>CM045739.1:24025000-24042500 GCA_024760905.1 Plotosus lineatus
CCCCAAAATATGACCTTATGCGGTTTTTCCTATTTTTGGGATATACCACAGTGGCTCTTATCCATTTAAATATTGTGAGTCTATAAATGGCAAAAGAAAGTTGGTTGTTATTTCTCCTACCACATTCGATGTTGTGCTGCCTATAATGTGTGACTAGTTCATCATGTAAATTAAAAATAAAAATTGATTTAGGAGCCACTGTGTCAACGCATGAATTTCTACACAAAAGAATTCAGGTAAAAACACTGAATTAATATTTCTTCCACCTACTCTGTTGCATCCATGACCTTGCTATTAGATAACCAAAGGAAAAAAATATTCAATCCATTTGCTTAAAATGACCCGACAACCCAGTGGCAAATTATTGACTAATAATCACACAGTGAAAGCCAAATCTGACAAACTAATTTGACCTTGAACACGTAGGTCAAGGTCATTGTCCTTGAAGTTCATGCATGGGGTGTTGAGATAGAATTGTGCTTCAACTTGACATGAAGGTTCGATGTCGATATAGCAATCAAGAACTCCATGAAGATGACCAATTTTCACACAGTGACCTCAATTTGACCTTGAAAAATCTTTAGAACTTTTGCAAAAAGGTGTTAAGGTGAAATATTACTAAACATATGAAGATTCTGAGACAAAATGATGAGCAGTTTCTACATAACAAAGGACGAACTGGTGCATGGATCGACACACAACATTACTCTAGCAATACACTTCATGCTGGCGGGAAATAAAACAGGAATCAATGCTAGACACTATATTTACATTTACAGTATTTGGCAGACGCTGTTAACAAGACAGACGTATAGTTATCTTTTTTAATCCAACTCAGGGTTAAGGGCCTGGCTGAAGAGCCCAAAAGTGCTGATAGTGGGTTGTGAACTGCTGACCTTCAGATCAGTAACCCACCACCTTAAAGACTAAGCAACCACTGACCTGCAGCAAAAGCCAACTTACTACTATCTTCCGGCCTTTTTATTGTAACATCGAACTGCCATTATGTGTAAGTGACACATGTTATACATTCCTGAATATCACACCCCCTTCCCCACATACACACCCCACAAGTTTAGATGCACCCGACACCACAACAAAATCCTGTGCAATAGTTATGGGGCACAATCGTAAAAGCAGAAGACACACAAAGTTGTGAGCCTATTTGAGAAAAATATACAGTGATCCCGCTCTAGTTCGTGCTTTAGTTTCTGCGACTCCAGTGCATGGTGGGTTTTCAAAAATATTAATCGGGAAAAAAAAAAAAAAAAAAAAAATATATATATATATATATATATATATATGGAAATTAAGGAAAAATAGGGAAATGGTTAAGGAAAATGCTGCAAAACAAGGCCAATTATGCAAAAAAAAAACCCAACCCCAAACAAAAAAAAAAACAAAAAATAACAACCCAAAACCCCCAACAAAACTATTTACATTTTTACGTGAGGTACGCATCTGAGTGCGTGCATGCGTGTCTGTATGTGTGTGTATTTATATTTTATTCACATCTCATGCATTATTTTTGAATGTTTAATTGTTATTATAAGCATTTATAGCATTGAATATGTATTTATTGATATTATATACACATATACATGTATGTAAACGTCAGTCGATGGGGTCGATCCTACTTAGCGGACATCGGCGGCCACCGTGGGGGGGGTCTAGGTCCCCATTAACTGCAGAAAGTAAGGGATCACTGTATTTAAACTTAAATTTTAAAAATAAATTTATATTTATAATTAAATCTATTATATTTTTGGTTTTCCAGCTGACCACACATTATTTAAAGTAGGAGATTCACTTATAACACAGATAAAAACAGGATTTTTCTTTTTAAATTTACACTTACTAAAATTTACAAATACGCTTGCTTGACATGTGACCAATGGCGATAATGTAAAACTAAATAAACCCCTGCCCGACGCCCCAAGACAAGCACTAACAATATGGAGAGCAGTGAAATCAAATCATCAGAAGCAAGAATCAAATTGAAGTATTATTAGGTGGTCTGGTGAGGAGGAAATGAGGTCTGAAGAGAGAAGCTTCCTGGAAGCTGGACGCAATGGGAGGTGCTCTTACCCAGGACCACGAGATGGACCTGGTTCCAATGGTACTTTCCAACGGTCTTCACTTTGCAGACGTAGTCACCCGAGTCGCTCAGCTGCAAATCGTTTATCAGAAGAGATGCGTCTCCATTCAGGTAATCTCCGGCAAAGGACAGGCGGCTCGCCAGGTTATCATTGGCGTAGACTTCGTTGTTAAAAAATGTGATGATCTGTGAAAAAGAGAAAGAGACAGAGAGAGAGCGAGAGAGCGAGAGAGAGAGAGAGAGAGAGAGAGAGAGAGAGAGAGAGAGATTAATAAATCAGAGGGATGTGCTAAGTTTATACATGGTACATGATCAGGCATACATACCAGAATTATTTGAAAATTATCATGATTTTTTTATTTCAGTTGATTATTTGTTTGGTTGTCTTTGTGTTAGTTTTACTTCCCTGCACAATACTCCCTTCTGAAATTAGTCTGTTTTTTGTCTCACCTTTAAAAAATTACGATTAACTTTTTACATTTAATGTTTAATTTTTTCCCCTGCAATTTGTAATATAGTTGATATACCACTAGGAAGTTGAAGGTGTGGGTTTCCTCCATGTTCTCCGGTTTCCTCCTAGAGTCTAAAAACATGCACAGTGGGTTAATTGGCTGTTCCAAATCACCCCGAGGTGTGAGCGTGAGTATGAATTGTTGTTTGAATGTTCGCCCTGTGATAGCCTGATGAGCTGTCCAGGGTGTACCTGGTGTGCCTGGGTGTAATCTCACCCAGCGTTGACTGAGACGGTTGCCAGCCTCCCCATGACCCTAATTAAGATTAAGCAGAAAGTCATGGCTGTTGCTTTTAATTCTCATATTTGTCGTGTGAAATTCGCTGCATCACATTTTGGTCACATGATTTGTGAATTCTTTGCAAAATTTAATTCAGATTGAAATTCCCATGAATGTTGCAAAACGAGGCTCTGACGACGCACAGTGGCCTTAAGCACTTCTCAAACTGTCCATACATGTTGTTTTGCTCGCAAATCATTCGTTTTTTCATTCACCACAAAAAGCAACAAGTTGGAGACTTCCACACAAAGTTTAAAAAAATTTGAGACCTGATGGCATCACATTCTGTGCATTTTGTCAGAATTTAATATTTTATTTGCGCCAATAATACAGAAAAGGTTGGAGAACAAAAAGTGAAAAAACGCAAATGATTTCTGACAGGAGATTCACTTTTTTTTGCCAAACATTCGCAAACCAATTGCAAATTGTCACACAACTTTCTCGTTGCTTTCACATGATATACATATTAATGCTGCAAAATAGTCACTTGCATGTGATGTCATAAAGCACCTTTATGCAAATTTCAAAATTCAACAAAAACAAACAAACAAACCAAAAAAACCCAAATCAATTTGCATCATTTGGTTTTCTGTTCCAGGCTCATGATCATGATCAAGAGGTTGTGGGTTTAAATCCACATTTGACTACTAAAATGCCAAAATGCTGGGTAAGGTATCAACCACAAGTGTGCCTCTGTCTGCTCAGCAGTATAAATGGGTCACAAAAGGAAGACAGACAGTAAAGGTACGCAAAGGAAGGTAACCTGCACCCCCAGTTGAACTCCTGGTCCTTTCACACGACAAAAAACAGGATAAACTCCAGCTGTGAGGAGCCACTAGGCTCAGGTGTAAAAAAAACCTACAGATACAGATTACACCCCATACATACACACAAACATGCAGAGGAAGCCAATCCAAATATGTGTAATGTGAGGACTTAACATTTAATTACTGCACATACAGTAGGCCCTTTTTTTAAGTGTGTTTTAATTACCAGTTAAGTTCTATGATGTCACTCAAACACCTGCTAAGCACCAGAAAAAGATACTGATGTTGGATGTCTCTTCTGAAGAAATAAAACTTTTTCCGGAAGAAACGACAGTTTCCTCTGAAGTGGCTGAAGAGGAATAATCGTCTGAACTGTTGTAAAACACTCCACTATTGAAGTCTTTTTCAATTATTATTCCTTTACATGACCCAAGGAAATGTTTAAAATGTTTGTGTATTATATTTTATTTACTGTGGTGCAGCATGTTTCTCATTTTGTTTTGTTTATCCAATTTATTACATTTCTTATTCTTTTATGTCCTTTTTGTTATGGTCTGTGTTTTGGGGGACTTTGATTTTGGAGCTGTGCCTCGAACTAACTGTTTACTCTCTGCTTCGGCTGAGGGGCGTGGCTGAGCTGCTCGGTAGCACACATCTGAAGTCACTATTCTCATTTACTCCCAATAAACAAAAGCACACTCACCTCTGCGCCAGAAGATTAATTTACATCACAGCACCGCTTCTTTGGTTTGTAATACTCTCTAACTTTCTCACTATAAAATTCTGTTTTGTACTGTTCCGGCTGAGGGGCGTGGCTAAGATGATCGGACTTAATGCAGTTAATACCTGAATTCAGTCATCTCGTGTCGAATGCAATACGTTCCTCTCCTGGGCATTTTTGAAAACTACAGTGCTGTATGTTTTTCAAAGAAAATGCATTTAAAGGTGTTTTTATATGCATGCTGTATAATGTTTATATTTTATTATCAATAAATATCACAGTAAAATAATTAAGTTTTTCTTAATCATTACGACATTTTACTACATTAATGCTGAATTAATGAGAAAGACTGTCTATAGAATGTGTTTAAGAAGCATATTTTAGCACATGTAATAGATACATAGTATTTTACTTCAGACTGCTCATTCGCACATGTGACGTGATACATGAGGTTTTACTTCCGGGTACAGAACTCGCGGATTATCTCGATTCGCGGGAGGGCCCGGAACCAAACCCCCGTGAATGTTGAGGGCTTACTTTATCTTATGGCGAGTGCAAGCAAAAAAAAAAAAAAAAAATATATATATATATATATATATATATATATATATATATATATATATATATATATATATATATTATACACACACACACACACACACACACACACACACACACACTGTATGTACACAGTGTATCCCTTGCTACTTCACGCTTCAATTCAATGCATCGTGTTTTTTTAAATATTCATTGAATTAAAAAATAAGGAAATTAAGGAAGAATAGGGGGAAATGTTTAGGGAAATGCTGCAAAACAAGGCCAATTATGCAAAAAAAAAAAATAAAATAAATCCAAATAAAAACTAAAAAAACAACCCAAAACCCCCCATCAAAACTACATACTTTCAGTTTTATGTGAGGTGCATGTCTGTTATATTTTATTTACAGCTTATGCATTAATTTTGAATGTTTAATTGTTATTATAAGCAGTTGAATATGTAATTATTGATATTATATACACATGTAGGTACACGTCAGTCAATCCTACTTCACGGAATTTGGCGGTCGCTCGCAGAGGGATCGGGAACAATTGACCACGGAAAGTGAGGGATCCTTGTATATATATATATATATATGTGTGTGTGTGTGTGTGTGTGTGTGTGTGTGTGTGTGGTGTGTGTATATATATATATATATATATATATATATATATATATATATATATATATATATGTGTGTGTGTGTGTGTGTGTGTATTACAAAGCAGAAATGCTGTGCACTAAAACTGTTTACAAACAAAGTATAAAGAATGGACCCCCAGGTGGCTCCATGCATCTCAGTAAAATATTTTTTTGTGAAACTGTTCCCATTGTGGTTTTCTGGCTTATTGCAGCATTGCTATATTTGCGAGGAGAAAAAATGTTTTCTAAGCACCTTTGTCCCTCATACATTTTGCCCTGCATACTTCAAGTCGCAGAACTCGTCAATGAATCCTGACTTACATTCCTCATCTCATAACTACACCCCATTACTATCACTCTCAGTGTCATTACGGAATAATTCATACACATTATAGAATAATATTCCTCGAAAGTAATGCAAGAATAACACGCTGAGTTTAAATAGTCACGGGAGTTATAAGAGAAGACTTTCTTTTCGCTTTCCTACGACCAGGCGCTCTGACTCAACTCTGCGGATGATTTATTTATCCCACTACTGTCTGTACCTCATACCTAATGAAACTTTCAGACTCTATTTTAATTAACAAGAACTCTAATGCTATCTTTCCATTAAATGTAAGCCATCGCAGAAGCCCACATGCTTCAATGCAGACCCAGAGTTTTTTTCTTATTTTCAATTGTACGACCGAATCCCCCTCCCCAGTGCAGCTAACTGGGTTATCAAAGGCCTGCCGTGTCTCTCACTGACCGTGGTGAGAGGCTGTAAACGAATCATTGCTGACTTTCATAAAGAGTAGCCGCATAGCTGTCGGCATGTTTCTATCTAGCGATGGACTGGTGAGCTGTCTAGGGTGTACTCTGCTCTCGCCCATAGTTGGCTGAGATCGGCTCCAGCCTCCCCGCAAATCTAAGTAAGATTAAATGGTTCAGAAAATGAAAGAATGAACCAAATCCTAACCCCCAACAGATGTCAACAGAAATACGATTTTATTTACATGTACACACTGAGCCTTTTGCTTTGATTAAAACTGTTGAGAATAGTACGCTCTGATCCGATGTTTAATTTCATTAGAAATGATAATGTTCTTAGTGACACACTTATTAGGCTTGTTCAGTGGCATTAAAGCTCTGGCGCCGACACCAAAACATGATTTAACTGCTGCTTGAATCAGGGAATCAGATAAGCAAATATTACATTAGCCGCTCTTAGTCATTATTTCATCCAATTAAAAATGAAGCTTCAAATAGATTTGGAGTGCAATCAGTATCTATGACATGGAGAGCGAGACATGGAGAGCGAGACATGGGGAGCGAGACAGTGTGAATATAGATATGCAGGCATTTGTTTGACAGCCATATGGCTCCAGGTGGATCTGTGTTCAGGTTTGTTTGTGTAGCCATGAAGAAAGCAGATTTGGCCTATGGCAGGACAGCTGATAGGAACCAGAGACAGAGAAGCTAATGGAAGATGGATGAAAGGTAGGGGGGGGGGGGGGCTCTGAAACTGCAAAACAAGGACAGCATGACAGTGAATTGAGACGAGCGTGCAATACAAGCAAGAAAGGCATGAAGGAAAAGAAAGTGCACGATTGCAGATAAAGCCAATGAGAAAAAATTGGAAAAGGAATATGAAAGGATGAATAAGAGAAGTGAAATAAAGTAAACTATTCAAGTGGAATAAATAAGGAACGGTGTATGGGGTTCCTGGCTCCACACTGTCACTGGTTCTTTTCCTATAATAGTATCCATCCTAAAGCTTTTACTCTGATTATACTACATCAATTTGCTAAGGCAGATTTTTTTCTAATTTTTATAAATCCTTCTATCTTTATACTGAAACACTGGAAGTGGAGACTCCTTCCCCAAATAGCTGCTTTTCCCACTATAGACCCAGAACCAAGTGAGCTTGGGTGATTCAAGGCCATACTGTTACTATTGGCACCTCAGGGGCTCACGCCACCTTGGGGTTACTTGAAGATTAAAAGCCTGAGGACTTTGGCCTCCTGAGGAATTATCCCATGAGCCAGACAGGGTCTCTCTTCGTCCATGAGATACTCTGATATAACGTCTCTGGTTTCTTTGTCATATGTGCCAAAATAAGTATTTCGAAGTAAACTAATATAGAAACCATGCTAAGCGCTAGTCAGTTACATCAGCTAAGTTAGTTGAGTCAAAGCTCGATGTAAATAGAGACACCTGTGGAGGTATTTGTTCGAAGTCTATTTTTAGTTGGCTGAGAGCTCGGTTAAATTATGAATTGATAAAAATTAAAGAAAAAAAGTCACTTTACAGCATTTGGCAGATGCCCTTATCCAGAGCAACTTCCATTTCTTTTATGCCTGAGGGTTAAACGCCTTACTTAAGGACCCAACAGTGAGGATTTGATGGTACGAGGACTTGAACCCCTGACCTTTTGGATCAGTAATCCAGAGCCGTAGACCACCTGAGCTACCACCGCCCTTGCAGTCCCTAGTGCCGTTAGTGCTCTCTCTGCAATCGTGCTGTGCATCACAGGTTTCCTCTCGCTGAAACTTTTATTTCTGACTTTGTTGGATGTACTTCAAGTTAATACTTATATCGGGTGGGAATCTTAGTCTGGGTGGATGGCGTTTACAGCACGGTACCATGTTATGGCTGTGGAAACTACTGGGCTTAATAAATGATGGCAGAAATACAAACTGGTTATTGGCTTGAGGCTAAAAAGCCCTAGGCTGCAACCCTCGAGCAGCATTGATCGAGCCCTCGCTGACCCCAGTGGAGAAATATCTGGGTTTCATTTTTGCAAGTTCTCCCCACACTTGTATGGACTAATTCTCCGTTCTTCATTGTCCATAGGTGTGAGTGTGAATGGCAGTGGGTGTGCATTAGTCCTGCATTAGTCTGGTGAACTGTTCAGGCTGTACCTTGCCTTCACCCAGTATCGGCTGAGATCGCCAGCAACCTTCCCATGACTCTAATAGGATTAAGTGGTTTGCCGATGATGAATATGGAACGGTGGCACAGTAGTTAGCATGCTCTCCACACAACAAGAAGGTCATGGGTTCGATTCCCAGCTCGGGCATTTCTGTGTGGAGTTTGCAGATTCTCCCCGTGCTTGTATGGGTTTCCTCTGGGTACTCTGGTTTCCTCCCACAGTCTAAAAACATGCACAGTACTGTACATTAATTGGCTCTTCCAAATCGGCCCTAGGTGTGAGTGTGAGTATGAATGGTTGTGTGAGTGTTGGCCCTGCAATGGCCTGGTGAGCTGTCCAGAGTGTACTCTGCCCTCGCTCAGAGTCGGCTGAGATGGGTGCCAGCCTACAAGTGGCCCTACTTAGGATTAAGTGTTTCACAAAATGAATTAATGAGTGAATATATGTGGGTCATTTCTTGACACTCTTCTGACCAATCAGAATCAAGACTCCACTAGTGCAGTGAGATAATATAAAAAAATAAATAAAAAATACAATATAGAGCCAGAACTCGAAGAAGTAAAGATTAAGGAAAACAAGAATGAAGCTATTAAGTTACCACGTTCTGTTTGAAGCTGGGCTTCTGCAGGATCCACTCGATGTCCAGCGTCTGTCCATTTTGTTGTCGGAACTGGTGATGGCATGGCAGGGTCCCGTTGTCACCAACAACCTTCTTCATTTCTGTCTGAGCCCCAGCTGAAAGCACGCTGAGCAGCACTGCACAAACCACACACAGACAGAATGATGCTAAGAATGGCTGAAATTTTACAGAGAGGCGATAACTTTCACATGAATCCTGACATTTTATTATTTTTGAGAGAACTGCAGTAAAAAATCTTCTCATTTGATGATTAAAAATCACAGAATCTAAGCGTGATCCTTGATACACAGATTGATTTAACTATGTGAGTGGACATACAAACCCTGAAATGATTTAGCATTAGCGGCTAATGGCATTTCCCTTTCACGCCAAGATGAAAAGTTTTCAGTCAGAAGAACTCTGCACTGATTTGTCCTTCAAAAAGTATAACTGGACACAAGCCGGCCGGCATAACACCTCATCACTGTGGGGGTCAAACGTCCCTGTGGGGGTCAAACATCCAAGCGGGTACAGGTATGTTTCTCCTAACCTTCAAGCGACCGAGTGAGGTCATATATGACCCTGGGCATATATATTCAGGCACTATTTTTTCTAATTTTATTTAGAAAAAAGTTTCCATCCAAGAATTTGTCCATCTATTTGTCCTGCATTTGTTCATAGAATTTTGTAAGGACTGGCTAATCTGTGTGGCAAGTATAATCCAAACTTGTGCAGGAAGATCTTTATAGACATTATAGCTTCAGATGTTACTGATGATATGTCATTTTGACAGTTACATGTTTCAGATAGTTCAGTTCATTTTCTGTAACCGCTTAATCCTAATTAGGGTCACGGGGAGACTGGCACCCATCCCAGCCAACTCTGGGCGAGGGCAGAGTGCATCCTGAACAACTCGCCAGGCCATTGCAGGGCGGAAACATGTTGACAGCTTTGTAGCTACTCTTGTCGAAAGTCAGCAATGGTTCTTTTACATGAACCTGACACCATAGACAGTGAGAGACCTTTGATAACCCAGTTAGCTGCACTGGGGGGACAGTGACAACCTTGTGGAGAGTGGGGCTTGAACCCCCAATCTTTGGATCAGTGATCCAGCACCTATACCACGAGGCCACCACTGCCCTGTTTCAGATAGTTCAGCCATATAATTATTATTTCTATTACCAGATCTAAATGATCCTACTGTGTTGTAATAGATATTTTACAAAAAGTATGATTTGTTTTCATTTTTGATGCAAAGAAAAAAAAAGCAAAGAAATAAAAGGTAACATGCATATTACAAGATGTAACAGACAAGGGTTGTGTAAATAAGTGTAATATTATTCTATCGTTGTATGTGTTTCACTGATTTTTTTGTAAAAACTCTATCAAATTCCATACTTTATTACATAAGATGATGGACAAATATATTAGAGAGTGAAATAAATATGAAAAACCCTAAAACAATAATTTATATAGAAATATTCCAATATAAAGTCAATGGGGTCACAAATGCCCCCACTCGGTCATATTAGTCGCCGAAATAGCTTGGTCACTTGAGGGTTAATGTATACCACACGTCTTGTAGAATATAATGGCAGACCCTCATCTTTCTGTCTGTCTGTCCGTCCATGTCTAGCGGCCACTGGAACAACTTGTGTCTGGAGAAAATTCACCCAGTTGTTTACATGGTTACCCCCGACTTCACTTTATACTCCAGTACTAGATTTTAGATCCATCTTGGGCCATCAAAACTTAATAAAAACAAAAATCAGTGAACAAAGTCTTTATTCATCATTCATTCATTTTCTAAACGATTTAATCCTAATTAGGGTTACTGGAAGGCTGGTGCCCCTCTCAGATGACAATGGGTGAAGGTTGAATACACCCTGAACAACTTGCCAGGCCATTATAGGGCCAATACACACACACACACACACACACACACACACACACACCTATACACATACACACACAACTAGATTAAATTTGGAACAGTCAATGAACCTAATGTGCACGGCTTTGTACTTTGAAATGAAACCTGAATACCTGGAGGATACTTATGCAAGCATTAGGAAAACGTGTAGGTTCCACACATCCTAACACTTGAACCTAGGACCTTTTTGCTGTGAGGTGGGTGTGCTAACCATTCTGCTACAGTGCCAGCTCTTCTAATTATTTAATAATGTTTAAATGTTCATGTAGGCAATAAGCTCATGGCAAATTAACTATTTTTATGATTTATTTTTCATCGTGGATCACACAGTGATACAAGTTCAGTCACTTCATCCTTTGGGATTGTGCTGAATCATCAATTAATTGGCAGTAGCCTACTTTACACTTTAAAAGATCACACGTTTCCATTGAATAATGAATCCCAGCATACATAACTATTAATTTGCACTAGTTTAACTATTAATTCTAAAACGTTGCCGGAGAATCATGGTTCCTATGATTAGAACATGCTTCAAGGCCGTTTTAGATGCTTTATTAGCCCAGTTATTGTAAATGCTGATGAACAGAAAAAATAAAAATAATTAGCAGCCACACTGACAGCAAACTCCAGCTTTGGTGCCTTTTCAGACGACACTGCTAATGATGAAAATAAATCAGTATGGGGGGAAAAAAAACCTCAATGATAAATCAATCAGCTTTCTTGCACACACTTTTACATTTCAGCACTATAATTACTTTTCATTAAAGCAAAATACAAAGAAAAGTGTTCCATAATATTACATATTCTTAGTACAGTTGTTGTACTATTATTGTGTTTTTCTGTTTTAAGCTGTGTATTCTTCTTCCCTTTTTAATAAAGACAAAACTTGCAAATACAAAGAAGTAATAATCATTTGTCGGCTGCATTAAAATCTCTCACTTCCTACTCTGCTTTTGCTGAGTATGACATAGAAGTCAGTTTGATTTTATCTCATGGTAATTTGTTGAAAGTTCAAATAAATTTTTTTTCTGCAACAGTACATCTGTAAAGATCAACAACTCTGTCTGGTTTATCAATCAGAGAACGCCGTGGTACATCGTTGTTACATTTCTTCAGGTCTTACGTGACAAAAAAGTTGTTTCCTCTGGATAAGTATGAAAGGAGCTCAAAAGATCAAAACAAAGTTCTTTTATTTAAAATAATTGTTAAATTACATATAAAAATGCTTTAAAAATAAACATGAGTGAATTTTATAGTAGTTAAATTATTATTAATTATTTATTATGAATTTAGTTGTTAAAAATAGTATTACTAACTACATGGGAATGGCATGATCTGATTAGATTATGATAAATTAATTATATATATATATATATATATATATATATATATATATACATAGACGCTCCCTGACTTACGTTCATCCGTTTTACATTTTTTTTTTGATTTTACGGTTTTTTTTTTTGTTTTGTTTTGTTTGTTTTTTTTTAAAGTCAAATTTTGAGTTTACACGTACCTACGTAGTACACTGACGTAATGACGCAGCGTCCATTGTTTACAAAGAACAGACTGAACATGCCTCTCCTTCCCAGTTCAGTTTTATATATATATATATATATATATATATATATATATATATATATATATATATATATATCTGTTATATAGCGTGTTACCCTTGTGTTAAAGACGTCATCTCTGTGATCTTTGTGTTTACACTGTTTTGTGGACTTTTGTAACCCCAAGCAAATATGGTTGGTCAGAAGCGTAAGCCTACTAGCATGGTTGCAAGTCTCATACACACAGATGAATTAACTATCTGCTCGGATCAGCGCAATTTACCATGCATACTCAGTGAAGCAAAGAGAGTTGTAAAATGAATGAAAACCCGAATCCAGAAAAGAAAGATAACTTTCCGCTCTGCTGGTGATTCACATCAGTGCAGGCTGAGTTCTAAACGAGTTCAACGGCACCCTTGCTCACTTGAAAGACTGGACGTCGGTATAACCCACAGCAAGTACACTCCTTTCGGTTTTAAGTGCCTCACATATTGTAAGCATTGATTGGCTGTTTTCAGCATCATGTAAAGTGACTCCGTATCAATAAGTGACTTATTTGAAATTAATGTTGATATTATTTGATATAGTTTATATTTTACAATGTTATGTTTACAACAATTGATAATTAATTTAGGGGTGTTTTATGAGATACAGTAATGGTATTTATGGATGTATGGTACAGTATGAGCGTCATACGTCACTGTAACAACTTGCGTTCACTTTCAACGTTCGGCCGTCCAGAACCAATTAAAAATGTAAGTCGGGGAGAGTCTGTATATTTATATATATATACATACACACACTTGGATGATGCTTAAACCAAAACGCTCTGGTTTTTCATGGTCACTTGATACACACCCTCACGTGACGTGTTTCTGAGTTGTATATCTTTAAACTTGTGTGTAAATACTGATGAAGAATGAGTGTAAACCTACATATTTACAGATTGTGGTCTACTTGCATTTCTGTGTAATAGATACGGAGAGCTCATTCCAAAATTTAATAAGAAATAATCTCACAAATAAAAAAAAAAAAAACACAAAACAAACTGAGTTTGGAATCAGTTTCAAGGTAAAATCACAAGAACATCAATTGTGTATTAAAACATGCAGTGCTAGTTATGCTTTCATTCATTATCGTGATGAGCGCCACTCCTGTCTCATAGCGAAAAAAACATGACATCTCTGCTCAGCCAATCAGTTGCAGCTTATTTGTCCAATAAGCCAAATAGCCATTGCCTTGAAATAGCCATTGCATCACTAAAAATGGAGGAAAATCATTTTTAAATTAATGCCATTCCAGATTCATCCTGTGGGACTCATCAATATTGGGGGAGCGCGGGGTGGTGGTGGGGTGTCACCCATTCACTTTCACACCAGTATTTTTTTGCAAAACAAACAGATTCTGAACTTGAATAAAGTGTTTATTCCCGTTATGTGTTGGGTAATAGAACGTAGGGTGTGAAGTGTATATCTGTGGATTTGCAGCAAGTTTAAAAGAAAACAAAAATTGTAGTTATCTTCCATTTTGGAAAAAAAATACTTTTATATTCTTACTATGATTACAGATGAATGTGTCTATTTTAACTGTAGTGCTCAGAGTGTTTATGTTCAAATAAAGTATTGTGGAAAAAACAAAAACAAAAAAAAACATGGTTTCTTAGAATTATTGGATATATAGAGACGGCGTGAAAAGCTCAGCCATCTGGGAGGGGCTCAGAGTAGAACCGCTGCTATTACCTCAAAAAATAACCTTAAACCATGTTATGTATGTAAACATAATCTTAAGAGTTGTCCTTTATATAAAAATGTATACTACGTATATTCATAAAATCTCATTGGGGACTTGATTAATTGGTTCTCTCATGTCTCAACAACTCTCAGCAGTCAATATTCAGTTAGAATCACATGAACATTACTGACTACAGGGATGCTAGGCAAATTTATTTCTTCCTGTAAGGTAGCACGAGCTGCTTGACAGGCAATACAGGCAGTCATAGATTTAAATTCCCACAAGAGTGGAAAAGGTACCCGAGTTTCCCTACCTGATGAACAGAGAAAGAAAAGTGCAAGCAACGCAACATAGCTTTGAGTGTTAGTGTGCAGATTCAGCACATATTTCTCGAGCTCATGTATTAGCATAAGTACAGCACTTAATCTTCGGAACAGCCAAGCCACAGTAACACGACAATGTCGAAACGAAGCCAAGAAAGATACATTCTGCTTGTCATATTTTCTCTCGACAACAATTGTGATGATGCTGTAAATGCTTAGCAAAGACCAAGTAAAAGCCTGATAATGACTGACATGTTTAGTGAATATGAGGTTGCAAAAACCTAGCTTTTTTTGTTGCTTTTTAAAAGTGCCAGTGTTAGCATGAAGTTTTCTGTGGGCGTGACTGACCGATATGCTATATTTGGGTCCTGGCAGCAGGAACCGTGTCTAATGTAAATACCCGATCTGAGGAGCAAAGGTTTTTTGAAAATCGGAGCGACCCTGTGACGTAATGGTTAGCATGTTTGCCTCACAGTAAGAAGGTGCTGGGTTCGAGTTTCTGTGGGTTTCCTCTCACAGTCCAGAAGAATGCATGATTGTAACATCAATGTCCAATGACATAAATGATTGTATGTGTTGGCCCTGTGATGGTCTGCTAAACTGTTTTGGCTGTACTCTGCCTTCACCCAGAGATGGCTAAAGATAGCCTCCATCCTTCCTGCAACACTAGTAAGATAAAGCAGTCTGCCAAATGAATAAATAATGAACTTCAGGAGGTCATGGGTAGGTGATTACCAGATACAAATTACAGTACTGTTTAATTGAGTAGACGATCCGTGTAAAACCAGTTGCTTTGCTTATAAATTCTTCCTGATATCGTTGTCTGAAACAGACCGTCCACAAAATCCTGACCACACCCATGCTAACTGGGTTATCAAAGGCGGGCCATGTCTCTCACTGTCTATGGTGTGAGGCATGTAAAAGAACCATTGCTGACTTTCATAAAGAGTAGCTGCAAAGCCGTCAGGCGTTTCTGTCCCTTGCTAAAAGGGTTGTGACAGAAAGGGCATCCGACGTAAAAACCTCTGCCAAATCAAATGTGCGAATCAGATGATTCGCTATGGCGGCTCCCGAGAAAAGGGGAAAAAATGTCGAAAGGAAGAAATATTATATATGGGGCCTGAAAGGTTATGGATTTGAAGTGGGACTGTGATTCATGCTTATTTGTGGAAAGAGCCACAACTCTTGGGTCCTTGGTTTAATGGTTTATTCTGAAACATCTATGTCTGTCCATGTGGATTAGCTTTGAGATTAGCATAAAGTTGATTGAGCACCCACAAAAAAACAAAACAAAACAAAACAAAAAAACCAAGAACAGCATTATTAATAACTATTGCTACTGTAAGTAGGGCAGTGGTGGCCCAGTGCCGGCGGTCCAATCCTAAGGTTGGGGGTTCAAGCCCCACTGTCAACAGTCGTCTCTGCTGGCAAAAAATGAATGAACTACTATTAGAATAGAATTGTATTACTGATGTATAAAACTCTATTTATGGTGTAGTCTTGTTTTAATAACACACTCCCGATAGCGGTCCTGATGCTAATCAGGTCTTTCATATAAGATCATCTGGGACGATAAACGTCTTATATAATAGACTATTTGAACTGGTCCTTTTAAGCTACATTAAACTATACACTGGATTCTCAAGTTTCCTCCCAAGCAAGGTGCACATTTGAGTAGAATCTGTGGAACTATCCCAAGATCATTAGCACACATCACGTTACGGTGATATTTGTCCTTTATGTGTGTCATTAAAAGACACATTTCAATCTGTCTACCAGTGTGGAGCTGAGTGAAAAGTATGACTCAGCAGACTGCAGCAGACAGGAGCTCCCTCTGCATCCATTCCTGTTCATGACTTTTTAATGCTCCTCTTAGACCCATAATTATTTTACGCACTCTGTGTTGCTCTAATCACTAATATGGGCTTAGATCACCGAGCTAGGTCGTTTTCTTCAAAAGAAAGTGCAGACAAAATTCCAGAACAAATTTATTGAAAAGATTTTAGCTCTGTGTTGCTAATCGGTTGGGCTGTGTTCTCTCTCTTCATTCTGTCACAGCTGAGATTAGCTGAACTGGCTCCTCTCGGTTGCCCTTAGGTGTGAATGTGAGTGTGAATGGATGTCTCTGCCTGGGTTAGCCCTGCAATAGATTAGCAACCTGCCCAAGGTATACCCCCTGAAATCAGCTGGGATTACCTCCTCTCTGACCTTGATAATGTAGATAATGGGTTGATGGACTCAGCTTGGATTAACATTCTGTCTTAATTGTGTTTTCATGCTAACAAAACAGTGAGTGGCGGCAAGTGGTTAGTGTCTCCACCTCATCGCAAGGAAGTCCTGACTGAGTGCCGTGCTTAGCGTTTTTGTGTATGGATGTATGCATGGCATTCCCATACTTGTGTGGGTTTCTTCTGGGTATCTCAGTTTCCTCATACAGGCCAAAGACATACATATTAGGCTAACTGACTGTTCCACATTGCCTCTATTGGTGGATTTGAGCACGAATGGTTGTTTGTTTTGGCCAACCAGTGGACATAAAGGTCTGATTTAAAGATTAAAAGCTCAGCCTTTCGGGAGGAGCTCAGTGTAGAACTGCAGCTCGTCAGTATTAAGAGGAACCCGTTGAGGTGGCTCGGGCATCTGAGTAGAATGCCTCCTAAATGCCTCCCCTGTGGTCGGGCATGTTTACCCGGGAAGAGACCCAAAACACTACGGAGGGGCGGAGTCTCTCAGCTGCTCTGGGAACACCTCAATGTCCCCTGGAACACCTAGTGGAAGTGGCTGGGGAGAGGGATGTCTGGACTTTATTGTTTAGGCTGCTGTCCCATGACCCGCTCGGATTTTGATTATGATGATGATGATGA
>CM045739.1:24047500-24050000 GCA_024760905.1 Plotosus lineatus
AATTTACCTTTTATTTTTTCACCTGCTGCAAGCATGTAGGCAGCCATACTGCAAAGAGGCACTTTTGCTTCATCAGCAACCATCAGATGTCTCACTTATTTTCAGGCTGGACCAATACATGTACAATTGTGTGCTCGGGTACAGAAATGGCCTGTTGTGGAACCTGTGCTTTTGAAAAAAAAAAAAAGCCAATGCAGAATTGTATGTCCAGCTGCTGCATAGGTTAAAATTGGACATACACTATTAAAATAAAGTCTGAAATGTCATTTGTGACTTCTTCTTCTTCTTTTTCTAGGAGTCGCCACAGCAAATCATCTGATTCGCACATTTGATTTGGCAGAGGTTTTTACATTGAATGCCCTTCCTGATACAACCCTTTAGCAAGGGACAGAAACACGCTGACGGCTTTGCAGCTACTCTTTACGAAAGTCAGCAATGGTTCTTTTACATGAACCTCTCACCATAGACAGTGAGAGACATGGCTGGCCTTTGATAACCCAGTTAGCTGCACTGGGGGGACAATAACAACCTTGTGGAGAGTGGGACTCGAACCAAAAACCCTAGGATCAGCGATCCAGCGCCCTATACCACTAGGCCGCCACTGCTCTCGTTTGTGACTTAATAGTACAATATGGTATTACAAAGGAGACAGTAAATCTGTTTCATGTCAGGCTGCATCCCATAATTCTATCAATGATTTTTTTCCATGAACAGTGTGAACCCAAGTGTATTATTCCTTACTCTTACTTAAGTCATGGTTGAAATCGTATGCTTGTACAGTATTGGCTAATCTGTTTCTAGGATATAAGCTCAACGTCACTATTTATATTAATATTTATTACAGTATTTATTTGAGAATGATTGCATGAAAAGTAACAATTAAAATGAAAATATTTCATGGTGATGGCAAATAGTTCTTTTGTACAGCCTAATGCTGGTGTCTGCAGGTTTGAAAAAAACAGAAGTAACGTTAGTTACTGCCGAAAGCTATTTCCTTGAGCAACTGCTGCTAATGTTGACTTCAGTCAGGACTGATTCCTCAAATGGCAGCAAAAAATAAAATTAAAGTGTAAAGAATTTCAATCCCTGACCTCATCAAATGTCACCACCCGGCTCCTCCTGTAAAATATTTTATCAAAAGAACATATTTTTTATTATCATTCATTCTTTCATTTTATGAAACACTATCCTAATTAGTTTCACATGGAGGTTGGTGCCCATCTCGGCCGACTCTGGGTGAAGACGGGGTACTCCCTAGACAGCTCACCAGGCCATTGCTGGTCAAACACTCGCACAACCATTCATACTGCCACTCACACCTGGGAGTGATTTGGAGCAGCCAATTAACCTACTGTGTATATTTTGTGGCCTGTGGGAGTGAACCGGACTACCTGAAGGAAACCCATACAAGCACGGGGAGAACATGCAAACTCCACATAGAAACGCCCAAGCTGGGAATCAAACCCAGGACCTTCTCTTTGTGAGGCAGATTTGCTAACCACTACACCACCATGATGCACTGTTATTACTCTTCTTATTGTTATTTACATTGTCTATATTTTTTACTATCTAGAGGGTAAAATAAAATAGTTATTCCACTATCTCTGATATTATATCAGTTCTTATGTCATGCAATTACTTTTAAATATACTCAAAGATATACAAATTATTATGGCTTCTCTCTCTCTCTCTCTCTCTCTGTGTGTGTGTGTGTGTGTGTGTGTGTGTGTGTGTGTGTGTGTGCATACATAAGAGTATTTGTCATTGAGACCATATATATCTATACGCATGCAATCATTCATTCTATCATTCATTTCCTGAAGCGCTTAATCCTAATTAGGGTCGCCCATCTTAGCCGACTCGGGGCAAGGGCAGAGTACACCCTGGACAGCTCGCCAGGCCATTGCTGGGCAGAAACATGCTGATAGCTATACACTGCTCCGAGTGTGTGTGTGCGCTCATTGTTTACATGTACATGTGTGTGTGTGTGTGTGTGTGTGTGTGTGTGTGTGTGTGTGTGTGTGTGTGTGTGTGTGTGTGTGTGTTCATTTTGGATGGGTTAAATGCAGAAGCTAAATTTTCCTTGTGGGATTAATGCAGTATATCAAAATAAAAAATATAGACATATAGATCTACAAATATAGATACAGGTTATATGAGAAGCATTTACAATATCCTTATCTGGTATATTTATAGTGTAGTAGCCTTGACATCCCTTTCGTCATTGGCAGCTGAACATATATGTATAAATATATATTTAAAAAAAAAAAAATCAATGGAGGAACTGCACCAAACCTTCCGTGCCTACAGCAGACATCGTCATGCTGCGGTAACCTCACACAGACACAGAGGAGCAGGAACGTATAGGGAAATATACATCCCTGGCTGTAGCTTTATTCATATGTGTGTGTGTGTGTGTGTGTGTGTGTGTGTGTGTGTGTCAGAGAGAGAGAGAGCGAGAGAGAGAGAGAGAGAGAGAGAGAGAGAGAGGGAGAGAACA
>CM045739.1:24055000-24152500 GCA_024760905.1 Plotosus lineatus
TGAACTATTTTCAGCCAGTTGAAGGAGGGCATGTCATCATAGCCAATGAAAGTATTATCTAAGCACTAAGGATTGCTGGAGTAAACCAAAGTAAATAGAGGAAGCTGGTGCAGGCGCAGAAAGAACATGCAAACTCCACAACAAAACTCTGCACTCAGTCATGAGGATTGAACCTGGAAGCTTCTCGCCATGAAACAGTCCTAATCACTGCACCACTGTGTCGCCTCCGAGAGTTTTATCACTCACTACCATAAATGTTCTTCTTTTTTAAATTACAACAGAACGGCTCATCAGAACGCAGTGTGTGAGGAAAGACTGTTAATACGCAGTGGGATAAATTATAATAAATTATTTTATTTATAATAAATAATTCTGCCTGCACCACACTATCATTTTCATTTACTTGCAGCTTCGTTGGGCTCTTTTCACTCACTGCACAAAATGAAGTGGAGTCATGCACGTCTATTATTAGTACTATTATTTACTCATTCTTTCATATTACTCCAGATGTACTTATAGCTGAATGAGTCGCTTGACCTCACTGGGTCGATATTTAATATGCTTCTGTGCAGTGGTTTTTGCTACAAACTGAAAATTTTTAATGTCCATTAAGCAGGAAATTCATCTGGAGATTCGTTGAAGCGGCGACGTTGAATGTATTAGTGTCCGGCGGCTGGCGGTTTAATGTCGATGGCCTGTAATAGCACCAGGCCACTGATGATGAGAAATCCTGCCACTGTCTGTACTTAATGTGTTCTGAGAATTCGGAGATTTTAAATGAAATGCTAGTTTCAGGCTACAGAGGTGAAAGACAATGAAATAGCAAATGAATACAAAAAGGAAACTTATGTGTACAGCTTTGAATTGGTGAAAATAAACCCCAAAGAATCATCTGGAGGTATGACCTTGTCACTGGTACTTTGTGAGAGACACAGTTGATCACAATGCAAGTAGTGTCTGACTTACATCTGCATTTGGTTCTGACCGACAGGTCGTAAGACGGTTTGGACGCAAGTTGGGTCTGTACATGTATTACTACTAGTAAGTACTGTACACAGAACCTTTCTACAAGTTCGGGTCAAAATTTTGTTTGCAATCTTTTCACCTTTCTTTCGAGGAGGAAGAAGAGTGTACAAGTATTTTCAATCTAATGCGTCGCACAAAGGACGTGGGGAAAGAGTCAGTTCTTATGAATCAGTTCATGGTTCAAAGAGTCAAGAATCGACTCCAGAGCATCGGAATAATTATTCCGCTCAGATGAGAGAGATATATGTGTGTGTGTGTGTGTGTGTGTGTGTGTGTGTACATGGTTTGACCCATTTGATCCTCACAAATGGTTTAGAATCAGCTCGGCTAGGCTGATAATATTCTCATACATAATACCCAAGTATATAAGCTATTTATTAATTCTTCTGTTTTTAGCTATAGGTGGTCATAAAGTCAAACAGTCCTAAGTCGCACAGGTCATAAGTCAGCAACTACCTGTCCTTAGAAGTGATTCAGCATTTTTCAGTGTCAAAACCATGACATCATAGATATGTGACTTTACCATCACTCAAAAACACTGTCTATGAATTATAGTTGTACAAACTACTCTGGAATTCACAAAATCTCCATCCATCGACCATTTATTGCACTTTCCATCAGAACTGCGGGAAACTGAAACCAATCCCAACTGTTTTAAAGTGGAAGGATGCCATTATATTGCAGGCACAAACAATCATTTATACTTACATTCACACCGAGTGGCAAGATAGAGAATCCAGTTGACCAACCGTGCAAGTCTGTGGACTGAGAGGAAAGTGGAGTCCCAGGAGGAATCCCATACAAACACAGGGAGAACATTCAGATTTCACACGGATTTGAACCTCCTTGTTTGCAGCAGTCATATATATATATATATATATATATATATATATATATATATATATATATATATATATATATATATATATATATATATATATATATATATATATATATATATATATATATATATTTGGCAGATGGTCGTACGCAGAGCAACTTGGAATTATCTTTATACTTCTTCTTTCTTCTTTTCCTTTCGGCTATTCCCTTCAGGGGTCGCCACAGCGAATCATCTCCCTCCATCTCACCCTATCCTTTGCATCTTCTTCTCTTACACCAACTACCTTCATGTCCTCCTTCACCACATCCATGAATCGTCTCTTTGGTCTTCCTCTAGGCCTTCTGCCTGGTAGTTCCAACCTCAGCATCCTACTACCAATATACGCACTATCCCTCCTCTGTACATGTCCAAACCATCTCAATCTAGCCTCTCTGACTTTGTCTCCAAAACGTCTTACATGTGCTGTCCCTCTGATGTGCTCATTCCTGATCCTATCCATCCTTGTTACTCCCAAAGAGAACCTCAACATTTTCACCTCTGCTACCTCCAGCTCTGCCTCCTGTCTTTTCCCCAGGGCCACTGTTTCTAAACCATACAACATCGCTGGCCTCAACACCGTCTTGTACACTTTTCCTTTCATTCTTGCCGATACTCTCCTATCAGACCGGACACTTTTCTCCAACCATTCCAACATGCCTGCACACACTTCTTCACCTCTTTTCCACACTCTCCACTGCTGTGGATTGTAGAGCCTAAGTACTTAAAATCCTCCACCTTCCTTTTCTCTGCTCCCTGTAACCTCACCGTTCTTCTTGGGTCCTTCTCATTCATACACATGTATTCTGTCTTACTGAGGCTAACTTTCATTCCCCTCCTTTCCAGGGCATACCTCCACCTCTCTAGATTTTCCTGCATTTGTTCTCTGCTCTCACTACAGATCACAATGTCATCTGCAAACATCATAGTCCATGGGGAATCTTGTCTAACCTCGTCTGTCAGCCTGTCCATCACCATAGCAAACAAGAAGGGGCTGAGAGCTGACCCTTGATGCAGTCCCACCTCCACCTTGAACTCTTCTGTCACACCGACAGCACACCTCACCACTGTCTTACATCTCTCATACATGTCCACCACTCTAACATACTTCTCTGCCACTCCAGACTTCCTCATGCAATACCACAATTCCTCTCTCGGCACCCTGTCATATGCTTTCTCCAGATCCACAAAGGCACATCTGACCTTCTCTGTACTTCTCGATGAACATCCTCAAAGCAAACACTGCATCTGTGGTGGTCTTTCTTGGCATGAAACCAAACTGTTGTTCACAAATGCTGACCTCTGCCCTTCGTCTAGCTTCCATTATTCTTTCCCATAACTTCATCGTATTGCTCATCAAGCTTATCTTTATACAGTATATATATATATATATATATATATATATATATATATATATATATATATATATACACACACACACACACACACACACACACACATATATATATATATATATATATATATATAAAGATAATTCCAAGTTGCTCTGGATACGAACATCTGCCAAATGCTGTAAATGCTTATGAGCCCCTGTATGTGTGTGTGTGTGTGTGTGTGTGTGTGTGTGTGTGTGTGAGTGTGTGTGTGTTCTCCTTGTTCCTCATGAAGTGAGGTAATGTCTGAGGTGGGGATATCTAAAACCGAGCACGTGGGAATTTCTTCATTTGAAAGATGCAATCACATCTTTGTTGATATTTTTTTTGGATGAAAAACCTGCCAGGATATTCTACAGGGTGTTTGGTTGTGACAATTATGAACTCAATTGATGGAGCTGCAGTCAAGGGAGTGTCAAGGTTCAAGAGTTTATCCTGTTCATCCTAAGATTTGCTGTCATATTGTGTGAATTCAAAATGATATCAAAGGCACAAAATACTATCCTGATTACCATGTCCTCCTCCCAGCAAGAACACCTTGGGTTTGATTCCTGGACTCAGGCGTTTCTGAATGGAGATGCATGCTCTCCTCATACCTAACTGGAGTTCCTCTGCATACTCCGATTTCCTCTAACAGTCCAAAGACATGCACATTGGGCTAAATGGCTGTTTCAAATCTCCTCTAGGTGTGGGTGTGAGGTGTGAAGGGTTGCGCGTGTTGCCCTGCATTGGTCTGGTGAGCTGTTCAGAGTATACCTCACCTTCACTCAGAGTCTGCTGTGATAACTTCCAGCCTCCCCGCATCCCTAGTATTATGAGTTAGTCATTTGGGAAAATAATGAATATAATCTTTTTCCACCAGCCATTTTTCATGTTTTAAGGGATGTTGTGGTAGCAGAAGAGTTTGAATTTAATAATAAAAAAAATACAGATATGTATGCAGATATTTACTTTGGAAGCATTAACTGGAGACTGATAACAATATCAGATGCCAACGAAAAATGTTACACGGCAAATAAACAGGCATTTTTACCCATCAGAAAGAGATCCGCAGCTGTTCAGTAGAATGGATATCATTCCAGATAACGCTGAGACTGTCAGCAGTGGAATGATGGTCTCTGTTAGTGAGGGACTGAAACACTATCACAACAGAACCAGGCCGCTCCCCTGCTGCACATTTTACTGGCTAATTAGAAACAGACGGCATGCACATTCCCCTCCCTGCTAATTTGCAGCGAGTGCCGTGTTGACATATTAGTGCGCCTCGTCTGGCCGAGCTTTTCAATCATGCATCTAAGCAGAAAAAAGGTCACCTGAAAGAAGCCAGCTGGACAATATGTGACCGCACATGGACAAAAATGTGTGATCAGAAAGTTAGAGCTCCCAACTGAACCATGATTTGAGGTCTTTAAAGCTCAACCACACAAATGATGTGACAACCCTCACACCTTGAGCGGCAGTAAAGAGCCAAAACTTGTGGGCAGGTGCCATCAAGTTATTAAAGCATCACACCATATGCTTTGGTGAATCCCTTTCCACTTTGTCCAAGTAAATAAATAGTAAAATCTTCAATTCTTCATTCATTTGCTTTCTCTTACTAGGGTTGACACCTTTCTTAGCCGACTCTGGGTGAAGACGATGCACAAGTTAAATAACTCACCAGTTCATCCCAAGAAGAACATGTTGAACCATTCATACTCACACCTAGGGGCAATTTAAGATATCTAATTGGCCTCATGTGCATGTCTTTGGATTATATGAGGAAAACAAAGTATTTAGAGGAAATCCATGGAAGCACAAAGAGAGGCGGCAAATTAAAACGGAAATGCCCCACTGAGCTTGGGACTCAAACCCAGGACCCTCTTGCTGTAATGTGAATGTGCTCTAAAGACTAACACTTTAGATAAAGTGTGAATGTTGAGTACAAGCGTCCGATGGACCGATTCTAGTTTATCTTTTGCAAGTTTGTGTGAACTTAATGAAACGAGGCAGTGGGTCGTGTTTGTTGTGCATGTCTCAAATTTAAGATGCGGATAGAAATGCATTCGAAGAGCCCCCAGAAAGCTCATCCCGGTCTGCTTTCTCGCACATGAAATGGAAAGACGACCAACTTCAGAGTACAGACAGAAAACCTAGAGACCATAAATGGGAGGAGGAAGCCAAACAAGCCATCCAGGGTTTTAGTGAGAGATAGGGAAGCAGCTTGCTGAAGAACTGTGGAGTTTTTTGGATTGGGAAATTGCACTTATGTGCTCCACTAGTGTCCAAAATGAAGAATAAAGGTCTGAAAATAGGTTATAACATCTGACCTTTTAAGGATCCATTCGACGTTTACACAGTCATTGCGGTTTGTTTCAAATATTCCACTGTACTCTTGTCATTTTAGGAAAATAACTGCTGAAATAGTTCAGTATGAATAAAAAGCTTATATGTTTTTTCCTAATGAAAATTTTCCATCCCCTTTTTCCAAGGGAAGAAAGGAGATTGAAACCAGACGAAAGAAACGTTGGAGTGACAGGTACGACGGACCCATATTTCACTCCCCAAAGGCTGATTAAAAGGTAAAGCCGAGTCTCAAGTGTTCTGAACTGGCCGCTGTGGATTGACTGATATCTTTGGCTCTATAAATTCTCCATCTATTTCCTTTCCATCACCGATGCTCCTTCGCGATCCTTGTCAGCACCATTAATTTTACTAAAGTGCTCAGATACTCAGAGGCTGTCGCCTTGCATTGTAGGTTTAAGGGAAAAGCAGTAGAAAGTAGGCCAAAGGGATGGAACGCTAATGCAGCAATGTTGGCAGGAAGAACAAGGACAAACTGCACATTTTTGAGAGCATGCTGGAAAAAAAAAAAAAATGGAACGCCTCCGTCAACATGGGCATCATGCAGCGAGAATGACGTGAGATCAAGGCCATATTGTAGCACAATCGTCTACAATTAGATCTAGTTTGATCGTACAGAATGATAGACATGACATTTTAGAAAAGTATCTGGATGGAATTGCTATTTATCAGGATAAATATTCCTCACAGTTTATCAGAAGAAATGTTTATGTAGCACTTTATAACAGTTTGAGAAAATCTGGCTTTTTTTTTTTTGCAGTGGGTTGTGAAACATGGCCTTCAAATCCCCTGAAGAACTTGAAAAACAAACAGAGCAGAGGTCTTGTTTTCCCAGGGTGCACTAAAGCTGCCACATGCTTGTGGTCAACTGAGAGGACTGTTTGCTCTGGAAAGATTGTTTTGCACCCACAAGACCATTTCTCCTTTTGTCTCGATGCAAATCCCTTTATAGAAGTCATGCATGCAGCCAATGGATCACCAAATGGTCTGGAATCCATCAAATCACTTTCAGTGGCATTGTTGTTCTTGTTAGAGAACAGCAAACCAACCCATTTGGATTTTTCAGAAAAAAATATGATGAAGGTAGTTAGCTAGTAGGACCTACGCTGTATTTCTGAGCTGTAAGTGAGCTGAGGTTAGCAATTTAACAACACTGCTTACAGTCATCTGCTCTCTGAGAGTAATGGAAGGCTGCATGCTGTGTATATTACACGGAGACCAGCATGTAAAGTCTACTTGGTGTACAATGTTCTTTCTGTGCACTGTTCATTGCTAGATGGGAAATAAATGAAAAGCTCAGTGTGTGCTAACACATTATTATTAAACAACAACAACAACTAAAATGCCTATCATATCAGAACTGGACTCTACGCATGTACTACTGATCAAATGTTTCAGAGCACCTCCATTTTTCAGTTAAAAATTTAATTACATTTTTTAGGATCCATTTAACCATAATTAGTGTCGTAGGGAGGCTGTTACCTATCTCAGCTGACTCTGGGCAAGGGCAGGGTACACACTGGACAGTTCACCAATCCACCACAAGGCAGACACTCTCACCACTAGGGACAATTTGAAACAGCCAATTAACCAATTAAGGAAACCCGAGTACCCAGAGGAAACCCACACAAACATGGGGAGAATGTGCAAAATCCACAGACATACACCCGAGCTGGGAATTGAACCCAGGACCTTATTGCCGTGAGGCTGATGTGCTCACCACGACACCACCATGCCGCCCACTGAAAACATAAAACAAAAAAGGAAAGTATACTGTAATTTCCTTTCGGCTTTTTCCAGGGGTCACCACAGCAAATGATTCGCACGTTTGATTTGGCATAGGTTTTTACGTCGGATGCCCTTCCTGACACAACCCTTTTAGCAAGGCACAGAAACATGACGGCTTTGCAGCTACTCTTTTACGAAAGTACAGTGGTCGCAGGGAGACTGGCACCCAGCTCAGCCAACTTTGGGCAAGGACAAAGTACACAGCTACCAGGTTATCGCAGGGCAGAAACGTGCTGACGGCTATGCAGCTACTCTTTACAAAAGTTGGCAATGTTTCTTTTACATGCCTCTCACCATAGACAATGAGAGACAAGGCCCGCCTTTGATAACCCAGTTAGCTGCACTGTGTGTGTGTGTGTGTGTGTGTGTGTGTGTGGGGGGGGGGGGGGGCAGTGACAACCCTGTGGGGACTTGAACCCCCAACCTTAGAATTAGCAATCCAGCGCCCTATACCACTAGACCACCACTACCCCAAAAAAGGAATGTATACTGACCGGACAAAAAAAAAAATACATCAATAAATTTTTTAAAAAGGTGCATGAGAACACGACCAAATCCGCGTCCCGGATTCACTCATCTGATTAAACAGTGTGAATATAATGAAGAATCAACAAAAGTGTGCTAAAAGTCCGAGTTGATGTTTTTTTTTAATTCAGTAGTTAATCTGGTAAAACTCATCTGATGAATTCCGCGTAGCTAAATAATTGACTGTATATGATAGAATCTGCTATAAAAGCTGAGCTCAGTCTTTGTGGAAATATTCATTTTTACACACTTTACACATCACTGGATCTGCTACAATAATTTGTTAATTACTTGCTTCAGTCTGCAGAGAGATTTTGCTGAATCTGAACATGATTGCTGACCCCTGGTTTAAAACATTCTTATATTTTTTTGTGTCACAAATCACACTCTATATCTTTAAAAACTTGGCTGTTTCATTTCGGATATACCTGGCTACTACTGGGTGCTGTTCAGCTGCCCAGCGCCTACCCCACCTCTCACCTATAGTTAACTGGGACTGACTCCAGCTGGCGGATACTGAGCAGTAATTCTAATGGATGGATATGTGCTGCTATATGTCTGTGTTATAAAAAAGGCGTGGTTATTAGCGACGGATCAGAGGTTATATTTCCCCCACCAGAATTACATCTAAACATTTCAATTATTCATTCATTCATTTCATTTTCTGAACCATTTCATCCTAATTAAGGTCTCAGAGAAGTATGTTAGAGTGGTGCAGGACATGTATGAGAGATGTAAGACAGTGGTGAGGTGTGCTGTCGGTGTGACAGAAGAGTTCAAGGTGGAGGTGAGACTGCATCAAGGGTCAGCTCTGAGCCCTTTCTTGTTTGCTATGGTGATGGACAGGCAGACAGATGAGGTTAGACAAGAATCCCTATGGACTATGATGTTTGCAGATGACATTGTGATCTGCAGTGAGAGCAGAGCCCGAGTGCAGGAAAATCTACAGAGGTGGAGGTATGCTCTGGAAAGGAGGGGAATGAAGGTCAGCCTCAGTAAGACAGAATACATGTGTATGAATGAGAAGGACCCAACAGGAACGGTGAGGTTACAGGGAGCAGAGAGAAGGAAGGTGGAGGATTTTAAGTACTTAGGCTCAACAATCCAGAGCAATGGAGAGTGTGGAAAAGAGGTGAAGAAGCGTGTGCAGGCTGGTTGGAATGGTTGGAGAAAAGTGTCCGGTGTGATGCGTGATAGGAAGGTATTGGCAAAAATGAAAGGAAAAGTGTACAAGACGGTGTTGAGGCCATCAATGTTGTATGGTTTAGAAAGCCCTGGGGAAAAGTCAGGAGGCAGAGCTGGAGGTAGCAGAGATGAAAATGTTGAGGTTCTCTTTGGGAGTAACGAGGATGGATAGGATCAGGAATGAGCACATCAGAGGGACAGCACATGTAAGACGTTTTGGAGACAAAGTCAGAGAGGCCAGATTGAGATGGTTTTGACATGTACAGAGGAAGGATAGTGAGTATATTGGTAGTAGGATGCTGAGGTTGGAACTACCAAGCAGAAGGCCTAGAGGAAGACCAAAGAGACAATTCATGGACGTGGTGAAAGAGGACATGAAGGCAGTTGGTGTAAGAGAAGAAGATTGCAGAGGATAGGGTGAGATGGAGGCAGATGATTCGCTGTGGCGACCCCTGAAGGGAAAAGCCGAAAGGAAACGAAGAAGAAGAAGAAGAGGCCGGTGCCCATCTCATCCGACTCTGGGCGAGGGTACACCCTGGTCAGATCGCTAGGCCATCGCATCATTTTAATTATGAGGAACTAAAATTTTGTTACTAATATCAGGATATATTGAGTGTAACTATTTATTCATGATTGATACAGGATTGTTAATGCTAATTTACATTTTATGAATGTGTTGGGCAGAACACTGTGGCAGAATGATTAGCATGTTTGCCTCACAGCAAGAAGGTCCTGGGTTGGGTTTCTGGGCTCGTGAGGACGTTTCTTTGTGGAGTGTACAAGCTCTCCATGTGCTTCTGTGGGATTGCTTCGGGTTACCCAGTTTCGTCCCATACTCCAGCTATATCAGTGCTTCTCAATTATTTTCTGTGGCGCCCCCTCAAGGGAACAACCGAAAGGAAAAGAAGAAGAAGATGGAGAAAAGATTTAAAGTACACCAATGTGCCTGAAATTAAAAAAAATATATACATACAGTACCTTGTTTAAACTGCTTTGATTTATGTATGTCTTAATATCTCCGTCTCTCTCTCTCTCTCTCTCTCTCCAGCTTTCTCTTCATTCCTGTTAGAAATTTTTCCGTGTTGTTTCTTGAGGTGTTGTTTACTGCACTTCATATCGTTTGCTCGTACAAAAAATTGCTTCACCATAGCGTGGCAATCAGAGTTCTACTGCCAACAAGTGGAGTGGAGGTGCAATTATACTTAAAGTACACTATTCCAGAAAAGCATGTTCCCCAGGGTTATTCCCCCACCGACATCATACCACTCCCCCCGGCATCATACCATGCTCCCCAGCGGGGGAGCGCCCTACTATTTGAGAATCACTGAGCCATATGACATTAGGTTAGTTGCTGTTTCAAATGTCCCCGAGGTGTGAGTGCGAATGGGTGTGTGTGTCTGTTCAGGGTGCACAACACCTTCAACCTAAGGGTTAGTAGGAGTATGCAGTTCAGCAAATTTGTGTGGGTGTGTGTGTGTGTGGGGGGGGGGGGGAGAGAGAGAGAGAGAGAGAGAGAGAGAGAGAGAGAGAGAGAGAGAGTAAAATTTATTTTCTAAGCCGCTTAATCCTAATTAGGATCATGGGGAGGTTGACACCTGTCTCAGATGACTCTGGGCGAGGGTGGGGTATATTCTGAACAGCTTGCCAGGCCATTTCAAGGCAACGCATACACACACACACACACACACACACACACACACACACACACACACACAAAAACCTTTCACACTCACACCATGGAGTATTTTGGAACAGCCAATTAGCTTACTGTGTCTGTTTTAAGACTGAGGGAGGAAACCAAAATACCTGGAGGAAGCATGCCAAGTCCACACAGCTCGGGAATCGGACCCAGGACCTTCTTGCTGTGAGGTTTTCTTGCTGACCACTGCGTTATGTGATTCCCTATACAGTATACATATATGTATACAGTGGAACCTCAACTTATGAAGGCCCCAACAAACAAAAAATCCTGGTGATGAAAAACATTTTCCAAAATTTTTGTCTCTGGATACGAACCAAGTTCACGTTACGAAAGCACCATCTCAAAAATTCAAACAATGCACTAGTTGCTCTCCCATTAACTACATCTTCCAACATCCCGCCCCTCCGGCCTTCCATTGGCTAGGAGGGATGATGCAGCTCCCTCCCATTGGCTATCTCCCAACATCCCGCCCCACTGGCCTCCCATTGGCTAGGAGGGATGATGCCACTCCCTCTCATTCACTATCTCCCAGCATCCCACCCCACTGGCCTCCCATTGGCTAGGAGGGATGACGCAGCTCCCTCCCATTTGCTATCTCCCAACATCCCGCCCCGCTGGCCTCTCATTGGCTAGGAGGGATGATGCAGCTCCTTCCTATTGGCTGTTATGGAGCACCCATAATGCTTTTCATGTAAAGGACAGAGTTACTGTTGTTTCATGAGTTTTTCGAGTGTGCTCATTGCAACTTTATTTTATGGCTCAGGCTTTTAACTCGCATAAACATTTGTAAGATTATAACTCTGCTAAGAAGACATGGTCAACACACATGCGCGCACACACACACGCATATGCGCACACACACACACACACACACACCACACACACACACACACACACACACACACACACACGCACACACACGCACACACACACACACACACACACACACACACACACACACACACATGTGATCCCCAGTGTGATTGAAAAGAAGAAGCGGGCTCGTGGCATGCGGTTGAGTGATATCGCAAAGGAATATGGCCAAACCCATGTACCATCGGTACGATGCTGAAGCAGAAGGAGGCCTTAAAAGGTATACTTTTATAATTTTTAAATGGTTGAGGGGGTATTTTTGAGGGCCTTGGAACGAATCACACATTTTACATGTAAAATGCGTTTCAACTAACAAAAAAATCCAGGTCACGAAACCACTTCTGGAACGGATTAATTTCATAAATTGAGGTACAACTGTATATATATATATATATATATATATATATATATATATATATATATATATATATATATATATATATAGTTGTACCTCAATTTATATATATATATATAAACATTCAACTTCTGTGATTTTTATTTATTTATTCACTGAATTGACAGAATGTGCGCTGCATCATGCTATGTGACTTTATCCAGGTCTAAAATCACTTACACCTGGACGGATTTTGGTCATATTGCCCAGCCCTATTATAATGTGTGTAAATGCTTATAAATTATTGGCTTTCACATCAATTTGGAAAATAGCAAATTAAAATTCGAACACCATACCGTTAAGTGCTCAGCTGATACATGGAGGGGTCACAGCATTCGCTTATGTACAAGACGTTGTTCGAACTTGTAATTCGAGAATTCGAGAAAGCTGCTAAAATGACGAATTGATACACTGAAACAACAGCGCTTCCTCTCTATCTCAACTATAAAACGATTAGGCTGAATTTGTGGTGTGCTGTAAAAGTAGAAGAAAGGAAACACATGTGGTTCCCATCATGGCGTATGCAAGCAAGTCCTACTGATTTTCCTACCTGCTGAGTTTAACTGCTACCACTTTCCCCACAACACACACAGAGCTTTATTAGTCCTTAATCAGTCTACTCCCTGGGACTTGATACAGCTTTTCTTCCTGCACACCACATCTTCTCCTCGCTTTTCCTTACACTCATCTATCCTGCCTCCTAGATTTGTTTTCCATTAGGGATTACACCAAATCAATATGTTTGTGCTTCTCTGTGATCATTGCTTATCTCCTATTAAATGAGGCTCTTTACTCTCAAATAGAAGAAGTTGAAATTGAGGCAAAAACAAATAACCAACAACAGCAACAAAAAATACTAGGGAGGTATTCTGACCAATCAACAGGACTGATAATGTCGCAAATTGGCTCGATATGGGTTTTAGTTTAATTTTCCCACGAGTCCGTCTTCTGATATGATCTATAGTAAGTGAACCTAATCAAATTACACTAGGGTCGCAGGAAGACTCAACAGTCCATTGCAGGGCCAACGTGCACAACTATTCACACTTACATTTAAGGACAATTGAGAATATCCAATTAGCCTAATGTTTATGTCTTTGGACTGTAGGAGGAAACCAAAGTACCCTGAGGAAACTCACGCAAGCACAGCAAGAAAGTACAGTACAAAGTCCATAAAAAAAACAACAAAAAAACACCTTCACCAAACCTACTATCTTCTTGCTATGAGGCATACATGCTAACATGTATGCCATAATATGGGATTTTTTTTTCTTCCTTTGAATGAGTTACATCATGGATGGGGTTTGACCTTAGAAAATCACTCAAGGTCAAAGAAAACCGTCTCACATTCGAAAGTACTTACCGGAGTTCCCTTTTAGTGTTCCATAGTAATAGCATGTCTGCCTGTACTCATTTGGAAGGTATGAGCGATATACATTACAAACTTTGTGACCCTCCCCAGAGCAGCTAACTGGGTTATCAAAGGCCAGCCATGTCTCCCACGGTATATGCTTTGAGGTTCATGTAAAAGAAACATTGCTGGTTTTCGACAAAAGTAGCCGCATAGCAGTCAACGTGTTTCCGCCCTGTTATGGCCTGGCGAGCTGTCCAGGGTATACTCTGCCCTCGCCCGGAGTCAGCCAAGATGGGTTGCAGCCCTCCACGACCCTAATTAGAATTAAATGGCAGTGTCCCCACCACAGTTGGTGAAAATCCATGCAAAAGTGTGACCAGGATGAAGACACAAAACCACACGGACAGACTTACAAATTGCAGTGATTATAAATACCCCCCACCACAACTTTGGGTGGAGAATAAAAAAAGGAGGGTCAGTGGGAGTGTTCCGAACCACTAGCAATTTATATATTATTAAATCTGTGTACGTAATTTAATAGTCTTGCTTTTACACTCTCTTTCTTTTCAATCTAACAGTACAATGCATTATGCAGATGCTACATCACTTATTTTAATAGCGTTCTTGATATAGCGTCACTTTAATATACTTGAAGGAGAGAAATAACAGATAACTAATGGATTGAAAAATCAGAGGAAGAAGCTTTGAGCAGGCCTCCTCAGAGCCACAATCTAGTATCCCCTCGAGAACTAAATAAATGGGATTTATATTTAGCAACACAATGTAGACTCTTATTTAAGGCGAGACATGATAAGTGCTTTGTCTCTCATGCACCAGTCCCGAGGGCAATATTTTCCTCTTAATTAAAACGGATCAATGTGGAGCGGCAGTTCGGTGAGGTGTGAGTGGTGTGAGCGCTGCCAGGCCTTCCACTTTGGTCTTAGGTTATTCAGAGAGATAACAACAACAACAACAACAACAACAACAAAAGGGCTAAGATTATACTTGTGCTGATGTAAGAGCTTTGCCTGGTGATTAATTACAGGCATTCGGCTCCCCGAATTCTAACAAGGAGCCAAAAATAAATAAATAAATAAAATAAAATAAAATAACCTTCTCCCAGAAATGCTGCAGTACAATGACAAGCAATTTCTCTCTCTCTCTCTCTCTCGCCCGCTCGCTCGCTCTTTCTCCAGCACTTCACAGCACAGGCAAATAAATACCAATATCCCAGTTCGAGTACACATGAGGAACTGTCTGTTTCAGAAAAAAGAAATCCGATTTGAAGTGCATCAAAATGACAATGTGAGTTAGGCTTAATAAGGTTTGCATTTTCAAAGAGAAGAGTTTTATTATAACTCATATCATCGCTGATATGAGGACAGCCACGGGCTGGGAGTATATCCTGGGCAATTTGGGTCTTTGCATTTGTGTGTGTGTGTGTGTGTGTGTGTGTGTGTGTGTGTGTGTGTGTGTGTGTGTGTATATTTTTGTCCATCCCAGGTACTGGAAGGAAAACCAGATGGTAGCTACATGCTATTCCCTAAAGTTGTGCTGTACAAGCTATAATAAATCATATTAACCTATACTACCCCATTCAATTCAATTGTACTCGGCATAATGGTCTGGTGGCCCGAGATGTTAGTATATTTTCTTATAACTCTAGTAATAAACCACATACATATACATACATACACACACACACACACACACACACACACACACACACACACAGACACATATATATATATATATATATATATATATATATATATATATATATTTATTTATTTATTTTTTATTTATTTTTTTTTTCTTGCTATCCAGCTTATATACCACATTCAACACACAAATTAATTCTAGCCAATAAAAATCTGTCCATGTATTATTTATATTAATACAGTATAGTGAAACACTATAAGGGAGAACCGTAGCCCTGTTGGCACTATAACCTTACAGCAAGCAGTTTCTGGCTTTGAATCTCCACCAAGGGCCTTTCACTCTCTGCTTGTTTGCTCTGGGTACTCTGTTTTCCTCCCACAGTCCAAAAATATACACATACGTGTATTGTGTACTACACGTTGTCTATGGGTGTGAATGTGAGAGTGAATGGTTGCTGTTGTCTGTGTTAACCCCGCTAAGTCTTACCCAAAGTCAGCTGAGATTGGTTGTAGTTTCCTCTCGACCTTGGTTGACTGGTTTAAATCACACACACACACACACACACACACTCTCTCTCTCGCTCTCTCTCTCTCTCTCTATCTCTCTCTCTCTCCAGAATATATAAGTATAGTGGCACTATGGCTTAGTGGTTAGCATGTACACCTCACAGTCAGAAGATCTTGCAAGGTTTTTGTTCAAGTCTGTAAACTGACAGGTGACAAATGAAAGGAAGGCCCTGAATAAATGATTCAAGGATCATTATGAGTGCAGATGCTTTCCAGATAGGTGTACTGCATGGAGCCATTAAGTAATTATCATCCTAGCATGCTCCGCAGCCTGTGATTAAACTATCAGCAAGAACAGAAAGGTTACCCAACACCTTACTCAGACACCCTGTTGGTTTTTTCTTCCATTTGATTCTAATCAGTACAGAAATTTGACAAAGTAATCACTTTTCAGCTGTTAAACAGGATGTACCGTACATGCTAATTTGTTAACAGTGAATGCAATCAGGCATTTTTTTAGGACTAACAAGAAAAACAAACCACGGCACGGCATCAGTTGACAAGCTGATCATTTTGAAACATAAGCGAATACACGAGTTTGCCAATTTACACCGATTCTTTTTCTGAAGTGTGAATTTCAAGCTTTAGAGACTTTGAGAAATCAGCAGGTATGAAGGAAATGGGTATACGTCACTAACTTTTTATAACTCTAAACTAAATGTTTTGCTGCAGTTTCAAATTCCATTTTAATATACAGATTTAGGCACTAATTATTGAGGCAATCCCAATACATATCCCTATTTATAGATGTCTAAGGCTAGTTTTAGAAGGTCCCACAGGCCCTTTCAGGGATGAGTTAACGTCAATCCAGAAGGGAATAGCTAAATAAATCTCCCTGCATTTCCTGTCAATGGTCCGGCGTGAAAGCCAAAACAGTTAACACTAGGTTTTCTTTTATTAGTTGATTTAAACATTTTTTGTATCACCTGTCTGGTTCGTTTACTTATCTGTTTAATCAGTTCATGTTCTGTGTTGCCATTCATGATTTATTTTTTCTTGATGAGAACTTGTCTACTGACCTGGGTTAGATTGTATTTCTTTATTTTGTGCGAGTCTGAGTGGTGGTCTATGAACCTTAATTATTGGCTGCTTGTCTACACACAATCAGTGCTACATAAGAGCGAACTAACTTTGGATTTTACTTTGTTTGGCATGAATGGACACAAGACAACCATCCAAGTCATGTTTCATGTCTATAGTATCCCACTTCAGGAGCTCTGCTATTGCACCCTTTATCTCTGCATAGCGTATATTAAGTGAGAGGAGAAAACCTCTTTAATATGTCTGTCATGGAGATCCCGAACTCGATAGGTGATGTAGCATTACCTGTCTACAATCCACAGTGATGACCCTGTCAGCTCGTCACATACATATACAGCAAGTAATAGCCATGTGTGAAAAAGCATGGCGCGCACTGCATGTCATGGAGGGGACATGTGCATTCTTATGCCCCTCCCTGGTTGGTAGTGTTTGCTTGATAGGGTAAGCAATATTTGATGGGTGGGAAGTGGATGCGACTATAATTCTGGGGGGGGGATAAATAAACCGATTTGCTGTTTACAAAGGAATTTTGTCTGCAGCCGAAGCCAGATATCAGACAGATGACTAAAAAATGGCTCACAAATAACTGTGGGTTAAATTAGTCTTAAGACACTTGTAATGAAATAGGCAATTGATGAGAGACCCGTTGTTACTATGGTAACAATGAAATGAAGAAGCTGAACAAGAAGGAGAAAAAAAAAAAAATCATAATTTGCAGATTCCTGCTTTGGACTTGTGCTCAGCATTCAAGCAATTAGTCGCTCAACATTTAGGCAATTAGAGCACTGCTGTTAAGCAACTGGAAAATATAAACACCAAAAATATGCTGGCTAATAACCCAAGGCTAGCGATTTAGATATCTAACATAAAAACTGAGCAACATTACTAACAAATCCTGCGGGATGAGTAAAACCATGCTGTAATAACAGCCAGCCATAATATTAACACCAGATAACATTAACACTGGTAAACGCTGGTGTCTCATTGCGGTAGCACCTGTATATATCAGGGAGGAAACAAGCCATTATTTCCTAAATTCGATGTTTTGGAAGGCTGAAAAATGGTCTCTGGTGTGTGGGAGGAAACTGGAGTACCTGAAGAATACTCATACAAGCACGAGGAAAACATGAAAGCTACACACAGAAACAACTAAAGCCACGGCGTGGACCCAGGACCCTTTTTTATTTTTATTTTAAAGTTATATTTTAAAATAATTCATTTCAACAACAAAGCACATTCACTTCATTGCAAGAAAGCCTGGGTTTGATTCCCGGGCTCAGGTGTTTCTGTGTAGAATTTTTCTATGTTCTCCTCACGCTTGTGTGCGCTTCCTCCGGGTACTCCGGTTTCCTCCCATAGTCCAAAAACATGTCTGTCTGTCTGTATTCCTTTCGGCTTTTTCCCTTTTACTCGTGAGTCGCCACAGCAGATCATCTGATTCGCACGTTTGATTTGGCAGAGGTTTTTACGTCGGTTGCCCTTCCCATAGTCCAAAAATATGTGTGTTAGCTTAAGTGGCTGTTCCAAATTCCCCTCGATGTGTTTATGAGTGTGAATGGTTGTGTGTGTGTTGGCCCTGCAATGACCTGAAAAACTGTTCAGGGTGTACCCTACTCTTGATTTGGCTGAGATGGGTGCCACCCTCGTTGCAATTAGAATCAGAAAATGAATGAATTTCAGAGAGGAATACACCATCATGTATTATGCTATTAGAAATGTACATAATAATCTCTACTTATTGTATTTTTGCCTTTTTCTTACTTCATCCTGCTTTCTCTGACTCACAGGGTGTGTCAGAATTCAGTCCGGGTCCACAAACTCAGCCAAACGCCTCCTCCCTATCCCTATCCTACATCCTGACATTCCCATGCTAGTCATATGTGGTGGGGTGGATTTCACATGATGCTCAACTCCACACTCTACAGAGCAGAAGAAATCTCAACATGTTTATGAAAGCGGAAACCAGAGCCACACTGTGCCAATGCTGGATCGAAGTCATTACTCAGTATCACAGACGCTGTTTACGTCTCCGGGTCTCAGTTCCTGTGGTGCTGCTGGTACTGGGAAGAATCATGCGTCCATCTGGCTTTCCTCTAGGGTGTAACGCAGTGTTTATATATATATATATATATATATATATATATATATATATATATATATATATATATATATATATATATATATATATATATATAATGCCCGTATCTGGGCATGAACAAAGTTTAAAAAATCTACAGGTAAAAATGAGAGCACCATCTTTATACTGTGTGAAATCTGACAGTTTCTCAGCCTCACCTTCATCACCCTGCTCCCCATACACACCTCTTGTTCTAGCTAGATTCGCTCTCAACATTCTGGCAAGCTTGCTTAAAAGTGTTTTTCCGACAGCCCTGACTATCTGCAGCTGCAACACCACAGCCCGACTCAAAGACTAAGGTCAGCAGACGCCCTTCATCCTAAGGAGGGTTTTAACTGTCAAGACAAATTTACTTTACGGCCCAGTCGAGGCAATAACTTTTTTGGGGATGATAGACCACTTAACAATGCTCTCCCACAAGTTTGACTCCAAGGGTGCTTCTCAAACCCCTTATTTGTCATCCTCCCTTGGCGGGAACAGTCATTGCCTAATGGTTAGAGAAGTGGGTTTGAGACCTAAAGGTCGCTGGTTTAATTCCTGAACCAACAGGGAAAATGGGCAGTGGGAGGGGAGTGAAGGGAGGAAAGTGAAGGGAGGAAATTGTACCTTTGCTTGTCCTCTAGCTTCATGGCTCAATTGCCCTTGAGCAAGGAAGTTACCCCGATGTCTGTGCAGACTGTTTATGTGTGCGTGTGTGTGTGTGTGTGTGTCACTTTGTATAGGTTAAATGCAGAGGGAATAATTTCCCTTGTGGGATTAATACAGTATATCAAGACAACAACAACAACAACATCAAAACGAAACAAACAAACAAACAAACAAAAAAAAAAGATGTTTGGTACTTCAGAGGAAACTGCATCTCATTTCGTGTCTCCCGAGGTTCCTGAGACGCAAGTGAAAGAAACGACGATTCTATTTATGGGTCATGAAGAGCACTTTCGATGATATCATGTCTCACTAGTGTGTCACATCACCAACACACTCTGCAAAAGAGGTGCTTGACCACCCAGGGACACCCACCCACAGAGCTTTACATATGTGGCTTCTTATTTTTAATTTGATTAATGTTTATTCCATTTGTTACTAAAACTATTTTATTCGTAGAATTCTTAATTTTTTTTAAAATAAAATAGAATACTTGGCATAGTGGTATGGTGGCACGTCCGCCTCACAGTAAGAATATCCTGGGTTCGATTCCCAGCCTGGGGGTGTTTCTGTGTGGAGTTTGCATGTCCTACCCATGCTTGTGTGGATTTCCTCCGGTGTCCGCCTATAGTCCAAAACCATATACATTAGGCTAACTGACTGTTCCAAATTGCCCCCAGCTGTGAGATTGACTGTGAATTTTTGCCCTGTGATGGTCTGGCAAGCTATCCAGGGTGTACCCCACCCTTGCCCAGAGTCGGCTAAGATGGGTGCCATGACTCTAATGATGATGATGATGATGCAGCTTATAAAATGATTATATTTGCTATTTATTATTATTATTTTATATTAATTTATATTCATTATTTATATTAGTCGTAATAGTAGTGGTTGAAAAACAACAGCCACGTTTCTGTATTTGTGTTCAGAACACATCCTTTGTTCATCCTCCATTCATATATCCACGGTCAGTTACATCCCTTCTTCCGTCCTTCTTTCTGTCCATTCCTAGGACAGTTTATACCCTTCCCCAGTCCCAGACTTATTTTTAATCCCATTCCCATGGAAGCACTTTAGGTCACACTTGATTCTCCAGTGGATTGGGTTGGTTTCATTTGCTCAATGGCCCTGCTGGCGCTCTGACCCAAACACAGGCATTTCAAATCCGAACAGCAGAACACTTAACACATGAATGATTCAGATTCTGGATACAAAGGCGCCAGTATACGCATGATACGACCTTCAAGCTGTGGCATCTTTACTAAATATACCCTATCTAGTGCATTCAAGTACAAAATAATACGGAAATGTGCATATGCATGAGGGACTGGATGGACATATCAAGCGAACAGAACAAGCGGACTCTCTGTACGTGTGTATTATTTGATAACATTTAAAAGAGCATCAGTCTGAGGACTCTGGGTCACTATCAGAACCCATGGGCATGTTACAGGAAAATAGATCTTAATGTCACACAGGCCGCTCTGCCTGAATATCAGCAGTGCTTAATTGGCCAGCCAAAATGACGTGACCGCCCCTGACCCAGAACAACACATGAATAAGGATGGATGGGGTGAAGCTAGCGGTCAGCAGTGTGGTTTTCTGCCACAGCTAACCGCGTTTCTGCACTTTTTTTTTTAACGCTTCTCTGGCTACACAGGCTGGTTCGGCAGAGCCAAAGGAAAATGTCGCTGTGTTATTTTAATTAGAGTCAGATAAAACACGAGTTTGAATGCAGGATTGCTGTACGAACTGAGCCAGGCATAATGGAACCATGTAGAGAATGCGATCTTATTGTTTCCTAAAGGATTAAGAAGGATCAGATTAGATAGCATTTTTCGCTCTGCTTGTCAGGGTTACATCATTATTCAATGGACAGGCAGATAACTGCATCTTATTGAAACTCGAGCTTTAGAGACTGTACAGCAGTGCACTTTCTTGTAGTATGGAAAAATGTAAACGTAAAAGTGTAAAGATCTAATCAGATTACAAGCAGCTGAAGCGAAGACTGAAAGCCAAAACTATGAACAAATTTTATTTACCCATACAGTGGTACATCACTTTATGAAAGTCTCACCAAACGAAAAATTCAGGTTCCGAAAATTTTTGTCTCTGGATACGAAACAAGTTCACGTTACAAAAGCACCGTCTTAAAAATTCAAGCGCGCCATTCAAACATTCAAACGCGTCATTCAAATGTTAAAATGCACCATTCAAACATTCAAGGGAGCTGCCATCCCATCAATGACGTTCAAACATCCCGCCCCACTGGCCTCCCATTGGCGAGGAGGGATGACACAGCTGCCTCCCATTGCTATCTCCCAGCATCCCGCCCCGCTGTCCTCCCATTGGCTAGGAGGGATGACGCAGCTCCCTCCCATTGGCTAGTATGGAGCTGCATCTACCATTCTGCCTTTCGTGTAAAGGACAGAGTTACTGTTGTTTTATGCTTTATTTCTTGACTCAGGCTTTTAAACTTCCATAAACATTTGTAAGATGTTACAATATTGTCTTACTCTGCTAAGAAGACATGGTCAACACACGCGCACACACACACATGTGCATGGACGTGGACACACACACACACACACACACACACACACACACACACACACACACACACACACACACACATACGCACCTGTGATTTCCGGTGTGAGTGCGAAGAAGAAACGTCCTCGAGTGATATCGCAAAGAAATATGGCCAAATCCATCTACCATCGGTACGACATTGAAGCAGAAGGAGGTCTTAAAAGGTCTGCTTTTATAATTTTTCAAGGGTTTATGGGGTCGTATTGGGGGCCTTGGAACGAATAACACGTTTTACATGTAAAATGCGTTTCAACTTCCGAAAAATCCAGGTTATGAAAAAGGCTCTGGAATGGATTTATTTCGTAAAGTGAGGTACCACTGTAGTAGGAGTGGCCAACCCGAGCCTCCCGAGTCGCATGTGGCTCTTTGCCTGACTTCATCAGGCTCTTATGTTCATATCATAGTTTGTATCTGTGTCTAATTTTAATGTGCATGTTCGCTGTGATCGAGTTCAATATGGTATTTTCATCAAATGCGCATGTGCATGAGATAAAAATACCGCAAAGCTCCTAAGTATGGACAAAATCATTTAAGCAAACAATTTGTGTCAAGTTCACTCTTAAAATGCCAGGCATCATTAGCGCATTTCAAAGCTTGAAATCTTCAGCGTCACTTCAGCTCACGCCATGCTAACTTCGACCAGGGATTTCCAAAACGGACTGAATTTCGAAAGAACAAGTTGTTCACTTTGAAAAGTCAGGCAGGAAATCAGATACAGTTTTTCCAAAAATTTACAAAGTGCTCAGAGACAGTAACGCTTGCATCGTATCAACTGGCCTGGAACAACGCACGGGCCAAAGTGAAGGAGAGTTCAGTACAAAAAATGCCTCAGTGACGTTGTTAAGTCTTGTCTCCTGAAAAGGACAAACTAAAACGCATGGTGTCGAAACGTCCCACTGTCCCGTCACACTGTTGAGCACAGAACATCAGACATTAACACGGCTATTGAATCACATTTGCACTCTGACCTTCAAAGACGTGTGTACTTTATCATGTTGATGTGTGAATTTACAAGAACTCTGGCTGAGCAGAAGTGTGTGTGTGTTTGTGTTTGTGTGAGAGAGAGAGAGATAAGGATGGATGATATTCATGTGAGCCCGTGTGTATAATGCGGCTGTGTAACACAGTAAAAAAAAAAAAAAAAAAAAAAAGTGAGTCTTGGTCTCTAACTGGTCGCCCCACCCCCACCACCACCATGATCTATATGATTGCCGCTCTTCCACGAGACAACCCTTGATATTGAATCTCCTCCTACCTTACTCCTACTATAAGGGTGGAGATCTCAGCCAACACTGGGCAAAGGCGGGTCACACCCTGATTAATTCACCAGACCATCGCAGAACCAACACATACACAACCATTCACATTCACATACATATTGGGGCTCAATTTTGAATTCACATGATATGAATATCTCTGGCATATGGGAGGAAACCAGAGTTCCCAAAGCAAACCCATGCAATGACGGAAAGAACATGAAAACTCCAGATAAAAACTCCTTCACTATGTCTGGGAATCAAACCCGGGAACTTCTTGGTCATACTTTTGTGTAAATTGATTCTTTTCCCCCTACCTCCTCTCATGGGTTTGCATAAGAGAGACCTGCCAAACTAGGAATACAAAGAGATAGATATTAATCTTTTGTTGATAATGATATTTACCTCAATGTGACACTTACCAGGCCTCCGCCCCTTGCGTTTATTTTCAGTTTGCCTTTAAGCAAATTTGCATTGAATGCGTCAGTTCAAACATGTTATAATCAAATCAATGTATGTTGGGCACCCTGCGAAGGCCTGGCAAGCTGCCCAGAGTCGTCTAGAGTCGCCCAGAGTAGGGTAAGATGGGCGCAGGCCAGCGCACTAGTCCATTACAGATCACCTTCCAAGTATATTTACTGGTACCCATTTATACTGCTGAGTAATGCAGCCATGAGGTGGGGGGGGGCACGAACCAGTGTCTCTCCCCCTCATGCCGGTCCCAAGCCCGGAGAAATGCAGAGGGTTGTGTCAGGAAGGGCATCCGACGTAAAACCAATGCCAAACTTTTATGATGTAAATCAGAAGTATTACCCCCATACCGGATTGGTCGAGGCCCGGGTTAACAACGACCGCCATCAGTGCTGTCAATCAACAGGGTGCTGATGGAAATTGGACTACTGTTGGTCGAAGACATCGAAGAAGGAGAGGTGGGAGGCGTGTTCGTAGGCAGAGAGAGAAGAGGAAAGGCATGAGTCTAGGACAGAGACTCGGGACTTTGAATGTTGGAACTATGCAAAGAAAAGGTAGAGAGCTGGCTGACATGATGCAGAGGAGGTAGGTGGACATACTGTGTATTCAGGAGACAAGGTGGAAAGGTAGCAAAGCTAAAACCTTAAAAGCAGGGTTTAAGCTATTTTATCATGGTGTGGATGGGAAGAGAAATGGAGTAGGAGTCATCTTGAAGGAGGGGTTTGTCAGGAATGTTCTAAAAGTGAAAAGAGTGTCAGACAGAGTGATGAGTCTCAAGTTAGAAATTGAAGGTGTAATGCTCAATGTTGTTAGTGCTTATGCCCCACAGGCAGGATATGAGCTAGAAGAAAAGGAGAGATTCTGGAGTGACTTAGATGAAGTGATGCAGAGTAGCCCCAGAAGTGAAAGAGTGGTCATTGGTGCAGACTTCCATGGACATGTTGGTGCAGGCAACAGAGGGGACGAGGAAGTGATGGGCAGGTTTGGTATCCAGGACAGGAACGCAGAAGGACAGATGTTGATAGATGCAAAAAGGATGGAAATGGCTGTGGTGAATGCTTTCTTCCAGAAGAAACAGGAGCATAGGGTGACTTATAAAAGCGGAGGTAGGAGCACACAGGTAGACTACATCTTGTGTAGGCGATGTAATTTGAAGGAAGTCAGTGACTGCAAAGTAGTAGCAGGTGAGAGTGTTGCCAAACTGCATAGGATGGTGGTGTGCAGGATGACGCTGATGGTGAGGAAGGTGAAGAAGGCAAAGGCAGAGCAGAAGACAAAGTGGTGGAAGTTGAAAAAGGAAGAGTGTCGTGTTGTCTTCAAAGAGGAGTTGAAACAGGCTTTGGGTGGCCAGGAAGTGCTTCCAAATGACTGGACAACCACAGCAAATGTGATCAGGGACACAGGTAGGAGAGTACTTGGTGTGTCCTCTGGAAGGAAAGTAGATAAGGAGACTTGGTGGTGGAATGAGGAAGTGCAGGAGTGTGTACAAAGGAAGAGGTTAGCTAAGAAGAAGTGGGACAGTGAGAGGACCGAAGAGAGTAAACAGGAGTACAGGGAGACACAGCGTAAGGCGAAAATAGCAGTGGCTAAGGCCAAACAGAGGGCGTATGATGACTTGTATGATAGGTTGGACAGTAAAGAGGGAGAAAATGATCTATACAGGTTGGCACAGCAGAGAAATAGAGATGGGAAGGACGTGCAACAAGTTCGATTGATAAAGGACAGAGAGGGAAATGTATTGACTGATGACAGAAGTGTGCTGGGAAGATGGAAAGAGTACTTTGAAGAGCTGATGAATGAGGAAAATGAGAGAGAAAAAAGAGTAGAAGAGGTGACCATTGAGGAGCAGGATGTAGCAAAGATCAGTCAAGGTGAAGTGAGAAGGGCATTGAAGAGGACGAAGAATGGAAAGGCAGTTGGTCCTGATGACATACCTGTGGAGGTATGGAAGTGTCTAGGAGAGGTAGCAGTAGATTTTCTGACAAGAACATTCAACAAGGTCTTAGAGAGTGAGCAAATGCCAGAGGAGTGGAGGAGAAGTGTGCTGGTGCCCATTTTTAAGAACAAGGGAGACGTGCAGTGTTGCGGCAACTACAGAGGGATAAAGTTGATGAGCCATACGATGAAGTTATGGGAAAGAATAGTGGAAGCTAGACGAAGGGCAGAGGTCAGCATTTGTGAACAACAGTTTGGTTTCATGCCAAGAAAGACCACCACAGATGCAGTGTTTGCTTTGAGGATGTTAATAGAGAAGTACAGAGAAGGTCAGAGGGAGCTACATTGTGCCTTTGTGGATCTGGAAAAAGCATATGACAGGGTGCAGAGAGAAGAACTGTGGTATTGCATGAGGAAGTCTGGAGTGGCAGAGAAGTATGTTAGAGTGGTGCAGGACATGTATGAGAGATGTAAGACAGTGGTGAGGTGTGCTGTCGGTGTGACAGAAGAGTTCAAGGTGGAGGTGGGACTGCATCAAGGGTCAGCTCTGAGCCCCTTCTTGTTTGCTATGGTGATGGACAGGCTGACAGACGATGTGAGACAAGAAGCTCCATGGATTATGATGTTTGCAGATGACATTGTGATCTGTAGTGAGAGCAGAGAAAAGTGCAAGAAAATCTAGAGAGGTGGAGGTATGCCCTGGAAAGGAGAGGAATGAAGGTTACCCTCAGAAAATCAGAATACATGTGTGTGAATGAGAAGGACCCAGGAGGAACGGTGAGGTTACAGGGAGCAGAGATAACAAAGGTGGAGGATTTTAAGTACTTAGGCTCAACAATCCAGAGCAATGGAGAGTGCGGAAAAGAGGTGAAGAAGCGTGTGCAGGCAGGCTGGAATGGTTGGAGAAAAGTGTCCGGTGTGATGTGTGATATGAGAGTGTCAGCAAGAATGAAGTGAAAAGTGTACAAGACGGTGGTGAGGCCAGCGATGTTGTATGGCTTAGAAACAGTGGCGCTGAGGAAAAGGCAGGAGGCAGAGCTGGAGGTAGCAGAGATGAAAATGTTGAGGTTCTCTCTGGGAGTAACGAGGATGGATAGGATCAGAAATGAGTATATCAGAGGGACAGCCCATGTAAGATGTTTTGGAGACAAAGTCAGAGAGGCTAGATTGAGATGGTCTGGACATGTACAGAGGGGGGATAGTGAGTATATTGGCAGTAGGATGCTGAGGTTGGAACTACCAGGCAGAAGGCCTCGAGGAAGACCAAAGAAGAGATTTATGGATGTGGTGAAGGAAGACATGAAGGTCGTTGGAGTCAGAAAAGAAGATGCAGAGGACAGGGTGAGATGGAGGCGGATGATTTGCTGTGGCGACCCCTGAAGGGAGCAGCCGAAAGTAAAAGAAGATTTATACTGCTGAGTAAACCAAGGCACATTTGTGGTTAACAGCTTACCCAGATTTCTTAGCACAGTGAGGGTCTAACCAGGGATTCAAACCTACAACATTTACCCATTTAACCAAAAAGCAAAAAATCTGCTAATTTGAGTAGTCAACTTGAAATTTAATGACCACAATCAGGTTTGTTTGCTTTTAAAGGTGAAGCTTAAAATAAAACTCTTTGTGATGGTCCTAATGGATTATAATTTCCCACTAAAAGTCAGAGTAATTGAATTATGTACCATATTCATTCATTCATTCATTCATTCATTTTTTGAACCGCTTAATCCTAATTAGGGTTGCGAAGAGGCTATCACCAATCTCATCCAACTCTGAGTAAGGGCAGAGCACACCCTGGACAGCTCACCAGGACATCAACATGCTGACAGCTATGCAGCTACACTTGTTGAAAGTCAGCAATGGTTCCTTTACAGACTCCGACAATGACAGACATGTGAGAGACATGGCCAGCCTTCGATAACCCAGTTAGCTGCGCTGGGGGGGGGACAGTGACAACCTTGTGGAGAGTGCTTGTGGACAGTGAGACTCGAACCCCCAACCTTAGGATCCAGCGCCCTATACCACTAGACCACCACTGCCTCCTATAGTCTCTATAAAGGTGGAGAAAAAATAAAAATTAAAAAATAAATTAAAAATCAGGGTGCAACCCTACTGACAGACTTTGGAACCTTAAACACTCATTTTTTGATGGCGGACCGTTTCACATAAACCTCTCTCGAATGATAGATACGAAGCACAAGAAACACTTACTCAGACTCTCAAGCTTTTAAGGGTCCAACGTAAAACACAGGGATGCAATTTAAGTGCCAAGTCCACAGAGAACCTCTAAAAAAGAACCTCTGATTTCTTCTTTTGGATGATAAAAAGCTTCTTTGATTTGACAGAAGCAAGCGTTTCAGTGACATAGCAGAAAATGACAATCTTCAGCAAGCATGATAGATAATACTGTGCCTTCAGCACTGGTTGGGACCCACAGGGCCATGGACATGGAAAAAGAGCTTTATTTAAACCTGGTGGATGGTGTTTATGGAAGGAAATGTAGCCGACCGAGTTATCTAAACGTTCTACATCTACAAGAGTGTCACAGGAGGCTAAAATAAAGCCTGTTACTTACACACACCTTTAATAAGACGATCTAGACACTGAGGTGTCTGTATGTATATGACAAACACCCCCACGCATACACACAAATTGGTCCTGTTGGTCCAGGAAGGCTATTGTTTGGATAAGATGAGCCAGAACAGAGTCTGCCAGGGGATCTAAAACTGTGAGAGCCACACACCTGACTCCAAGACACACACACACACACACACACACACACACACACACACACACACACACACACACCATGTCCCCTTGCTCAGTTCTCCACCACAGTGGCCATATACAGGCATGGGAACAGTCTCTCACCTTTCATGGTAGCAAAAGAGGGGGGGTGTGTTGAGGGAGAGAGGGGGGAAGTGAGAGAGAGTAGGAGTGAGGGAGTGAGAGAGAGAGTGAGAGAGAGAGGGGGAAATTAGGGAGAGAGAGAGGAGTGTGAGAGAGAGAGGAAGTGAGAGAGAGGGAGTGAGAGAGAGAGGGAATGAGGGAGAGAGAGAGAGGGGAAGTGAGAGAGAGAGGGGAAGTGAGAGAGGCGGAGTGAGAGAGTGAGAGAGAGAGAGAGAGAGAGAGAGAGAGAGAGAGCTCATCACCTTTTATCCTGCTCTGGTGGCATGTATAATGGTCCATATACACCAACCAATCTGCCTCGCACAGAGGCGGGCATATGAGAAATGAGAGACTAAAGAGACTAAAGAATTGATCGTAAAAATGATGAGTGGAAACCTTCTGCCTTCCTGTCTGTTCACTCTTTCTTTAGCAACACCTAAGTAATGTATCGGGAGTTTTCTGGTCACAAAGGGAATTTGTGTAAATGTCGCTCTCTAGGCACTTTGTCTAACTGAAAAAGTGACCAGGGTACAAGATTTACTATATTCAATGGGTAAACTGTAAATAAAAACACTGAGGGTGATGGTGGGTTCAAATATCAGTCTTCTATATTGCTTAATTCTAATTTTTGCCTCACAGGGAGGCTAGCGCCTATTTCAGCTGACTCCAGGCAAGGGCAGGATACACCCTGGACATCTCACCAGGCCAAGAGTCACACAACCATTCATACTCACACTCAACTTGGAACAGCCAATTCGCCTACTGTGCATGCTTTTGGACTGTGGGAGGAAACCCACCCAAACACTCAGAGAACATGCAAACTCCACAGAGAAACACCCAGGCTGGGAATCGAACTCAGGCTTTCTTGCTGTGCGGCATATCCGAGAGCGTCAATATCAGACATCACACTCAGACAATGTTAAATAATCCTTTAAATAGTTCTGATAATAAACATATATAGTAATAAAAGTTAAATTTTCATATCTATTGTATACATATACATACACATACATACATACATACGTACATACATACATACATAGAAAGATAGATATACACATATATACAGTGGTACCTCACATTACGAAATTAACCCATTCCAGAACTGGTTTCGTAACCTGAACTGAGATGCATTTTACATGTAAAAGGCCTCATTCGTTCCAAGGCCCCCAATACTACCCCCTAAACCCTTTAAAAATGATAAAAGTATACTTTTTAACCTTCTGCTTCAATATCGGTCGATGGTAGACGGTTTGGCCATATTGCTTTGCGGTATCACTCAACCGCATGCCACGAGCCCACTTCTTCTTTTCGCTCACACCAGGAATCACGTTCACCGGGAATCACACGCACGTATGTGTGTGTGTGTGTGTGTGTGTGTGTGTGTGTGTGTGTGTGTGCGTGTGCGCACGCACGCGTGTGTTGACCATGTCTTCTTACCAGAGTTATAATCTTGAAAATGTTTATGCAAGGTTAAAAGCCTGAGCCAAAAAATAAAGTTGCAATGACACACTCGAAAAACTCATGAAACAACAGTAACTCTGTTCTTTACGAATGTTTGAACTCCGTGACGAACAATGGGTCGAAGGCACACCATATATATATATATATATATATATATATATATATATATATATATATATATATATATATATATTTCTTTGTTCAATTGACAAACCGCATACTGTACTCATATTTGAGTCTGTCTTGGGCGACTCTGAGTGAAGGTAAGGTTCACCCTGAACAGTTCACCAGTCCATCTCAGGGTCAACACACAACCATTCACAAATACATTCACATGTAGGAGCAATTAGGAACAGACAATTAATATATGCAGTTGTCCACAGCACCATGCTGCCCAACACTACTTCACTATGGAGTTAATGTATCTTGTACATGCCTCTACATGGTACGAGATGCCGAGGAAGGCATGAGCCAAGCTACCTGAAACAGACATAGAGACATGACATAGAGCAGGGGTCTCCAATCTTATCCACAAAGGGCCAGTGTGGGTGCAGGTTTTCACTTCAACCAAATAGTAGCCACACCTTCCACCTGTTTAGATCAATCACTGATCATCAAAAGAAAAGTAAACAAAAAAACTAGATTGGACATTCATGGTTCAATTCTGAAGTGGGCCCATCTTGATGAGATCCCTTTGCTTTAACACTTAAAGCAAGGTGATCTCACCAAGATGGCCCCAATTGAAACAGTAATGTCAAGTCTAGTTTTTTTTTCTTTTCTTTTGAGGATTAGTGATTGGTGGAAACAGATGGAAGGTGTGGCCATTGTTTGGTTGAAATGAAAACCTGCACCCACACTAGCCCTTTGTGGATAAGATTGGCGACCCCTGACATAAAGCTTTCCGAGCAGGATAACCCAGCAATCGTGACTGTCCAAGATCTTTGGAGATCATGAATTAAAGCATCCTCTCATTTCTCCATACCAGGATAACATAATGGCAATGACTACCTGCAGTATGAAAAGAAGCATTAATATGCCCAGTGCGGATTGCCTAAATGAAATATCTATTGATATGATATCATTAATAATACATCTTTTTGACACAACAACATTCATTAATGGATGATGGCATTTGAAAAATAGGGGTTTGATGTGGGGCTTTTTCTGAGATGAAGGAGGTCAGAATGCACTTGTATTAATGCTTAATTCATTCTCTACACACAGCTGCCTCAGAGTTAATCAGAATTTACAGACATAGCCGAGTACAATTACAGCTCCTCTTCCATATTAGACCTGACATGCCTTAATGGAGACAGTCTGAGAAGCCTCAAAATGCTAAATAAATTATTGAGATTACAAACTGATATTGATTCAGGCAGACAATAAGGTTGAATTCAACAGTCGAGTCAAGTCAAACAAAAATTACACACACACACACACACACACACACACACAGTAGACTATATATATATATATATATATATATATATACATATATACATATATATATATACACACACACACACATACACACGCAGTCATCAGTCATTCACAAACAACAGTTTTGTTGCACATGTGGACATTCATGGATAATAGCAGTATAGGATAGAAATTTATTTTAATATTTAAATGTTTTTAAGTATAAACATTTTTGCCTGGACAAAAGTCTTGTTGCAAAGATTTAATTGCACTTTCAAGACCATACTTATTATATAAAAATAATCAAATGACTTTGTTTATAATTAAACATACCACAGCATCTCAGCCAACTCTGGGCAAGGGAAGAGTACACCCTGGACAGTTCGCCAGGCCATCGCAAGGAAGAAACACACAGATGGCTCTGCAGCTACTCTTGATGAAAGTCAGCAATGGTTCTTTTACCGCCTCTCATCGTAGACAGTGAGAGACATGGTTGGCCATTGATAACCCAGTAAGCTACACTGGGGGGACAGTGACACCCAGTTGAGAGTCGGGCTTGAACCCCCAACCTTGGGATCAGTGATCCAGTACCTTTACCACCAGGCCAGTACTGCCCACAAAGTCTAACATCATATTAAATATTAAAGGCATCACTCAAGGTCTATAGCACCACTGCAAACTTGGCCGTGATGGTACGAGACTCCCACATGCTTTTCATGATGAATAATTATCTACAGTAAAAGAATCAGACACTGTCAGGATGATCAAATTGCAAATAATAAGAAGATGCAAGTGCAACTACAGATTCTTGAGGCTAAGGACACTTGTAATTCATTTTAAATACTCAAGTGAGATATTTTCCAGGGCTGCTCATTCATCAAGTAGTCAGATAACAGTCTGTTATGAAGCCTATGGTGGGGAATCTGAGCCAGCTGTAGGTTTGAAACACAATGGGAAGCAAAGATCTGTAGTTATTTGCATCTGTTAATGTTCCCACAATACATACGTATATGTGTATTCATTCTTTTAGATGGATAAGTCAAAACACTATTAACACTGACAGAGAAGCAAGTGACATCCATTATCTTGCAGGAGCAGTACCTGCCAAAAAGACAAAGTGGTGGAAGCTGAAAAAGGAACAGTGTCGTGTTGACTTCAAGGAGGAGTTGAAAATGGGTTTGGGTGGTCAGGAAGTGCTTCCAGATGACTGGACAACTACAGCCATTGTGATCAGGGAGACAGGTAGGAGAATACTTGGTGTGTCATCTGGAAGGAGAGGAGATAATGAGACTTGGTGGTGGAATGAGGAAGTGCAGGAGTGTGTTCAAAGGAAGAGGTTAGCTAAGAAGAAGTGGGACATTGAGAAAACCGAAGAGAGTAAACAGGAGTACAGGGAGACACAGCGTAAGGCGAAGGTAGCGCTGTCAAAGGCCAAACAGTGGGCGTATGATGACTTGTATGCTCGGTTGGAAGTAAGAGGGAGAAAATGATTTCTACAGGTTGACACAGCAGAGAAATAGAGATGGGAAGGACGTGCAACAAGTTAGAGCGATTAAGGACAGAGAGGGAGCTGTCTTGACTGATGACAGAAGTGTGCTGGGAAGATGGAAAGAGTACTTTGAAGAGGTGACTGTTGAGGACTAGGAAGTAGCAAAGATTAGTAAGGGTGAAGTGAGGAGGGCATTGAAGAATGGAATGGCAGTTGGTTCTGATGACATATCAGTGGAGGTATGGAAGTGTCTAGGAGAGGTAGCAGTAGATTTCCTGACATGAACATTCAACAAGGTCCTAGAGAGTGAGAGGCTGCCAGAGGAATGGAGGAGAAGTGTGATGGTGCCCATTTTTAAGAACAAGGGAGACGTGCAGAGTTGTGGCAACTATAGAGGGATAAAGTTGATGAGCCATACGAGGAAGTTATGGGAAAGAATAGTGGAAGCTAGACTAAGGGCAGAGGTCAGCATTTGTGAACAACAGTTTGGTTTCATGCCAATAAAGAGCACCACAGATGCAGTGTTTGCCTTAAGGATGTTAATAGAGAAGTACAGAGAAGGTCAGAAGGAGCTGCATTGTGCCTTTGTGGAGCTGAAGAAAGCATATGACAGGGTGCAGAGAGAGGAATCGTGGTATTGCATGAGGAAGTCTGCAGTAGCAGAGAAGTATGTTAGAGTGGTGCAGGACAAGTATAAGAGATGTAACACAGTGGTGAGGTGTGCTGTCGGTGTGACAGAAGAGTTCAAGGTGGAGGTAGGACTGCATCAAGGGTCAGCTCTGAACCCCTTCTTGTTTGCGATGGTGATGGGCAGGCTGACAGATGAGGTTAGACAAGATTCCCCATGGACTATGATGTTTGCAGATGACATTGTGATCTGTAGTGAGAACAGAGAACAAGTGCAGGAAAATCTAGAGAGGTGGAGGTATGCCCTGGAAAGGAGGGGAATGAAAGTTAACCTCAGTAAGACAGAATATATAGGTATGAATGACAAGGACCCAACAGGAACGGTCAGGTTCCGGGGAGCAGAGATAAGGAAGGTGGAGGATTTTAAGTACTTAGGCTCAACAATCCAGAGCAATGGAGAGTGTGCAAAAGAGGTGAAGAAGCGTGTGCTGGCTGGTTGGAGAAAAGTGTCCGGTGTGATGTGTGATAGGAAGGTATCGGCAAGAATGAAAGGAAAAGTGTACAAGATGGTGTTGAGGCCAGCGATGTTGTATGGTTTAGAAACAGTGGCCTTGGGGAAAAGACAGGAGGCAGAGCTGGAGGTAGCAGAGATGAAAATGTTGAGGTTCTCTTTGGGAGTAAAGAGGATGGATAGGATCAGGAATGAGCACATCAGAGGGACAGCACATGTAAGAGGTTTTGGAGACAAAGTCAGAGAGGCTAGATTGAGATGGTTTGGACGTGTACAGAGGAGGGATAGTGAGTATATTGGTAGTAGGATGCTGAGGTTGGAACTACCAGGCAGAAGGCCTAGAGGAAGACCAAAGAGATGATTCATGGACGTGGTGAAGGAGGTCATGAAGGCAGTTGGTGTAAGAGAAGAAGATGCAGAGGATAGGGTGAGATGGAGGCAGATGGTTCGCTGTGGCGAGCCCTGAAGGGAAAAGCCAAAAGGAAAAGAAGAAGAAGAAAAATAAGAAGAAGCAGTACCTGCCAAGAAGTGGGTCATATTCAGTAGAAAATGAAAATCAGTTGTTGATGTTTATGAGTTGAAATCTTGTGATCATAAATTGGACAGTGAGCTGGACTGGGTCTGTTAATATCCGAAATGGCAGGTGTTTTGGGGGACTTACTGTTATATAGTCCAACAAAGGACAACCAGAGAGCTGCATGAGTGTCATGGCAACCCAAGGCTCACTGATGCACGTGGAGAAAAAAGACTGGTAAGCCTGGTCTGATCCCACAGAAAAAGCTACTGCAACAAAGAGATCTGAAACTGTTCATGCTGACTGTGATTAGGAAAAAAAAGAAAAACAACAGACAAAAAAAAAAAAAAAAATTGAATTGAGTCAGAACGCAGTGCACTGCAGCTTCCTGTGTATTAGTACACCAGTCAGGTGGTTATAATATTATGCTGATGGGTGTACATACCCCATAAAGTCAGCACTACTACAAAGCTAAAATACACCAAAAAAAAAAAGCAAAAAAATAATTTGGAAAAAAGGTAGACACAGTGCAGTGGACGTTATGTTGTTTGTTAGACTTGAAGCAATGGATTGTATGCTGGGATGCGTTCCGAATATTTTCCTCTACAATAAATTCAGCAGTTTTGAGATAAAAGTTTGTATTTAAGAAATTCCCAGCAAGATCCACAATAAATATAAATATAAAACTCATTTGTTTTGTGGGAGAAACTCAGCTCAAGCTTACAGTTCAACAGTCCTTTAATCACTTCTCGCAACATGGTGTAAGTAGCGTCACCAGTTGTGTAGTGGTTGGGATGCTGGGCTCATGATGAAGAGGTTGTAGATTTGAATCCCAGCGAGACCATTATGGGGCTAAAGCCCCTGGGCAAGGTCTTACCCACAAGTGTGCCCATGTTCACCCAGCAGTATAAATGGGTAAAACCTGTAAAAAAAAATAAAATAATGGAAGGTAACGTGTGATGGATATGAATCCAGGAGGAGTTGAACTCGTACTCGCTTTACGCTACACAAACTGGGGATAGGCACCGGCTCTGATGAGCCACTAGGTGAGCCACTAAAAACCCAACGGATTTACTAACATAGTATAAGTAGCATCACCAATATGACCATTGAGCAAAATTAAAGAATTCAATCTTGGAAATTGCCGAGTGTAAAATTATCCCTGTGTTTAAAAACTGATTGAGGCTCATGCATGCATCCTGTTATTGCAGTAATTTCTACTTTAATTTCTAAACAAAAGTCCACAGTGATCCAATCCGGCTGCATGAGCTTGAGGAGGTTTTATTATTAAGCCTTCAGTGTATAGTACATCATCAACGTCGATTTTTCGCAATCATGTTGTACACGCATATTGTCATCATTTCACCAAATCTGACGGGGGAACAGCTGCCTTCTGCAGGATTCATGAGTGTCTCTCATCCTGGCTGAGAATGATTCTCTCTCTCTCTCTCTCTCTCTCTCTCTCTCTCTCCCTCTCACTCTCTCATTCAACCCCCCAGTTGAACAGTAGGTATAGGTAATGATAAAGTCTCCCCCCATCTTCATTTCCCAAGACATTAAATAAATAAAGTAGAACCCAGCATGAAACTTTGGAATGTAAAGGCAATCTGAAGTGGAAAGAGAAGATATGATATGTCTCGGTAACTTTTTCGATAAACAAAAAGACTAGATTTGGACTTCAAGATTATCATATGGCAACTGTCATCAATCCTAAACTATGCATTCCTGCATTGCAGTTGCAAATGGATCTGGAGCCTATACTACATCCTTGATGGAACTGCATAGGCAGCGGTCCTCAACCCCCAGTCCACGGACCAGGGCAGATCATTTGATAACGGTCCGCAAACAAAATCTTTCATGGTACAAATTATAGGATTTTTTATTAGAGCATCTGGATCTTATTTTGGAAATTAAAAAAAAAAAAAAAACGACTATTTTTGGCATTGCCACAGAAGCACTCAAAGCCCTTCTTCCGTTTCCAACTACATATCTTTGTGAGGCGGGGTTTTCTGCGGTGACAGCCACCAAAACAAGACTACGGAGTACACTCTAACCGGTCTGCGAACACATTTTCAGACATAAAACTGGTCCGTGGGGCAAAAAAGGTTGGAGACCACTGGCATCGGGGACTGTGGGCTACCGTCTACCCTAATCCAGACACTACAAGCTGTCTGGATCCAGAAGAAGGCCAGCAGCGTCGTGACGGTTCCCACACACCCGGGAAATTGATTCCTTGTACTACTTTCTTTGGGAAAGTGGTTCAGAAACATCAAGACCAGCACAAGCCAGACTCAAAAACAGTTTTTACCCCAAAGCTGTGAAAGCCATCAACCCTCCTCCACTGACTGACTGACACACACACACACACACACACACACACACACACACACACACACTTTTACACAGACATAAGTTGTTTGAGTCCACAAACTGTACGACTGTATTGCACCACCACATTTTCTCATTTACATTCTATTCTATTCTATTCACCTTTCTGCTCCTATTTATTTATTTATTCCATTCCACAGTGCCTCGGTGTATATGTTGTATATCTCAGTGCTCAGTTTTCATTCATAGATACAGTATAGAGTTTACATTTTTATTGTAAATTTTTACTTACACTTTAATGAACAGTATTGTTTGTGCTTATATTCTGCTCTTGACAGTGTTAATTGAAGTTTATTGTCTCGTTTGCACAGACCATAAAAACGATATGAGAGGTGATCCCATCAATAGCACTGATATAAAAATTGGGGCTCAAATTGCAAAAGAGTGGTTCAGGTAGTGTCAGGAATCATTGTCACATATATATTGGGACCACAGAGTCCTAATCTTAACCCTATTGAAAGGCTTTGGGATGTGCTGGAGAAGACTTCATGGAGTGGATCAAGTTCAACATCAGTTCAAGACGTTGCTGAAGAAATGAACCCAACATTGTAATTTCGGCTAAAGGCTGTCCAACAGAATATTAGCATGCAATTCTTTTTTTTTTTTTTGCCTGGGCAGTGTACTGGCACAATGATTAACATCTATGGACCCCTGAGCAGAGTCAATCAAACTACCAGCATTTGTTGGAGAAGTAATATATTCAGAAAATAAATAAGAAATCCAATGGGGCATTAAAATACTAATTAGCCATGCGTTGTCTCTCCTCTTGTACTATTTTCCAGTCTAGGTTTAGCATCCTCCATTTCCCCACCTCACACCCCTCCCCAATTCCTCCCTCTCTTTATGAAGTGCCCCTGAGGGCTATAAGATAAAAGGTGATGAGTGTCGGCTGATGTTGTCATGACCTTCCCGTCACCATGAGGGCTGCTATCAGTGAAAGACCATCCGGGGGTCTGGGTTCCACTTGACTGCTGATCAATGACGTATTCTTTCCATCAGTGCAGAAATGCTGAAAGGTTTTTCAGTTTGTTACTTTAGGGAAGTCGATATAAATCATAAAACAGCTTTATATTTTAAAAAGCTCAGCTCTACCCATGCAGAGAACCCTTAAGGAGCCGGTGTAAACACAGCTTCATTATTCTACTCTACTCAAGGATTTTGCCAAACAATCACCACGTTAAATTAACTGTCATTTACAAAGCTAAGAGTCGCAGGGAGGCCGGTGAACATCTCGGCTGACTCTGGGCGAGGGCGCATTATGAACAGCTCACCAGAGCGTCGCTGGGCCAAAACATATAGAATTTACATATTTATATTCACACCTTGGGCAATTTGGAACAGCCAGTTAGCCTATTCTGCATGTTTTTGAATTGTGGAAGAAAACTGCAGTACCCAGACGGAACCCACACACGCACAGGGGGAGCGTGCAAGCTCCATACCGAAATGCCCTGTATGGAGTTTTTAATTGTGTGGGCTATGTCCTTGGGATTTTGGCACAAGCTGCTTCATGTGGTCTAATCACGCTGCTGCTTCCAACCCATACTAGAATTCTAATGACTATCATTTTTCACTGTGGTTGAAGAAAGAAGCTTTTACGTCTATCAAAAAAAACAGGATACGTTCACTGGGTAATGAACATAAGTGGCGAACATAGAGCTAGCCCTGAAAATCTTCAACATGGAGGTTACAGAGCACACTGCGACAAAGGCCAGTGAGCGTCACATACCAGGGTATGATGGAGTGCATGAGTGATGTCAAAGACCTCCATCCACTGCCTTTAAGCTGTTACTCTGGAGGTGGTCCTCTATTGGGGTTGATAGATCAATACAGGTGCAATTTCATGAGTGATTTGCTTTGATAAGGTACTGAGGGAAATCCTGTGCTGCTTAAATTAAACTAATTACTACATTTCGTCTTCCAAAAAAAAAGGTCAAAACAGACGAAATTACTAAAACAACAGCTCTATCATGTCATAATTAAACACTAGCATGATACGTATGACTGTTTTTTCTTCGGTAGGGTACATCTGAAGTTCTTCATTGTTTTATTTTTCATGTTTAATGAATCGCAGAGCAGATGAAATACTCTTTGAAAGAGAAACTCAACTCACACATTCATTCACTTGCTGAAGCACTTAATCCTGCCACGGTCATGTTAAGACTGGAGCCTATCTCAGCCAAATATGGACAAAGGCAGGGTATGTTCGGAACAGCTCACATGGCCAACACACACACACACACACACACACACACACACACACACACACACATACACACAGTCATTCACACTTACACCTATGGCTGATTTGGGACAGCTGATTAGCCTAATTTGCATGTCCTTGGTTTGGAGGAAACCAGAGTACCTAGAGAACGCTCATGCAAGTATAGAGAGCCTGACTAACTTCACACAGAAATGTACTGGCCAAGCCCAGGATTTGAATCCAGGACCCTTTTGTTGTGAGGCAGATGTGCTAACTGCTATGCCACCATGCTGAACAACAACAACAAAATCCTACAAATAAAAAAAAGAAAAAACAAATCGGTGGCAGCAAATATTATAATCTGTTCATTTTATACATTGTCAGATACACTACTCAGATTTGGGCTCTCAATTATTTCTATTCAACCATATATCTCTCCACATTATTTATTATTCATCAGTGTGACAGTCTATACTAGCTGATGTCAAGTCAAAGGGAGGTACACCCTGAAAAGGGTGCCAGGCAGTTGTAGAGATAAAGATAAAAGTTTACACCCACAGGCAATGCTAAATTTAAAGGACCTAATATGCATGGAATAAAACCAGAGTACCCAGATGAAGCCCACACAATCACTAGGCTGAACCATCTTGCTCTGAGGCGACAGTGCTAACCGCCAAAGCACTTAAAGAAAAAACAACAATCAAAAAATACAACCTCAACGCGGGAGCCTTCTTACTCTATTTTCTTGGCTCATTTTTCAGAAGAGGAAGTTGGCTCACAGAGTTACAAGACTGAGTGTGAATTAAGAAATAGGAAGAGATCAGAAAGTATTTGAGGGAGAACTGACATCTTCTTGACTCCATTGCTGAGGCAGAGGAGGCCTCATGGTGCCAAGGAGAAAACACAGTGAGCTGTGCCAAGTTTTTTTTTTTTTCACATCTGGGAGCAAGCGCTTTATATCTCCTCCCCCTCCCACTTCCCACCTCCCTCTTCGACCTCACGGCTATAAACATCTGGTGCTCAAACTTCAAACTGAAACACGATTCCCCAACTGGGAAGTCGTCCAATGCAGGGCTGAGAATATTGTATTATATATATATATGATACATATTCCCAAAGAAGTACTTTTTGCCAATGATAAGCTCCCTTGTGTTTATAGTTTTTGTTAAAAATGCTAAAAGTATAGCGGCACAGCAAATTCACTCTCTCTTAACAAATATTAACGAATGAGATGAACTGAGTCCAGAGGGCTTCATTTCAATCGAAAAATTGGCATATTCAAAATCATCAGAATATTATAATGGTAATTTTATCCTTTTCAGATTTCAGCAAAGGAAATTCCTTATGGGTCAGATAGCTGTATTTGGGTCTTTATTCGCTATATCACGGCATTATATTTAAATAAAAGAAGCAATTACCTTCAAATGTTTCTCTAAAGGGGAAAGTGAGAAAATTTTCATCATCCTGCTAGATGATTGGATGTTAATTAAATCCCTGGGCGGCACGGTGGTGTAGTGGTTAGCACGCCTGCCTCACAACAAAAAGGTCCTGAGGTTGATTCCCAGTTCGAGTGTTTCTGTGTGAAGTTTGCATGTTCTCACTGTGCTTGTGTGAGTTTCCTCCAGGTACTCTGGTTTCCTCCCACAGTCCAAAAACATGAACAGTATTGTTTTTGTTTTTTTTAATTGGCTGTTCCAGATCACCCCTAGGTGTGAGTCTCGGCCCTGCGATGGCCTGGTGAGCTGTCCAGGGTGCATCCCGCCCTCGTCCAGAGTGGGTTGAGATGGGCGTCAGCCTCCATGATACCTTAATGAGGATTAAGCGGTTCAGAAAATGACAGAATGAATGAATAAAGTCTCTCTCAAAATGACTTAAAAAGTAATCTTCTCAAAATGACTTAAATAGTCATCTTTCCGGCATTATTTGCCGCGCTACGCACAACCACGGGTAATTTTATTCCAGAACATTATCTCGTTGGGCAGGTATGTCCAATATAATTAAACAAGTAGATCTATTTAGTGAATAACATTTTATATAAATTATAGGAATAAATGTTTCATTTAATACAGACATGGATAATCCAATGTATTATATGACTCAGACGGTACACACAATCTGATTGGTCGATGCAGGGGAAATTAATCACATATGAACCGATGTGTCTCACCTACAATCTAGTCATTAGTTTTGTTTTATTTTATTCAGAAGGTCACTAGTTTATATTTGACATGTGAGTTCAATAGCTGTATATTGTTATTTTTGCCATTATCTTCCCTTGTATGTACCGAAAATTTCACACATTTTCACACATAAACCAGCAAGAGTAAAATGGCTGTTTTTTTAAACTGGCTATCAAAGGGATTTTGTCAGACTGCAACTTTGAAAATAAGTAAAAACTGCCTGACAATGAACATAAACAATGTTCCTGTATAAGAGGAGAGTTTGAAAGCCTTTCCCATTAATACAGTTTAAGAGGATCATTTCTATGTTACATCTATGTTTCCACCAGGCTAAGTGTTTAAAAAAAACACTGGGGCTCCAGCAGGCTGCAGCAGTTTCTCTGTTTCTTTGTAACTGATAGATTTAATAAAGTTGTGTTTTTAACCATTTTTTTTGCTCTACAGATGTGTTCAAAAAGCAAATCATCACATTATGTATTTTGTTGTTTTGTGAGAATAGATAGTGCTGCTTACCTGGTGGTAAGGAGCTTGATTACTGATCCCAAGGTTGGGGTTCAAGCTCCATTATCAAGCCCCCCCCCCCACCCCCACCCCCACCACACACTCACAGTGCACTGTGTGGAGTTTGCATGTTGTCCCCATGCAGGTATGGAGAGAACATGTATTGATGGTCTGACAAACTGTTCATGGTGTACCTTGACTTTATTCGGCTTGGCTGAGGTAGGCTCCAGCATCCTAATGACCCGTGTAGGAGTAAATGGTTTAGTCATATGTACAAATGACTTGGGCTCATTCGACAGCTCCAAAGTAGAGTTTTTAAAATCTCCAAATCTACTAAAAACTGTGGCTAATGATCAGAATCCATTTTCTGATTGTTCATCAAATTACACACAGACTCACTTATTATAAAAAGAGAAAAGTCATAGACATAATTAATTCCCCTATTCCCTTGCTCTCTGTTCCGTTTTGTTTTAATCTTTGATCACTTTGAGCAACTGTATCATTTCCCTATCAGCCATTTTAATTATAATCCTTGGCTCTGCTCGGACTCACACTGACGGCAATTCTGCACCCTCAGCTGTCCTCCGGGCTTCACTATGTCACTCTGTTTCTATCTCTGTCTTCAGAAGGGCCAAAGTTAATAGGATGCGATTGATTAGCAAACAGGCAAAGGCTATTTGTTGGTAAACTGCCTTGAGTGCAGATGACTCCATTATAACTAGAAAGACTGGAAGTCTGGTCTTTTCAATTCCAATTTAAATGTGCTAATGAAATGTTTTGATATTAAATATAAAATAAATGTGGTTTTTGTTTGTACACCACTTCTGTGAAACTCACTGTTTTATTGAACTAAATTGACAGATATCTCAGTAATAACATCATGCAGTCCAGTCGAGAATGGATTCCCTGGACTGTTGTTGTTACTATAATTTAATAAGAGGAAAGCTTAACACTTACCAGCAACAAGTGTTTCAAATGGCATTTTCTACATAGACAGATTTACGATGACACTCATACCATGTGAGTAAACAGATTTGGGCCAGTTAGCATAATGTGAATGTCCTTGGACATTGAGAGAGAACTGGAGAGCTGAGAGGAACCCAATGCTAGGACGGGGAGAACAGGCAAACATTCTTGGAGCTTCTTGTGGTGAGACGGACGTGCTAACCACTATACCACTGTTCTGTCCTCACTTCTCAACTTGAATAGTTTAATTGTCATGTAATTCAGAGATTTTAGAATTTGATCTGTAATTATTATGAATTAATGATTGTAACACCTGTGTCTCTGCTGGTCAAAAAGACTAAAGTATGGATTAAAATTACTTGTAGTTGCTAACATTATTATAATCCATGTTTTGTTTTTGTTTTTTTTGTTTTTTTAACTCATACCTGCTATCAAAGTTAGGGATGCTGCAAACCTGAAGTATGTCCATGTGCTCTGTGCAGCAACAGAAGGATGTGGTTTTCTTCTACTGGTAAATAACATTGTTCACACTTATTTATTTTAAAATGTTTTCATGTTCTGCAACTTAAGACCTTGATCGCCAGTATGGTTAAAATAAACTAACATACGTCACAGAATAAGCGGTCGTTTCTCTCCTCTGACATTAGCAGAATAATATGATCTGTATAGGATACAAAACAGGCTAAACGGAAACATGTACAGTACATTAGTATATACCACATGGGAACAGTGCAATCTGATTGGTCTGCTAATAATCATTATCCCGAGTGGTTAATTCTTAAATCAAAATGGCTGACAAATGCTTATGGTCTGTTATGGTCACTTGGTGTGGGTAGTGTTGTTTTTGATATGATTTAAAAAAGGAAAAATAAACCATATAAATGCGAAGCGACTGGGATGAAAATCACCACCTCCAATTCCGAGGCCATGGTTCTCAGTCGGAAAAGGGTGGCATGCACCCTCCGGGTCTGGAATGAGGTTCTACCCCAAGTGGAGGGGTTCAAGTATCTTGGGGTCTTGTTCATGAGTGAGGGAAGGATGAAGTGGGAGAACAAGAGACAGATCAGTACAGCCTCTTCTGTAAAGCGGAGCTTGTAACGGTTTGTCGTGATGAAGCTGGAGCTGAGCCTCAAGGTAAAGCGATCAATTTACCAGTCGATCTACATTCCAAGCCTCACCTATGGGCGTCAGCTTTGGGTAATGACCGAAAGAAGAAGATCATGGATACTAGTGGCTGAAATGAGCTTCCTTTGCCGGATGAAAGGGCTCTCCCTTAGAGATAAGGTGAGAAGCTCAGCCATCTGGGAGGAGCTCGGAGGAGAACCGCTGCGACTCCGTGTTGAGGTGGCCAGTTAAGGTGGCTCGGTCATCTGATTAGAATGCCTCCTGAATACCTGGCTGGTGTGGTGTTTCAGGTATGTCCAACTGGAAAGAGACCCCGGGGTCAACCTAGGATACGCTGGAGGGACTATGTCTCTTGGCTGTTCTGGGAATGCCTCAGTGTCCCCCTGGAAGAGCTTGAGGAAGTGGCAGGGGGGACAAACGTCTGGACCTCACTGCTTAGGCTGCTGCCCTGCAACCCAACCCCGGATTGGGTAGAGGAAGATAACAGTGATGATGATGATGATGATGACGACCATACAGTGTCCCCACCATGCCAAGGTGTATACAAGGATCCCTTGCTAATTTGTGCTTCAATTCATGCGGCTTCAGTGCATTGTGGTTTAAAAAAAAAAAATCATCGAATTAAAAAAAGGAAATTAAGGAAGAATGGGGTAAAAGTTAATGAAAGTGCCACAAAAACAAGGCCAATTATGCAAAATAACCCCTAAGCAAACACAAAACAAACAAAAAAAACAACCCAAAACCTCCCATCAAGACTACTGTACTTACATTTTTGTGATGTGTGCATCTGCATGCATGCACGCGTCTGTATTTATATTTTATTTACATCTTATGTATTATTTTTTTATGTTTAATTGTTATTATAAGCATTTATAGCATTGAATATGTATTTATTGATATTATATACACATATTCATGTACGTATACATCAGTCGGGGGGTGATCCTACTTCGTGAAATTCGAGGGTTGCGAGGGAATCTCGATTCCAGTTAACCGCGGAAAGTGAGGGATCCCTGTACCTGTTAGCATAATTTATTTTAATCAATTTTAAAGCTGCAGATGTCCCTCACCTACTGTCGTACGAGAGGTTACAGATTATGTAATGTTTTTGGAAAGTCTGCAACACTGCTCTATAAATCTGAGCAGGTACCTAAATTTGTGTTTCATCCAATTACAAGAACTCAATGAGCACAATGATCAGATAGAGGGCTGTAGCCAGGCCATGAGTTATAAAGAAAATGATCAGAGCTGGGCCTTGTTGCAAGCCCTCCTTGCACTCCAATCACAATGTGCACCTTTATAATCCACTGCAGGATGATGAGTGTATGGTATCTAACATTGTGTTCTCTCTGGTGTGTGTGTCAGGCTGCATGTCTACTTCTACTGCCTGATGTGATGCCAATGCCTGATCCACATCTACTGCCACGATTCCTTTCACCCTCCAGATCTGTCTGATTCACTCTAATCCCCAGAATTTGACAATGACTCAGTGCTGGGCTGTATATGGGATGCCCTAAAGATTCGCATTTCCCAATAAATGGTCTCACCTTGATTTAGTGTATCCTTTCCGATAAACATTATAGATTTGTACTTCCCAGTGTTTCCTCCTCATGCTCTCTCAGGGAAGCAATGTTTTCTTGCTTCTCATTTTAAGCAGGCACAGACCAGGAGTCTGTTTAGTCTGTTGGTGATCGCCACAGCAAAGGAAACACTTGGTGCATCAATATTTGATATTTTTGGTTTACCGTGTGGATTGTCATTGATCAATGGTTTCTCGTAAAGCCTAATGGAGTATTTATCAGAAGCTTAAGATCTGCATTTAAAGGGTACGTGTAGTGAAAGTGCTCATATACCTAATTTGATGTATTGTGTATAGCTAGTGACAATACACCTATAAGGCGTTTATTATATTCTCTCACAAACCAGCTTGAAGCGATTTAAGGGCTTCACTAACGTCAAGCTTCAGAGCACAGGAGTTTTAAAACGGCACATTTGCCGTGACGTCATATCTTTGACAAAGCCTCAACCGGAACTGCGAGATTGCAGTGCAAACGTAAGGCTATATACCTGACATATACAACACAAGCTCACGGAAACTTGGAAAAAACAGACAGACATTCCCATAGTTTCTTTTTTTAAAACCATGGACGAAGACAATTTCGTAGAAAGAGCAGAAGGTTATTTATATGAACCACTGAAGAAAGACAATCCACATTTAGTGAAATCGGGCCAGGAAAGTGATGACTCGGAGGACGATATTTGAGAGTCGGCAGAAGCTCTTACACGGGAAAATCGTAGCAAACAACCAGCAAATATTTGGTGCTCTTGTGGAAAATGCGTGCGTCAAAAACCGATCAGGAGTGCTATTGTTGTAAAGAACATGAATTGCTTGAGGAAAATATACTGACATTCTACAATTGGCTATACGACTGTCAACGATGTTACGTCACAATGACCTTTAACCCCGGTGAAAAGAAGCCAACATGTCCACGCACTCAACCTTCGTGAGCAAGGAATGTCATATAGAAGAAAAGGAAATATGGACTTATAAACAAACTACCGACATTACGCGATGTTTAAAAGTTAATAATAAAGTATAGTGGATATTTTTTGAATGCTGTAAATTTTGGGTAGCCGAGGATCAGTCCGACAGAACCCATGCCTTTGGTTCTTCACAAACACTGTTTACGGTGGAGGTGGGGAGCTGCTTACCTTGACTGGGGATGTTGTTGAGAGGTGGAGGGAATACTTTGAGGACCTTCTCAATCCCACCAACACGCCCTCCGTGGAAGAGGAAGACCCTGGGGGTTCGGGTGAGGGTCTGCCCATCACTGGAGTGGAGGTCACTGAGGTTGTCAAAAAGCTCCTCGGTGGTCGAGCTCTGGGGTTGGACGAGATCCGCCCGGAATATCTCAGGGCTCTGGATGTTGTAGGACTGTCTTGGTTGACACGTCTCTGCAACATCGCGTGGTCATCGGGGCTGTACCTCTGGATTGGCAAACTGGGGTGGTGGTCCCAATTTTTAAGAAGGGGACCGGAGGGTGTGTTCCAATTATCGGGAATTACACTCCTCAGCCTACCTGGGAAAGTCTATGCAGGAGTACTAGAGAGGAGGATCCGACCGATAGTCGAACCTCGGATTCAGGAGGAACAATGTGGTTTTCGTCCTGGCCGCAGCACTCTTGACCAACTCTACACGCTCCACAGGATTCTGGAGGGGGCATGGGAGTTTGCCCAATCTGTCCACATGTGCTTTGTGGATTTGGAGAAGGCTTTCGACCGTGTCCCTCGAAAGATCTTGTGGGGCGTGCTCCGAGAATACGGCGTTCCGGATCCGTTGCTACAAGCTATTCGGTCGCTGTATCACCGGAGCCAGAGTTTGGTCCGTATTGGTAACAGCAGGTCGGATTCGTTTCCAGTGGGAGTTTTAGTCCGCCAAGGCTGTCCTTTTTCACCGATTCTGTTCATAATTTTTATGGACAGAATTTCTAGGCGCAGTCGAGGCGATGAGGGGTTCTGGTTTGGTGGCCATCGGATATCGTCTCTGCTTTTTGCGGATGATGTTGTCCTTTTGGCTTCATCAAGTCGGGCCCTCCAGCTCTCATTGGAGCGATTCGCAGCTGAGTGCGAAGCAGCCGGGATGAAGATCAGTACCTCCAAGTCCGAGGCCATGGTTCTCAGTCGGACAATGGTGGAATGCACCCTCCGGGTCGGGAATGAGGTCCTGCCCCAAGTGGAGGAGTTTAAGTATCTTGGGGTCTTGTTTACGAGTGAGGGAAGGATGGAGCGAGAGATCGACAGACGGATCGCTGCAGCCTCTGCTGTTAAGCGGTGCCTGTACCGGTCCGTTGTGGTGAAAAAGGAGCTGAGCCGCAAGGCGAAGCTCTCAATTTACCAGTCGATCTACGTTCCAACCCTCACCTATGGTCACGAGCTTTGGGTAATGACCGAAAGAACAAGATCACGGATACAAGCGGCTGAAATGAGCTTTCTTCGCCGGGTGGCGGGGTTCTCCCTTAGAGATAGGGTGAGAAGCTCCGCCATCCGGGGAGAGCTCGGAGTAGATCCGCTGCTCCTCCGCATTGAGAGGGGCCAGTTGAGGTGGCTCGGGCATCTGGTCAGAATGCCCCCTGGACGCCTCCCTGGTGTGGTGTTTCGGGCATGTCCAACCGGGAAGAGACCCCGGGGTCGACCTAGAACACGCTGGAGGCTCGAGGATGTCTCTCGGCTTGTCTGGGACCGCCTCGGTGTCCCCCCGGGAGAGTTGGAGGAAGTAGCTCGGGAGAGGGATGTCTGGACCTCTTTGCTAAGGTTGCTGCCCCCGCGACCCGACCCTGGACTAAGCGGAAGAAGATGATGATGATGATGATGATAAATTTTGTGTACAGGTACCCTTTAAGTTTAAGTTTAACCTGCCAGAAGTCACGCTTCATCTTTTTATATTGTTACTAAACCACAATCATTCAAAGAATGGATGCAATCCACCAACAGCCTCACTGGAAAGGAACCAAAAACGTCTTTCTGTGATGACCACCAAAAGAATTTACAGACTCCTGGTCTCTGTCTTTAGTCACATTCTGCATCACACATCTTCATATCAAAGCTGACTGTTCATTAGAGATCTTAATCAACATCCAGATTTCTGTGAAGCTGTTGTGTTCAATAATTTATTAATCAATTATAAATGGGGGGGGGGGGGGGGGTTTGACGGTGGCGTAGTGGTTAGCACATCCGCCTCACAAGGTTCGATTCCCAGCTCAGAAGTTTATGTGTGGAGTTTGTATGCTCCCTCCGTGCTTGTGTGGATTTCCTCCGGGTACTCCAATTTCCTCATACAGTCCAAAAACATGCACAGTGGGTTAATTGGCTGTTCCAAATCACCCACAGGTGTGACTGTGAGCATGAATGGTTGCATGAGTGTCCGTCCTGCAATGGCCTGGTGAGCTGTCTAGGGTGTACCCAGCCCTCACCCGAAGTCGGTTGAGATGGGTGGGCTTTTTACACCCGAGCCATAGTGGCTCATCGGACTGGTGCTTATCCCCGGTTTCCATAGCGTGAAGCGACCAGGAGTTCAACTCCTCCTGGATGGGACGTTAACACATCGCAGATTTTACCTTCCCAGTATATTTTTACTGGTACCCATTTATACTGCTGGGTGAACAGAGGCACACTTGTGGTTAAGACCTTGACCAGGGGTCTTAGCAAAGTGGGGGTTTAACTGGGATTTGAACACACAACCTCACGATCATTAGCCCAACACCCTAACCACTACACTATTGTCCCCACAATTAGGATTAAGCGGTTCACAAAATGAGTGAATGAATGAATGAACAAATTAAGAGTGGCACAGTGACGTAGTGGTTCGAACATCTGCTTCACAGCAAGAAGGTCATGGGCTGGTGAGAGCATGTCTTTGTGGTGTTTGCATGTTTTCTCTGTGCTTGTGTGGGTTTTCTCTGCATACTCTCGTTTCCTCCTGCAGTCCAAAGATGCACATCAGGCTAACAGGCTGTTCTAAATTGCCCCAAGGTGAAAGCATGTGTGTTTGTGTGTCTGTGTGTGTGTGTGTGTGTGTGTTGCCTTGATGAACTGGTGGGCTATTTGGGGTATACCATGCTTTCATCCTGAGTTGGTTGAGATAGGGTCCAGCCTTGCATGACCCTTGTAGGATTAGGTGGTTTGGGAAATTAAAGAATGAATTGTATTATAGAGCGCAGTATTTTTTTTTTTTTTTTGAGACTTACAGTAATGACCGATACCCTTAAGCTTCTCCTTCTCTCCACCTATTGATGAGTCAAGAGGATAAAATTGCAGCTGTACCTGATTAATGTACCTGTAACTGTCAGGAGTAAGAATGTCAACAAGTCGGCAGCGCTTATGGTGAGAAAAAAAAAAAAAAAAAAAAAAAAAAAAAAAAGAGGTCACCCAGGCTGTTAGAGGCTAAATTAGCATTCTCGCTAATCACACAAATACAGAGCGCTCTCGCAGGCTGTGTCATTACTGACTGCTAAATAGCTGTTCATTATCGTACACTGAGCCCCCGCGTGCGCGCGTGTATGTGCATGTGTGTGTTGGTGTGTGTGTGTGTGTGTGTGTGTGTGTGTAAGTGTAGTCTTGGCAGCTGCCCTGAGAAACATACGATAAGATCGTTTTTCCCACTGAAGGCCTGAGCGTCCTTATCGCTACATCATTAGTGAGTGCTGCTCATGACACAAACATGCGATGCAAAGTTTTCCCATTCCATTCCCACATCCTTCACAAAGGAAAATATATTTATTTATTTCCTCATTTAATTATTTACAGTGGTTAACAGTGTCACATCCTGAAACTAATTATAGGTTTTGCACATGCCACGTTTACCCACAAATGAAGCGAGCTGATAGACAATGCAAGTGAGACCCGGGGCGGTCATGTCTCGAGGATTCGGCTGCTGAAATATTCAAATTTATTCCTTTTCTTTTTTTCTCTTTTTTTTTGCTGCTTACGAATATTTCGAAAGAGACTCTTGCAGAGTTCAGAGAGTTTGGTGCTCCTGTGGTTGGTAAGGAGTGAAGGATGGAAGCGAAGAAGCAGAAGAAGGGAAGAAACAGCCGAAGGGAAACAGAAGTATGGCTTCAAAGGTTTTGTGTGGTTTCCCTGTCGGCCAGTGGATGGCTGGGAAGAAACAGAAAGAACTGTTTCATTGCCTGTTTTGTACAATATGGAAATGAGCTGTCAGAGAGGAGGCGAGAGGTCTGAGATGGAAGCATCACTTCTATTATGAAAGTGAAATTCTGTGCTTTCTTGAGCGGAAATTATCATCAGTTTGGCACAAACCAGAATTGTGGAAGCTTTTTTTTCTTCTTTTTTTTTACTCCTGCTAATGATTCTACAGGATGAAAACAAACAAAAAAATGCAGACCATTGATTATCTCATTTCCTCGTTCTCAAGTTCAAAACGGTCAGAAGTTTTAATATCATCTAGAAGACAAATTTACATAAGTACATAAATCCCACACTGAACAAATTCAGGCAAATGGAAAGAAGCAGGTCTGATTTCAATTTTCGATGACCTTGATGAGATGATGAAGCCTGAACTATGGAAACCAGACTTCTCAGAACACATGTAACGGCGTTTCACACGGGCTTCGACTTAAATTACAGCTTTTACATTCACTGCATTTAGCAGACAGTCTTACCCAGAGCGACTTACAATTATCATTTTTATACAACCGAACAATTGAGGGTTAAGGAAGGGCCTTGCTCAAGGGCCCAACAGTGGTGACTGAACCACTGACCTTTGGATTAGTAACCTATTGCAATAACCACGCCCTACGCTGAAAGTACTACACTAGGGTAGCACAAAATGGCACCTGCCTCACAGAAAGAAGGTCCTAGGTTTGAGTCCCGGGCTTGCCGAGTGTTTCTGCATGGAATTTACATTGGTTTGCATTGGTTTCCTTCAGGTTCTCATGTTTTCTTCAGCAGTCCGAATACATGTCCACTGCATACATTTTTGAACTGTGAGAGGAACCTGGAGTTTTTTTTTAATCCCCGGTCAAACTCAAGTAAGTACAAGGAGAACATACCAATGTCACACAGAAATGCCACAGGCTGGGACTTGAACCCAGTTCTTCTTGCAGTGAGGTGGACATGTTAACCAGTGCACCACCCATTGGATACTACAGTGTATGCAAGGAAAGAAGTGTGTTTGAATTATATGGGCAGCACAGTGGCAAGTGGTCAACATGTCCACGTCACAACAAGAAGGCTCTAGGTTCGAGACCCTGGCTCGGGTGTTTCTGTGTGCCATTTGCATATTCTTCCGATCTTTGTGGGGGTTTCCTCTACGTACTCCGGTTTTCTCCCAAAGCTAAAGGCATGCACATTTGTCACTTCAATTCATGTGGCTTCAATGCATCGCATTTTTTTTTTTAAATATTCATTGAAATAAAAAAAATGAAGAAATTAAGGAAGAATAGGAGAAAAAGTTCAGGAAAATGCCACAAAAAAAAGGCCAATTATGCAAAAAAAAAAAAAAAAAGTCTAAACAAACAAAAACAACCCAAACCCCCTCCATCAAAACTGTACTTACATTTTTATGTGAGGTGCACATCTGTATGTGTGCATTTATATTTTATTTACATCTTCTGCATTATTTTTTGAATGCTTAATTGTTATTATAAGCATTTAAAGCATTGAATATGTATTTATTGATATTATATACACATATACTGTACATGTATGTATACGTCAGTTGGGGGGGGGGGGTCGATCCTACTTCGCGGAATTCGGCGGTTGGGGGGGAAATCACGGTCCCAATTAACCGCGGAAAGTGATTTCTTTCACGGATCCCTATATATATATATATATATATATATATATATATATATATATATATATATATATATATATATATATATATATTGTCCCTGGGTGTGAGTGCAAATGTGAATGGTTGCATGTGAGTGTGTTTTGGGTCCTTGATGGCCAGGGTGTACCATGTATTTGCCTATTGATGGTTGAGAAAGGCTTCTGTGTCCCCGGGACCCTAGTAGATATATGAGTATTATTTAGGTATAGAAAATGAATGAGTGCTTGTTGAGTCATTGGAATTAAAGAAATGATTATCACGGTGATATACGTAAATGCAAATCTATTCTCACAGTTAATTTAAAAATCCGTGATTTTAATGTGAGTAACGTATTATTCACAGTTACAGTTCATCCAGCATGCAGTGATCTTGGACTGCAGCTGCAGTAAGTTCCTCTCACTCTCAGCAGGAAGGGTATGTGTAACAGTTTTACTGAGGCTTTCCGCACTGCGTAAGATACGGCGCTGTACACTCATACCTGCTGAGGCTAAAAACGTTGGGCATTTCCTTATTTGTTCCAGTTCACTTTATAAACTTCCAGTAAACAACAAGGCCAGTTGACTTGATCGATAACACTAAAATATGTCCGCATAAAACTCCTGTGAGAAGGTTGTGCAAAAATATTGGCATGAGTAACATATACAAGAGCTGGACGACAAAAAGATTTTACATGTACGCAACCTCATATTTATACCTCAGGGCAGTGCTTCTCAATTATTTTCTGTGGCGCCCCCTCTAGAAAGAAAAAAACATTTCATGCCCATCGCCCCGCTAATGACGACAAATAGTATTATTTGTCTATAAAATTATTAGTACACCTCTGCATAACGTTGACTCTTTATTAACATTAAAACAAAATAAGAAAGTTTGTAACCTGTAACTGAAAAGATTTAAAGTGCACCAATCTGCCTGAAATTAAAAAATACATTCTTATATAAACTCATTTAAATTATTGAAACTCATTCACCTTATTTATGTCTTAATATCTCCGTCTCTCTACATCTTTCTCTTCGTTTCTGTTAGAAGATGTTGCGTGTTGTTTCTTGAGGTGTTGTTTACTGCACTTCATATCGTTTGCTCGTTTGAAAAACCACGACACCATCGTGCGATAATGAGAGCGCCACTGCCAACTACTGGAGTGGAGGTGCAATTACACTTAACTCTCATACACTCTTCCAGAAAAGCATGTTCACCATGATCATATGCGCTCACCCCCCCCCCACCCCCCGCATCATACCGCGCCCCACTATTTCAGAAGCACCGCCTCAGGGATACAGAAGGTCATGATTAAAGGCAAATATCCAACATAGACCATGTGAACAGACAGTAAGAAAAACAAATGTATTTTTTTTTATTATTATTAACGCGTTTAATTTGATGTGAATAAAATCAGGAGATACACCATAGTATGATGGGAGGTATGGTTGCGTGGTGGTTAGCACGTCTGCCTCACAGCAAAGGGGCCTTGGTTCGATTCCCATGTCGGATGTTTCTGTGTGGAGTTTGCATGTTCTCCCCATGATTGCACTGGTTTCATCTGACTGTTCCAATTTCCTCTCACAGTCCCAAAACATGCACAGTAAGCTGATTGGCTGTTCCAAATTACCACTGGGTGTGAGTGCGAGAGCGAAAGGTTGTATGTGTGTTGGCCATGTAACCCTCTGGCAAGCTGAGCAGGATGTACCCTACCTTCGCCCAGAACCAACTGAGATGGGCTCCAGCCTCCCTGCGACCCTGATTAGGATTGACTATAAATTTAAATTCAGATGTCAGTGGTGCATCAACAAGGGGTCAAACTATCAAAACTATCAAAGATCACAAGTTCGAATCCAGGTTGATGCCACAGCCCTCTGTGACCAAGAGTCCATGGAAGATAATCGGTTGAGCTCTCACAGGAGGGAGGGATGGCATACACTCCCCTGTCACTGATAGCAATCACCAGCCATTCCTCTGGCCTCAGTGAGGTCATTCGAAAAAATAGGACAGAGAGCACTTTCCCTTCGAGTATGGTAAGCGGTCTCCAAATCTGCATGCGCAGCAGTTTGTAAAGAGGCGAGTGACAGTATCGCATGTCACAGAGGGCCCGCGTGCCTCTGCCTCTGCTTCTTGGTGGAAGTTGTTGGATGCGATAGAGAGGCCACATGATTATGATTCATTGAAAACGCATCGAGTTTCATTTAAATTCACCTTTAACTGGCTGTAGCCGAAAATATTTCAGGGCGGATCTCTCACAATGTAACAGATTAAAAATGAAAGCGAGCACAGGACCGCAGTTTGCTTCCTTTGGCTGATTATGAGCCAGGCGAACTGATTCCACACGTGCTATTGATTCCTGCACAGGAAATACAGTTGTTGTTAATGTTGTATTTATTTATTTATTTATTTATATTATTTCAGATTGATCCAGACAGCTGAAGAATTTATAAGACTGAGGAAACCAGTGGACTGAAAGTGAAATAAATTTACTCTGTTCTGCTATGTGTCTGTGCGTGTGTGCGTGTGTGTGTGTGTGTGTGTGTGTGTGTATGTGTGTGTGTTTGTGTGTGTGCATGCGTTGAGGTGAATGCACCAGAAACCAGGAATTGTAAAACAGGCAGTGTTGCAAGCGGGCATAATAAAATCAGTGATGTCCAGCTTGAATGCTTATTGATCTCAAGTCAATCTGATTATCTCATACAATGCTTTCCCCCTGTGTTTCTTTCACAAGTCAAACTAAAGCAAGAGTACTGAGGAAAGACAGAAAGAAAAAGAAAAAAAAGAACTATGTACAGATGTTGTCTGTTTTATGGAGCAGCCTTCAGTTTGTTTAGATGAAACCATGGTGTGTGTACATTACATCCTCTGCGTGGTTTATTTCTGAAAGAGGACACATCAGTCATTCATTTAATCTTCAATAATCAATGTATACTGCTCGGGGTCAGGCTGGACTCCGAGCCCAGGAACACAGGGAGTGAGGAATGTGAGAGATACAGCCAGCGATCCACTCTTACACTCTTTCACACTTTGGAGCAATTTTAGAAGCTAAACTATCAAGTGATATGTTTATGTAAGTTATGAGGAAACCACAGAACCCAGAGTGAACCCACATGGATCTCTGCAGCTGCATATCCACAACCTGATGTCAGGTCGGAACTTGGACTCTTTAAAAACTATTTGTTTGTTTACTGATTCAAAGTCAGTCATTCAAAGTCTTGTTGTAAAGCAGATGTTCTAACCACAGCGCCAGGCCCCCTCACCCCCCAGCATTTTTTATTTTAGGTCTAATAACTGCCCATGTGTACTGGGAGAAAAATCGTAGGTCAAACTTACCAATTATATTCGATCAGTCTCTGTAACGGTAAAATGAGACGTTCACTGCCTGTAAAAGTGAGTTTACATGGTATTTCAAGAGCCCCCTGCCACTGGGGAAAGTCTACAATGTTCTTCAGTAACAACACATTTGATTGTTCTGCCATGCTTTAAAAAACAGGAAAATATTTTGCTGTGTTCTCTTAGTAAATGCCCAACAATCGATGATTGTTGATGATTGAACCATTAGAAACTGCTACAGAAAAACTATGGGATGCTCTGAATGAATGGAGCGATGAGCCAGATATGGACCGATCAGAAAGTGATGACGAGTATTTTTCCCCCAATTCACCTGCTCACTATCTTCATAAATTTAAAGACGATCCTGGCCATGTGCTTGTTTGTGTTGATTGGTTCAACGTGCCATGTGCTAAAGTTGACATTCATGTTGATTGGCGCAATTTTACATCTGAAAATTGATTATTTTAAAAATATTTAAAGGAAATGCACTGGGAGGGAAAATTGAAGGGTCTTTTTTTTTTTAATTATGCTGTTTTCTGTTTATTTTCAGCTTTCATGTGAGTAATTCGGTTGGTACCACAAAATTAATAACACAAAATACTAGTAAAACTCTTTTATTGTTCTGTTATTATTTATGTTTTCCACCTCGATGCTAATAAGCACTTACCGTTCCACACGTAATAATCATTTTCATAAGCACCCAGCCACTCGAATTTTTTAAGCGCCCTGGGCGCTTGTCATGTCGAATACGGTAATTTAGTTATCTTTTAATGTTTGCATAAATTCAAAAAAAAAAAAAAAAAAAAAGACCAGAGGGGTCCAACCAAAAGAAGCATTACATAATATCGAACAAGCACAGCAAGTTTGATGGGCCCAATTTCAGCATGCTGCAAGTAAATATCTGGAAACCTTTATACACAATTTTGCCTCTGTGACCTTGAAAAGTAGGTCAAGGTCACTCACACACAAACTCGTCCTAGCACTTATAGTTATGAGCCAGCGTAGCGAGTTTGAAAGCCCCAGATTGAGTGCGCGGAAAGTAAATGTCCAGTGTCTGAAGTGTGACACAGATAGACAGGCAGACGGACAGAACCATGCCTATAGCTCCTGAGGGGCCGGAGCTGAAAACCTCGTCATCAACAAATAATGGTTAATTATCAGATAATTACATTAAAGGCGATTTTAAAATATTCGTATTTTCATATATAAAATGTCTTTTGGATCACATTAAATTTCATATTAAATTTCTGAGGTGCTACTGCTCTGTCTTTGGGCTGAAATAAGCAACAGGTATTCGTACAAAAATGCGATATCCACATGCCCTAATCCACAACATTTCAGATTTACTTCCTGCAGTTCAATCATTTTAAAGACAAACCTTTATCACTTGGAAATGGACTCAGAAAGCTGCACTGAAGCAGCTCAGAGCTGAGATTTTGTCCCTGATATGACAGTCATTGCTAGGATGTCATCTATCGACACAAATCCTACCAGGGAGAAAAACACACCAGGGTTTGATACAAAATAGTGCAGCTCATGGTACAAGGACCAGGCATCCGTAGCGCTCAGGTAATACAGTGCATTCTGGGGGTATTTCTGGATACTATTCCCGTTTCCTCCATACTCAGTCTATTGCTGCTGGCCTAAAGTTTTTTATTCCCACAGAAGCATTTCTAATCATCTCAAATTGTACAGATGATTATGATTGCAATCTCATGCCACATACCAGAGTAAATGTCATTGCTTTTTTTAAAATTATGTGCAGCCAAACATCAAAGAAAACCAAATAGCAAATGATTGAAGAAAAATATTAATTTTACTCAGAAAAGAATTTAAAGTCCACAGATTATTTCTCCCTTCTCGGAATAATAGCTGAAAATATTCATAAACTAACACAAGCCAGATCTTGATGTCCCATATGTGCTCATAACAGCCTTTGCAAACATACACACGCACACACACACACACACACACACACACACACACACACACACACACACACACACAGCGCAGACACGCACACGCACACACGCACACGCCGCACGTGCACACACACACACACACACACACACACACACACACACACACACACACACACACACACACACACACGGAATATTGCAGTAAAAATGCATTTTCATCAACATTCAGTACATTTTAGAGAAGACATTTTACAGACACTCATACTATACACACTGGCAGACTGATGAAAACACAAACTCTTTTAAACTTTTTTTTTCTCTGTTAACAAGCACAGAGTTGCTCAAAGTACAAGGTTGGCAATGAATCAATCACTTTGCCTCTCTTCTCATCTCTGCTTCTCTCTGCCTCAACAAACAGATCAATTGGTGCTGGTATTGCTGACTCAAACTTTTTTTTTTTTGCCATTACATGGGAAGGGGCACAATATCCCAATCAATGTTTCTGTCCCCATCCTTTATCTGAAACAAGAATATCTCATTAACCCAACTTGAACATGTCCAGGGTTTGGAACAAGAAACTACAGAGTGAGAGATGAAGCAAACAAGTCAACCAGAAAACAGGGACCGACTCGCATCTTCTCAGGAGCACTCCACAGTTGTCTATATTTGAAAAAGAAAAAAAAAATGTAGAAAATACAAATCTATGACCATATTAAACAATATGCAACATGTCCTCCCTGTGCAATAAATAATATTCAATTCCCTGCTAATTACTACTTAATTTTCTTTATAATTAAAAAAAACCTTGAAAACATTGTATTTTATTTTTTACTTTAGAATAAATATTGTCAAATGAAAAATGCTGTAATTAGAAATATATCATTTCCAGATAGTAAATAAATATTTTTTCCTTCCAATTCTACTAAATATTTTGAAAATAAATTTCCTACCACCCTACTATGCAATTTTCGCACTATTGCTACTACAGAACAACTTACACAATAAAATATCCCCCATTTTATTACATTAATGATAAATGTCTTTCTATTACATTTTCTTAACTTCTTTTACATTTTATTATTCTGCTGAATCTAGAAAATTCTTACTCTTGTCAAATTAAAAATTAAATTTAATTATATAATGTGATTTTTTTCTTTCACTACTGAACTGAATCACATGCAAGTACAAATTTCCTCTGTTGTACTTCGTAATACTGAAAAACTTCATAACATAAGAAATACAGGAATCCCTGACTTTCCGCGGTTAATGGGGACTGAGACCACACCCGCGACTGCCGAATTCCGCCGAAGTAGGATCGACCCCCCCTGACTGATGTATACGTACATGTATATGTGTATATAATAGCAATAAATACATATTCGATGCTATAAATGCTTATAATAACAATTAAACATTCAAAAATAATGCATAAGATGTAAATAAAATATGAATACACACACATACAGACGCGCGCACGCACTCAGATGAGCACCTCACATAAAAATGTAAGTTGTTTTGTTGGGAGGTTTTGGGTTGTTTTTTTGTTTTTGTTTGTTTAGGGTTTTTTGAGGGTTTTTTTGCATAATTGTCCTTGTTTTGCAGCATTTTCCTTAACTTTTTCCTTATTTTCCTAATTTTAAAATTTTTTGATGAATATTTTTGAAAAGCCGTGATGCACTGAAGACGCAGAAACTGAAGCACTAAGTAGCGAGGGATCACTGTATTCTAAAATCAGCCCATCACTGTATCATTATGTTTACATACTTTATTAATACATACATTTTATCAGTTATTCAATTCCTAAATTCTCTAAATGAATTTTCATATTCTTCTAACATACTAAATAATGCACGGACATTCTTATTATATTATAAAGTAAAATTCCGCCTGTTGTTCAACAGTATTTTTACACTTTATACTACGATGCTGTATACCAACTAAAGATTTAATTCAGTCCAATGTGTAAAGAAAACAGAATAAATATGTATTTAACAGGCGTGTTTGCATGTTAACCTTTTCAAGAAGACAATATCTAGAAAGAGACCAAACGAATGGGGGAGGGGAGCGAGCCGTTAGTGGGAGATAGACAGAGCAGTAATTGCCTTAAATTCTAATTAAAGTCTGTCTAGTTAATTTTCTGCTTATGTTAATTTATAGTGGAAATAAAGCCCAAAATAGATATTGACCTAAAAGCTCCATGATGTTTACATCTTAATTTCCTTTGAGGAGAACAGGGCACTGAATTAATTTAATTTAATCATTATGGTTATTTGTGTGTCGTCTAATGACCAAACTTATATTAAATTTTCCACCAATCCTTCAGTGTCACCCTTTATAAATTCACTAATAAAACTTTGTGGTTTATTTTCCTTTGTCTGACATTGCAGCACAGTAGTTTGCACATCCGCCTCACAGCAACAGGGCCTGAGTTCGATTCCAAGCTCGGGCGTTTCTTTGTGGCGTGTGCATGCTCTCCCCGTGCTTGCGTGGGTTTCCTGCGGATACTCCAGTTTCTTTCCACAGTCCAAAAAAATGCACAGTAGGTTCATTGGCTATTCCAAATCACCCCGAGGTGTGTGTGTGTGTGTGTGTGTGTGTGTGTGAGTATGAATGGTTGTGTGACTGTTGGCCCTGCGATGATCTTGTGACTGCATCCAGAATCAGCTGAGATGAGCGCCAGTCTCCCCGCGATGCTAATTAAGATTAAGCGGCTTAGAGAATGAATGAATGACATGACAGCTCAGAACTGAACAAATGTGGCTTGTATGAAACAATCTTTGGCTTTAACATGGTTACCAGATAAACCCAAACCACACTTGTTGGCCAAGATAATTGTCAATCCATTTTATAACCCAATCTCAATGTGGGTTGCTTGAATAAAATGTTGTTGCCATCCAAATTATGAAGATTTGATTTATCGTGGACAGTTCTTTTGGGATCTTTTCAAATGTTGGCAGGTAGTACACTGTGTTTGGCTGGTGTTAGTATATCATAGTTGGCAACCTTGCTACAGCAAGAACAGTCCAGTAACTGAGACACTGTAAAAGGATAAATCTCGAGGGAACCTGATTTTTTTTTTTTTTTTTAAACCAATCTCTTTAAAACACACAATGGCACCAAAGTATCCCTATAATTAGTTTTTTAATGACCATTCAGCAAGCAACACTGCAGACAATAGCAGGCTGATCCATGAGATTATGATGGAAAAACTCGAACCTACACAAAGCCAAAATCAAAGAAGACAGCGCATTCTGTCGCCTCTACATTCGAGCATAAACTTACCACATGCTCCATACGTGCTTGTGCATTCAAATGAAAATGTGCTGCATGATAAATCAAACTGTTCGCCCACTGAGCAGAAAGGGTTAAACGTTTTCTCTCCACAGCTCTGTAAAGCTGAGAGTGCAATCGATGGAGAGAGACAAAGTGTGTGTCTGGAAAGGGATGTTTCTACTGCCGAGAGAAAAAAGGTGCAACGAGTACAGAATGCACAGTTAGCATCAACATTTAGCAAACCCCTCCTACAGCTGCTTCAAATGCAATATGATGATAATAGTGACGATGATGGGGATGTCACTGGATGTGCTTGAGATAGGAATTGACCAGACATGAAGACATATCAACCTTTTTTAGCTTCTCAAAATCCGTTCCATGATACAGGGATCACTCGTTACTTCGCGCTTCAATTCATGAGGCTTCAGTGCATCGTGGTTTATTTTTTAAATATTTATCAAATAATAAAATAAGGAAATTAAGGAAGTTCAGGGAAAAAAGTTAAGGAAAATGCCACAAAAACAAGGTCAATTATGCAACAAAAAAAAAACCAACAAAAAAACAAACAAACATGAAACAAACAACAACCCAAAACCTCCCAACAAAACGAGTTACATTTTTGTGTGAGGTGCATTTTCGTGTGAGGTGTACGCACATCTGCGTGCGTGCACGCGCTCGTCTGTATGTGTGTGAGTGTATTTATATTTTATTTACATCTCATGCATTATTTTTGAACGTTTAATTGTTACTATAAGCATTGATAGCATTGAATATGTATTTATTGATATTATATACAGACATACTTGTACGGATACGTCAGTCAGGGGGGGATGAGGGGGTTGATCCTTCTTCTCGGAATTCAGTGGTCGTGGGGGAATCTTGGTCCCAATTAACTGCAGAAAGTGAGGGATCCCTGTAATACTATAGTGGGAAAAAAAAAAAAACTAAAAAACCCCCATGATTACAAGTACATGGGCAGTGGTGGCTTATTGGTTAAGGCAACAGTAACTGTTCAATTCCCACAATTATCACTGTTGGGCCCTTGATCAAGGCCCTTAATCCTCACTTGTAATAAAATATTAATTTTAAGTCACCATGAACAAAATGTAAATATTATAAAGTTTCACTTCATTAGTTCATTTATATTCATCATAAAACATTCTAACACCCTCACTCATTTGCTGAACTGCTTAATTATATTCGGGTTGCAGGAGGACTGGATCCCATTGCAGCCAACAATGAGTGAAGGCCCCTTAAATGGATCTCAGGGAAACACATACAATCATTTACACTCATACCTAGGGTCAATTTGGAACAGCCAGTTAGCCTAAATTACACGTCTTTGGACTAGAGGAGGAAAACAATAAAACCTGCACAAGCACAATGAGAACATGCAAAGTTCACCCAGAAACACCCGAGCCTGGCAACGAAACCTGCTAGCTTCTTGCTATGACTTAGCCTTAATGCAATAGTGCCGCCATGCACTCTGACACAAAAATCCTTGCATCCCGCCTTCCGCCTTTGTTCGGTACTATACAGCCACTTACTGCAATGTACACAGTATAAAACATACGTATTAAAAGATCAATAATGTGCTGCCGTGTGCCGTAATCCCAGCACTGGTGAAATCTTAGAGAAAATTCAAGATTGATTTCGCTCCATCTTCTTCGCATTGTGCTTTTCTGCTATCGACTTGCATTATCAGTCTTCTCAAGGGCTGTTAGATCTTCTGCAACAGGCAGCAAATGAGCGCTCGTTAGCAAGATGAAACTCGAAACAACAGAAGCGGCGGCGCACAGACACGCACTGAATTCTCGCTACACACTCGAACAAAGGGAACGAGGCCACCGTGGATGGTGAAGCTTCATTCAGAAAAACTTTGCTACTTCAATGCTAAGTATTAAGAAGGGACTGTTAAAGGGATTGGAACCTGACCAATTACAATCACACACACACACACACACACACACACACACACATTTTCAAACTGGCCGGGTCTTGTACTTGTTTGCCTGTGATGGACATGTTTACAGGTGTGGATAACACAGGCACTTTTTCAATATCCTGTCACCATGGCCTTCAGGTGACCTGGCTATTGATCCAGAGCACATGATCCCAGACATGATCTCTATCATCCTCTGAAGTACTGACAGAGGAAGAAACAGCTGGGAGAAAATCACAAAGACTAATTAAGCTCAACGTTTCCGTGTAATCTATGACTGCGACTCTTTTTCCAACTGGCACATATGTCCGGAGTCAACAGGTGCCAAAGAAATTAATATTTCATCATTGGTTCATTAATTATTAAAGCAACACAAATGTAATACTCTTGTAAAGTCATGGAACAAACAACCTAGTTCCTGTTTTTATGATCGATGGGTAGCCATGGCTTAATGGTAAGAGAAGCAGCTTCGTGGCAGAAAAGTCGCTGGTTCGATTCCTGCACCAGCAGAAAAAGTGTGTGGTTGTGGAGGACTGAGCTGCACCCTCCCTTCTTCCACCTACATGGCTGAAGTGCTCTTGAGCAAGGCACCTAACCCCCAACTGCTCTCCAGGTGCCTCTGTGTGTGTGTGTGTGTGTGTGTGTGCGCGTACACTCACTTTGAATGGGTTAAATGCATTCATTCATTAATTCATTTTCTATAACTGCTTAATCCTAATTAGGGCCGCAGCGAGCCTGGCGCCCATCCCAGCTGACTCTGGACGAAGGCAGAGTACACCCTGGACAACTTGCCAGGCCATCGCAGGGCAGAAACATGTTGACGGCTTTGCAGCTACTCTTGTTGAACGTCAGCAATGGTTCTTTTCCAGCCTCACACCACAGACAGTGAGAGACATGGCCGGCCTTTGATAACTCAGTTAGCTGCACTGGGGGGACAGTGACAACCTTGTGGAGAGTGGGACTCGAACCCCCAACCTTAGGATCAGCGATCCAGCGCCCTATACCACTAGGCCATCACTGCCCCGGGTTAAATGCAGAGGTTTTTTTTTTTAATTATTATTATTTACATTTTACATTACATCACCAACCTCTCAATTTTACTGCATCTTGATATTAAGACAAAAAAAAAAAGGTCTTCAAAGACATTTTCTATTGCAGGACAAACAGTAAAACATTTATTCACATTTAGATTTGGAACAGCCAATTATCCTACACTGCATGCTTTTGGACTATGGAAGGAAACTGGATACACAGAGGAAACCCACAAAAGCACAGGAACATGCAAACGCCACGCAGAAACACCCAAGCTGGGAATTGAACCCAGGCCATCTTGCCATGATACAGAAGTGCTAACCACTACCCCACTGCACCAGCTGTTGTTGTTGTTGCTATCCATGCCACCATAAATCCATTCCTTTCTTTAACGTTGAACAATATCATTCCATTTACTTCTTTTCCTGAATGACTTTCTGCTTTATTAGTTGGTTGAAACCTGTTCCAGCCGACTCTGTGCGAAGTCAAGATACACCCTAAACAAGGACTTGAGCGTCACAGGACCAACACATGCACAACCATTCACACCCACACTCCTACCTAAAGGCATTTCAGAAGAGTCAATTAGCATTGCATGTCTTTGAGAAGTGGGAGGAAACTGGAGGACCCGTAGAAAACCCATCCGAGCACAAGGAGAAAATGTAAACATCAAACAGAAACACCCTCTCCGGGCTCAAACCTTGGACTTTCATGCTGTGAGGTGGACGTAGCAGCCACCATGCCATCCTCAGCAGTATCACTCAATCATGTATTCATTTGCCATGCTGCTTAATCCTATTTGGGTCATGTGGAGGCTGGAGCTTATCTCAGCCAATGCTGTGCTGATCAATCCTACTAGAGTCACGGGGGCAGTGCCCATCTCTGCCGAAACCGGGCAAAGGCGAGATGCACCCAGCGACAGAAACATCCTACCATTCACTCTCACACCCAGGGACAATTTGGAACATCTGATGAGCCTAATATGCATATCTCTGGAATGTGGGTGGAAACCGGAGTACCCGGAAGAAACCCATGTAAGCACGGAGGAAATATGCAATATCGCTCAAGCCCGGGAATCGAACCAAGGACTAACCAAACCGTACCACCGTCAATTCAATACAGTTGCAGTGGAATGTTTTGATGTTGTTCGGGAATAATAAACACACATCTAGGCACATTTTACTCCAAATCCCAAATGCACCATGTATCTGAGATTTCGGCCAGATCTCTGGATGGGCCGTGCCATCTTCCATCTTTACCTGTATGCACTTAATGAGGCCCTGCTCATTCGTGTGACAAGTTGTCCATTCATTAGCTCAGAGACAAGAGCAGGAAGATAAGCCGTAGCATTTTGAGGCAGGCAGCCCTGCTCCCTAATCCCTTCTGAGCAACTCTAAGCCTGTCGTTATCGGAACGCTCGCTCCTATTAATTGCGTCTGCCTTAAACGCATTAGCCTGCCACCCTCGTCTGCTTCTCGTCCTCGGGATGACACAGAGTCAGCCACTGGCATACGAAGTGCCATAATTGATGTCGATCTAATTTAATTGGGCCTGAGGACATGTTTAATAGTCTTGTCGCCGAACTTTGCTGTGTAAACATACAACGTCGAAACATGAATTATTCCCGGCCTGGAGAGGATCAGAGTTACATAGGCGTCTCCTTCTTATTCTGGCTTGCGCTTCATTAATTTCACATTTGCTCTGTTTGTCTGACAAAAAAAAAAACAAAAAAAAAATTAAGCAGGTGTGAAAGATGTGAAAGCACTTCCCTGTACAGGGAGGACAGCTTTCAGGGGTGCGAATGAGAGCTGTAGGTAAAGCTGCTCTCTCAAGTGTAGCAAGGTCTCGCTGTGGCATGAATAAATAATAGACAGGATGTAGTAAATACTCTGAGCTGAATCTTTTCAGAAGCATCCAATCCATTTTCAAGAGTCAGGCATTTGAGGGATGGGAAAATACAGAAATCCATGGACGGCAATTGATATGTTAAACTATTTCAAATTGAACCTGACCAAGCAGTGACGTTCAGGGAGAATAGCAAATGATATCTTGCCTTCAACAGCACCTCCACTGCTTCAGGACCAACAATATGATGATCATGAGATGATCATGGCAATGGTCCCAGTAGATAGATACCAAGAAGACAGAGTGTCCTATGGGAATACATCCTGGATGCAATACCAGTCCAATGGGCACCCTGTATCATACACTCATTCATTCATTTTAAAGGGTCACAGGGAGGCTTGAGCGTATCTCAGTCCACTCTGAACAGCTCACCAGTCTATTGCAGGGCAAACACATGCACATAAACCATTCATACTCACACCTCGGGGTAATTTGAAATACCTAGTAAGCTTAATGTACATGTCCCTGGACTGCAGAAGACCCACAAATGAACAGGTGATGGTCCCATATATAGGGGCAAAGACTAGCCTGTCAAATTCAGTCTCAGTGAAGAACAACCATAGCATAAACTGCTATAAAAAAAGTTTTTAAAAATGCTGGGTATGCTAGAAATGTGTGCCGTGCATGGGGTTGTGTTTCCACAGTGTGCCCATGCTGACCCCCATCCAAACCATGAAGGCTCCACCCTGCAACTCACAGGTCTGCTGTTAACATCATGGTGCTAAATACCACAGCAAGAAGAGACTGTTTAAAAAAAGAAAAGTCACATATGAGAAAAATGAAATGTCGGGGACGTATATGTAAATAAGTCATAAAAAGTCTGACAGAAATAAACTGTGAATGACATTATAGTGCCAACTGCATACTGTCTATAGCACGCATACTGTATACGAGTGCTGTAATGAAAAGGAAATCTTGCCTGATGTGCTCCATTAGATTAGCCGGCGTTGTGAAGTGAAATGAGGATCAATGAACATGCTCAAAGCTTGAAGCTAGCATGGATCATGTGAGCGCAAAGTAGACGTGATTATTGGCCTGTTCAGGCTAGATGATGCCTTTCGATCAAAATCAACTGGGATTGGCTTCCGTGTGCATGTGACTGAAGAATAAGCAGAACTGAAAAATGAACCAACCAATATTTTATTTTATTTTGTTTCCTTGGGCTACAGTTTTCTGTTTTACTCAATTTGTAACTGTGCGTTCACTCTCGTTAAATAACTTTTCATTCTTAGAATCTTACATACGTGTTTTTCTTTCTTCCTCCCGTAGGTTGGGTTCGAACATTTTTTTTTTTTGGTGAGGCGAGTCAAAAATATGCAAAATGCCAAAAGTTGTTTGTGCTTAAAAAATTGAGTAACTCGTCAATTCATTCATTTTCTGAACCATTTTAGCCTAATTAAAGTCGCAGTTAGGCTGGCACCCATCTCGGCCAACTCTGGGTGAGGGCAAATTACACCCTAGACAGAAAGAAAGTCCCGGGTCCGATTCCTGGGCTCTGGGTATTTCTGTGTGAAGTTTGCATGGTTTCCTCCAGGGACTCTGGTTTCCCACGACAGTCCAAAAAGATGCTCAATAGGCTGACTGGCTGTTCCAAGTCACCCCAAGTGGCGAGTGCAAACAGTTGTCTGTGTGTTGACCCTGCAATGGCCTAGCAAGCTGTTCAGGGTATTGCCTGCCTTCGCCCAGAATCAGCTGAGACAGACACCAGTCTCCCTGTGACCCTAATTACGGACAAGCCAGTTAGAAAATGAATTAATCAATGATCAATATAATGCATGTAATACGTTATTAAATTAATACGTTTATGAATTTCAAAAATATATTTTTTTGGAGATAAAAATTTGGGTTGGGAATTTTTCTCTCATTATACCCCGGCAGCAAAGTACTAATATACTCTGAAAAAAAGGCCCAAAAATCCTGCCATCTGTGGCCACTGCCATCCTTTAAACATGCCGACCAATCAATGCCTTGTGGTCTGCAAGAGAAATAGACAATCAAATGCCCCTATGTCTTCCTGCTCCTGCATGGCCCCACTGTGCTCGAGTGGAAAACAACAGGTGTGGGTTTGGAATGACCTCAAGGTAGGAAATGGTCTCGCCAAAGCCCTGACAAGATGCTACTTTAAATTTTTGCTCGCTTTCAAGCAACAAATAATTTTCAAAGTGTATGAATGTAAGAAAGTTAACTTTCATTTTCTGAACAAATTAATATTCATTAGCGTCATGGGAAGGCCGGCACTCATCTCAGCCGACTCTGGGTGAGGGCAGAGTACACCCTGGCTCGCCAGGCCATTGCAGGGCAGAAACACACTGACGGCTATGCAGCTACTCTTGGCGAAAGTCAGCAATGGTTCTTTTACATGAACCTCTCACCACAGACAGTGAGAGACATGGCCGGCCTTTGATAACCCAGTTAGCTGCACTGTGGGGGGGACGGCAGTGACAACCGTTGACAGTGGGGCTTGAACCCCTGACCTTGGGATCAGTAATCCAGCACCCTACCAGCAGGACACCCAGAAAGTTAACATGCATCTTTTTCTTCTTTTCCTTTCAGCTGTTCTCTTTCAGAGGTCGCCACAGCGAATCATCTACCTCCATCTTCATGGAAGTCATATTAATGATTCCCATATTCGATTTGGCATCAGTTTTTACGTCGGATGCCCTTCCTGACACAACCCTTAGCAAGGGGCAGAAACACGCTGACGGCTTTGCAGCTACTCTTTACGAAAGTCAGCAATGGTTCTTTTACATGAACCTCTCACCATAGACAGTGAGAGACATGGCCCGCCTTTGATAACTCAGTTAGCTGCACTGGGGGGACAGTGACAACCTTGTGGAGAGTGGGACTCGAACCCCCAACCTTAGAATCAGCGATCCAGCACCTTTAACCACCAGGCCACCACTGCCTAACATGTATCATCATCATCATCATCATCATCATTTTCTGTAACCGCTTCATCCTAACTAGGGTCACGGGGAGGCTGGTGCCCATCCCAGCCAACTCAGGGCGAGGGCAGAGTACACCCTGGACAGCTTGCCAGGCCATCGCAGGGCGGAAACACGCTGACGGCTTTGCAGCTACTCTTTACGAAAGTCAGCAATGGTTCTTTTACATGAACCTCACACCATAGACAGTGGGAGACATGGCCGGCCTTTGATAACCCAGTTAGCTGCACTGGGAGGACAGTGACAACCTTGTGGAGAGTGGGACTCGAACCCCCAACCTTTGGATCAGCGATCCGGCGCCTTATACCACTAGACCACCACTGCCCTACGCCTAACATGTATAACTTTATGAAATATTATTATGAATATAAATAATATCGGTCATAGTCCTACCAGTAAACCTCAGGAATCCTCGGTCTCTTTGCTTTGACCCTGTGTAATACACACAATGATGGTTTTATAGCCTTGGTTCCTATCATGCTCAGGAAGGAATCAGTAATGTACTCAGAGAATTGATATCCTTTCCGGCACTGTTCCGAGACGAGGCTCATGTCATGTTATGAAAACACACACAAAAAATGCAGTCATCATTGACAGTGGGGAAGTGCAAGGGAGCTGAAGAGTAAGTACAGTTATATATTTGAAATAATTCCCCATTTAATTATTCAGAAGGCGGCATTTTGCAGATGTAGCACATTTCTTATTTGCAGCCGGGAGCAAAGCCAGAAAATCATGCCAAGTATGGACTTTAGAAATCTGTACTCTCTTTTGAAATGACAGGCAGGGTGAAAATATGTGTCCTGATCCAATTTCATGCACAAACTGCTTTCATGTGCCGTGTTTCTGAAATACAGTACCACATTAACCACGGCACGTTAATAATGGGCTCTTATTACAATGGCGATGAAAAAATTCTGGTTTGAAATCATTTTATAACTTTAACTTGTGAATAGGAAAAACATAAAAATACATGAATAAATAAATAAATCTAATGTGCTAATTAATTAATCAATCAATATAATAATAATAATAATTAAAAAATAATAATACACCAGAGTGGGCAGTGGTGGCCTGTTTGGTAGGGTGCTGGATTACCGATCCCAAAGTTGAGGGTTCAAGTCCCACTGTCAATGGTTGTCACTGCCCCCCCCCCCACACACACACACACACACACACACCCCACAGTGCAGCTAGCTGGGTTATCGAAGGCCGACCATGTCTCTCACTGTCTGTGGTGGAGGTTCATGTAAAAGAACCATTGCTGACTCTCGTAAAAAGACTAGCCGTTAGCGTGTTTCTAGCCTGGTGAGCTAATCAGGGTGTACGCTGCCCTCGCTCAGAGTCGGCTGAGATGGATTCCAGCCTCATCAAGAACCTTAGGATTAACAACTTTAGAAAATGAATGAATGAATGAATGAATGAATACACCAGATTATGGGGTTTGTAGGTTTATTTTTCCGAGGGAACAAAAAACAAGATCTAGCTGAAGCTATTGCCGAGCACAAAGCGATGTGCTTATCCAAAAAACAAATAAATCTGTCACTGTACAACAGACTTTGTCTCCTGGGACTTAAGGGTAGAGATTTGTTTTTCATTCATGCATGAAAACAACAAAAAGAACTCAGGCTTGTTTGCTGCAATGCTGCTGCTCGCCAGCCATATCAGGAGCTTGCACATTTCTATTCCAACTTTTTGGCATCCCATCAGCCTCTGCAAATTGCCTGATAAAAAGAAAAAAAAGGGCAAAATACCCCAAAACAAACAAACAAACAAACAAATAACTAAATAATAATAATTATCAGAATAATAATAAACAGAGCCCACCAGAATGCAGAGACATGGATGATCCATTAAACCGGACAGATGTACATCTGCACAGCGGTGGAAAGTCTCGAGCTTAAAAAAAAAGAAGGAAAGAAAGAAAGAAAGAAAGAAAAAGACCGAAAGAAAAAAGCCACCATCTGTTCTGGAACTGTTTCCAGAGAGCAGAGAAGGGTAAAAAATAGAGGAGGCAGCAGAGGAGCTGCTTTCACCGGAACGGTGCACAGTACTCTTCCCTCACGGCGACAGCACCTGACTGAGAGCTGTAATCTTCTATGCAAACATAAACTTCTTTCAGGGAGCATGTGTGGAGGTCGGCAGGTTTAAAAGTTGAAGCCTTGTGTTAGACCGACGGTGTAATCGTCCGTGGTAGTGCCGTTAACTGAACACAGGCTGGCAATCAATCAATGATGCTCTAATAATGTTGGACACTTTATATATAAAAAAAAAAAAAAAAAAAAAAAAAAAAAAACACTGAAAAAACATTTTAAATGACATGATGGAATAAAAATATCAAGATATGCATCATGGAAGTTTGGTTTTATAAGCAGGGGTTGGTATCGTTTTAGCTTTACAAAAAATAAGTTCAAATGGTCTTTACAGCCCAATAGGAATTAAATCATCTTTGGCCGCATTTTAATCTTGTAAAAATGTCCCCAAGCATTGCCTCATGGTCTAATCAAATGCTCCTGTGTCTCCCTGCTTGTGATTGAACCCAAACTATAAATAAAAACAGAGCTTGTGTGTTTGGAGATTGGAGGGGGGGCTTTAGAAGGATCGCCGAGAGAAGGAGAGGTTAAGATGGAATCGAAAGAGATGTTAGCTTTCCAGATTACAAACCCAGATTTACGTCCGTGATTAGGCAAACTGTCTCCATACAGATACAGCATGCTAAGTAACGCAGTAAGCAAAAAAGTACAAAATGTTAGAGCATCTTCAAATTAAATTTATTGATTAGTTATTAGGGGCAGTGGTGGTCTAGTGGTATAAGGCGCTGGATTGCTGAGCTTAAGGTTGGGGGTTCGAATCCCACTCTCCACAAGGTTGTCACTGTCCCCCTAGCACAGCCAACTGGGTTATCAAAGGCCGGCCATGTCTCTCACTGTTTATGGTGCGAGTCTGTAAAAGAACCATTGTGGATTTTTTTAAAAAGAGTAGCTGCAAAGCCGTCAGCGTGTTTCCACCCTGCAATGGCCTGGCAAGCTGTCCAGGGTGTACTCATGGGATGGGCGCCAGCCTCCCCGCGACCCTAATTAGGATTAAGCTGTTACCGAAAATGAACTGAAATGATTAGTTATTGATATTATTTTAGTTGATCCGGCAGTCATTTAAATCAAAGGTTCATTTTCTTGCACTCATTTTAATATGATGTCACATCTACAATAAATACTAATGAATATTTATTCTTCCATATATTCTAAATCTTATAATCTTATAATAAATAAATAAATATGTACTAACTTTTTCTGCAGTGCAACATATATAAATTATTTTTGGAAGGCATCTCTGTTATTCATGTTTTATAAAACTGAAACTTTACCATACTGTGCTTTTTTTATGATTAAAAAGAGGCCAATAAGCAACATGTCTTTGAATGAATAATTTTAATGAAAATATTTTTGTTCATCATCCATTTTTCTGAACGGCTTAATCCTAATTAGGGTCACTTGGAGGCCGGTGCCTATGTCAGCCGACTCTGAGCAAGGGTAGAGTGCACACTGGACAGCTCGCCAGGCCATTACACGGCAGAAACACACTAGCATGGCAATCCAGCTGCTTATGTCAAAAGTCAACGATGATTCTTTTACATGCCTCTCACCATAGACAGTGAGAGACATGGCCAGGCTCTGATAACCCAATTTGTGACACCAGGGGGGACAACAGTGAACCCCCAACTTTGTGATCAGTATTGCAGCACCCGACCACTGGACCACCACTTTACCAGGTTCATCATCATCTTCTACCGCTTAATCCGGAGTCGGGTCATGGGGGCTGCGGCCTAAGCAATGAGGTCCAAACATCCCAAACAGTTCCCGAGCTTGACATGGTGTAGGGGTTTGCGTGTCCTAATGATCCTAGGTGCTATGTTGTCGGGGGCATAATGCCCCTGGTAGGGTCACCAAAGGCAAACAGGTCCTAGGTGAAGGTCGCGATGAAGCGCGGTTCAAAAGACTTCTATGAAGAACGAAACAAGGACACAGTTTTCCTTGCCCGGAGCAGGTCACCGGGTCCCCTCCTGGAGCCAGGCCTGGGGCAGGTTCTCAAAGGTGAGCGCCTGGTGATCAGGCTTCTGCCCATGAAGCCCTGCTGGGCACAGCCCAAAAAGGAGACATGGGTCTGCCTTCCCATGGACCCCCCATCTGTGGGAGGGGCTATAGGGTGGGGTGCAGTGTGAGTTGGATGGCAACCGAAGGCACTTCCCCAGCTTATGTTATGTAAAAAGTTATGTGTGGATTTAAAAAAAAATAAAATTTCTATTGGAGATGGGGCTTTGGACAAGGAAGTCCAGTTTCTTGCCAGTTAAGGTTTTAGGTTTAATTCCTGGGCTCGAGGTATGTCTGTGCTGAGTTTACATGTTCTCCCTGCGCTTGCATGGGGTTCCTCCAGGTGCTTGCATTTCCACCCACAGTACAAACACATATACAGTAGGCTGATTGACGCTTCCAAAATTCCCCTAGGTGTGAATGGCTGTCTGTGTGTTGGCCCTGCAGTGGTCTGGCGAGCCGTGAAGAGTGTACCCTGTTTTTACCCAGAGTCGACTGAGATGAGCGCCAGCCTTCCAGCGGCAACCCTAATAAGAATTGAGTGGCTTAGAAAATAAATGAATTTCTTATCAGGCCAACCACGCCACTCTGATGTTCGATATTTTCCGACAATAAATATATATTATATATATATATATATATATATATATATATATATATATATATATATATATATACATATATATATATATATATATATATATATATATATATATATATACATACACACACACACACATACTACCACACAGACACACAAAATATCCTAAGTGATTTAATCCAGCCCCCAGTGCAGCTAACTGGGTTATCAATGGCCGACCATGTCTCTCACTGTCTATGGTGTGAGGCTGTAAAAGAACCATTGCTGACTTTCGCCAAGAGTAGCTGCTTAGCCATCAGTGTGTTTCTGCTCTGCGATAGCCTGGCGAGCTGTCCAGGGTGTACTCTGCCTTTGCCCGGAGTCAGCTGGGATGGGTGCCAGCCTCCCCATGACCTTAGGATTAAACGGTTACAGAAAATGAATGAATGAATAAATGAATTAATTAATCCAGATCACTGCCCAAGGTATACTCACGAACTAACTGGTTTTACTACAGCATATTGTGTTGGCATGGCACCCAAACTTTAATTTCAGGATTAAAGACAAGCGGATGGAGCTGGTAGATCAGATGTACTGGGATTAATGATTATGATTAAGACAGGTAGTGGCATTTTTCTTTCTGTGAGATAAAGACTTTTATCTCTGGAAGCTCTGCACGGTACAATAAACAATGTAACACGTAGGATAAAACACAGCCAGTGGAGCGACCAACTAATAGAAGTTAATAGAAGAGGGAAGAGCAAAAAGGAGGTCACATTTGGGTACAAAGGCTATTCATGGTACCAAGTAACAGCAAGAATTAGGCATTTTTCATTAATGAATTAAAAGGCTTAATAATCACACGGCTCTATTGTGTCATGCTACAGAAACCGGGATAAGATCCAACCTGATAAGCCAGAAGGCGAAAACAGAAAAGGCTATGGTTATCTCTTTTCACAGAGATATGTATGTACCAGGAATCAAATCATTAAAAGTCCTAAAATGAGAAAGGGACCATCTTTATGGTTTCGGCACCAAATATAGAGTATCCAAGGGTGGAGTCTTACAAATAAATGTTTGTGGAGGTGTTGGCCCTTAAGGTATCCAAAAAACACAAATATCCAAGAATATGCTGAGAAAGGATTCTCTGCACATTGGTTATCAATTAATATAAATTAGTTAAAGGAATTGGTCACAAAATTCAAATAAATTAGTTCATTTATCAGATAAATTGAATAACATTGATATCTTGAGTGTTTTCCTTAGACTCTGGCACTTTAACATTTCCGCATATTGACACTACAGACGCTCCCCAACTTACGTTTTAGTTTGGTTCCAGACGGCCGAACGCAAGTTGAAAAAAAAACGTAAGTTGTTACTGTATGTTCCAGTAAAATAATATCAAATATATCAAATAATATCAACATTAATTTCAAATAAATTATATTCAAGCAAAACAATTTCAAATTGATAAATTTTAATCAAATTCACTCATCAAATATCAAATACAGTATCAAATATAACCTTTAATATTCTCTATGATGCGATTCTTCTGCTTTGTTGACATTATTTGATATTGTTTTTCAATGTTATGTTTATAATAATTGATTTAGTGGTGTTTTATACGATACGGTAATGGTATTTATGGATGTATAGTACAGTATGAGCGTCATACGTCACACATCATACGTCACTGTAACAACTTACATTCACTTTCAACTTACGTTCGGCCATCCGGAACCAATTAAAAACATAAGTCGGGGAGCATCTGTATATGAAGCTTAAAACAGCCAATCGCCGCTTACAATATGTGAGGCGCTCCACCAAAAGTAGCTCACTTGCTTGTGCTTGAGACAAAGCACGGGTGAAACGGACTTCCAGTCTTTCAGGTGAGCAAGGGCTCCGTTGAATACTTGTTTAGTACTCAGCCTGCACTGATGTGCATCACCAGCAGAGCGGAGAGTTCTCTTTCTTTTCTGGATTCAGGTTTTCATTCATTTTACCACTCTCTTTGCTTAACTGAGTATGCATGGTAGATTGCATTGATACGAGCAGATAGTTAATTCAGTCTTGGGAAAACCAGAAAACCGGCATATGCAGGAAACCTTGCACCCATGCTAGTATTTTTACACTTGTGACCAACCATATTTGCTTAGGGTTACAAAAGTCCGCAAAACAGTGTAAAGACAAAGATCACAGAGACGACGTCTTAACACAAGGGTAACATGCAGTGAATTGGGAAGCAGCAGGGCATGTTCAGTCTGCTGTTTGTAAACAATGGACACAGCGTCATTACGTCATTGCGTCATTACGTCAGCGTACTACATAGGTACGTCGCGTACTCAAAATTTGACTTTAAAAAAAAAAAAAAAACGTAAAATCGAAAAAAAACATAAAACGGATGAACGTAAGCCGGGGAGCGTCTGTATTTTAAATTTACTCAAATGAATCATTACATATACATAAGGCCAAATCGAAGGCGTGTGCCATATGGGAGAGAGCCTGACTTTGTAATATGAAGCACCACACATGTATAAAGTGCAATAAAGGGCCCTATGGAACTCCACGCAGGAACTTGGCTCTGGTAAGAGTGTGTTGAAGTTGAATCAGGCGTTGTTTGATGTGTTCAGCACTCGGGCAGGGTTGAGGTGACCGATTCCCTTTTAATCTGTACATTCTGGACAAAACAAACACTCCACTCTGGGTTGCTCTGGTTCTCCTACACATACTAGTATTTAAAGCAACAACAACAACAAATAAAAACATGTCCCGTGTCTGAATCCTGAACCGCAATTTGTGCCGTTGTTTAGACTACCTTTGAGTTACTCATCTAGGAACTTCAGTGAACACCCACAACTGGAACATCTGTTTTAGATTAGAGGGGTTCCTTGCATGAGAGAAACATGAGAAAGCATCGTGGCGACTTAGTAACAGAAATGTACTCAGCGTGAATTCAGAGAGTGATGATGCTTCGGCTCAGAACGGCTTTATGCCGTACCACGGTGAAACCTTGCTGAATAAAGAGGTTACTGAGTGAGTGATGGGCTCCGAGTCACCGTCAGTAAGGACGCTGCCGCATGAAGGTGTGATTACAGTGATAATCCATCATCTAGTGACATATTGCACTGATAGGAGGCGCACGGCAAAGCAGAAACTTCCCATCAGACATTGCAGCATTCTGTAAGCGCTGATGCACTCTCTCTAACACAGCCATGAAGATTAAATCACAGGTTTTTCTTGCAGGATTTTCGAATGTGATAAATTAGTAAAGATACTAATGCATCCCTGTAGCTAGTGCTTGGTTCAATCATCTGCCTTCAAGAGAAATAATTTGCATAAACTCATGTGAGGTGCCTGTTATACGGCTGGTTTGTTATTTTTTCTATCGATACTGTGAACCGTTTGTGGTTGACCAGTTTTTGACCCCCACTATATTTTACCCATAAACTCCATTTGCTCTTTGCATTTGACTGTTAAACCACCAGCAGGTGCTTGATTTCCTTATCATCCCTTTCCAGTCTATTTATTCACTTTCATTTCCATTCTGTGCATGTAGATCACTGTACCTCCACAAAGAAACCTTTCTGATTCCCAAACAGGGAGTGTAGATCAAAGCTTCTTAGACTGTAAATAGACAAAAGTGCCAGCCTCCTCCCCATCTCCCTGTCTGTCAATTCCAAACCAGACGCTGGCTTGCTAACAAGTTAGCATGCCTCCTGGGACACACGGCACTGGGGGGTCTTTCTCTCCTTCCCAGATAATGTGATGTGCACCTCACTGCATAAGCAACAATCAAATTTATGAAAATGACTGTGGGAGCCAATCATTCATTAAGTGGCACTTAGAGTGATGGAGTCTATTAAATGAGACATCCCTTTATATAGTTTCTTCACTATAATATTTTGTTAACATATTCATTATGATGCATGTAATTATAATATCTCAAAATATCAGTTTGGAGACCACTCATCTGGTTTATACTAATGCCACACCTCCTTCTCTGGAAATGACATGAAGGCTTACTTACTGGAACTCACACAAAGGCACTCCTTCACTTGGACTGATACAAAGGCCACACCTCCTTCACTAAGATTGACACAAAGGCCACACCTCCTTCACTAAGACTGATACAAAGGCCACACCTCGTTCAGTAGAACTGATACAAAGGCCACACCTCCTTCACTAAGACTGATACAAAGGCCACACCTCCTTCACTAAGACTGATACAAAGGCCACACCTCCTTCACTAAGATTGACACAAAGGCCACACCTCCTTCACTAAGACTGATACAAAGGCCACACCTCGTTCAATAGAACTGATACAAAGGCCACACCTCCTTCACTAAGACTGATACAAAGCCAACACCTCCTTCACTAAGACTGATAGAAAAGCCACACCTCCTTCACTAAGACTGACACAAAGGCCACACCTCCTTCACTAAGACTGATACAAAGGCCACACCTCCTTCACTAAGACTGATACAAAGCCAACACCTCCTTCACTAAGACTGATACAAAGGCCACAACTCCTTCACTGAGACTGATACAAAGGCCACACCTTCTTCACTAAGACTGATAGAAAAGCCAACACCTCCTTCACTAAGACTGATACAAAGGCCACAACTCCTTCACTGAGACTGATACAAAGGCCACACCTTCTTCACTAAGACTGATAGAAAAGCCAACACCTCCTTCACTAAGACTGATACAAAGGCCACAACTCCTTCACTGAGACTGATACAAAGGCCACACCTTCTTCACTAAGACTGATAGAAAAGCCACACCTCATTCACTAAAACGAAGCAATGGCTGAAGACCATACATCCATTTGCGATCGGAATAAAAGAAAAGGACGCCACACCAACAAGGCAGAAAAGACATTCCTTTTGTTTTGGGGATAAAAGCATTGCCGCATCTTCTTCACTGGGGCTGACATAAATGCCATGTCTCCTTTTAACGGGCAAAAATGCCACACCCCTTTCAATGGGAATAAAACAAATGGCACACATCCTTTGCTGTGAATAAGAAGCAAAGGCCACACGTTCTTCACTGAAATTACAAAACAAAAGCCACACACCCTTCACTTGGGAAGTCCCTCTCACACACCTACACAGCAGCACTGGTCTCAATGATTCCAACAAAATTAAAAAAAAAAAGGGTAAAGACGAGAACTCTTAGTGATCCTTGTGGAACAATCTGTGCGTTTATAATCTATAAAATGCGCAGAAGTAGTAATTTTATCCTATGGATAACTAACAGGGGCGGAACTGCAGGGCTGAACACTTTTTCTCTGAAAATGGGCATTTTTGGTGGTTCTGCTGGGGACAGTAAACTGTTATATTCCAGTGACTCTGAGGACGAGAACACTGCCAGAGATGAGCGTGTTGCTAAATTCAAAATGGTTTACGTGTCTAACGTTTTACTAACTCGGCTTTCCTGTCGTCGGTTGATAAACACAAAATAAACGTTTTCAGTGATTTCCGCGCTTGTTGGCACTGGCCAATAATGTGTCATTAGATGGGTGTCAATGTTAAACGGGGTCATCCCGGCCAATCCGATGCGTTCGTGTCATTACCAGGCTGGAAGAGCCAATCAGAAAGGCAAGATGTCTCTGAGCGTCCCCAGTCGTAACTTTGAAAACGGCACGGTCTGATGTTAACTGAAGGAGCTGCTAATAAGTTAGTGACAGTAATTCACCACAGGTACATTTTAAAGTTACGGGAGATCCTCTTTTATCTGGAAATCTAATCCGGTCAGCTGGAACGGCAGGTGTTAGCATGGTTTTGCAAGCATCCTGTTAAACAACATGTAAATGGAATTTAATTCTTATAACATTCACCTTTTGATCTGAGGCTCTAGCACGACGGATTTCTCTACTAGCATTCAAATATAAACTTGTTTTTAGCGATGTGTGGTGACTACTTCCTAGAGTATTTCATGATAAATTCAGACTGTGATTAGCCTGTCATTGATGCACGCCACATTTGGTCGTTGTTTGCCTTTGTATAAATCCGAGCACTTCTGTGAAGACCCTCATCAAAGTGTTTATACTCTCTGAAATACTAGAGATTTCCACGAACCAGACTCTGTTGAAAAGTGAGAAAAAAGAGTCAGCAATTGTTTTTGCCCCATTGACTTTCATGGTTATTTACCATGGCAAATAATGCAGAATTCTACTTTGCTTTTGCCTGCAGATCAGCATAACGGAGACGATTACATAACCCTGCAGGGCCTGCAATCTTGGATGCTGTTGTATTAAACTGAAAATGTGGGCTGTACCAGGGTGGAGTGTTCCATGCATGAACAAAAACTTCTGAAAGAAAGCTACGTGGAGAAAGAGCTACATTGAGTGATGCATCTGCTCTGAGTTAGCACAAACATGAACCATTCACAAGCATCTGCCCGAGGTTAACCATGAAGGAAAATGAGCAGTTCCTGTTCGTCAGCTACGGGGTAATCTGGGAGTAATTTTACCAGCTGGATCTAAAAACTCTTCTGATTTCTAGCTTTGAAACCGACTAAAAAGCTGCCTCTCGTTTACTTTGGATCCCTTTGGCATTTTTCATTCATTCGCAGCACACGATATTCATTTTCCACTCTACACAACAAAGGATTTGGATTCTTTATCATAAATACTAAGAATTACTTGGCTGGAGCCTATCTCAGCAGACTCTGGGACAAGGACTGGCACACTGTTCAGGGCGTACCCATCTTCTCCCAGAGTCTGCTGGAGCCTATCTCAGCAGACTCTGGGAGAAGATGGGTACGCCCTGAACAGTGTGCCAATCCTTGTCAGGGCTAGAAATAATCTGGAGCGACCAATTTGCCTAATGTGCATGTATTTGGATTTTGGGAGGAAACCGGAGTATTCGAGGGAAATCCATGTAACTGCAGGGAGAGCGCTGGGACCAGCCAAGAACAAATGGTTAAAGTAGGGATTTCGGACCAAAGGGTCACTAGTTCAATTCTCCAATCAGCTGCGGGGAAAGCAAGCCTTCTCTTCCTCCACCTTCATGGCTGAGCTAGGCCCCTACCCACACTACTCTCCAGGCACTGCAGTATGTGGCAGCCCACTGCTCTGTGTGTGTGTGTGTGTGTGTGTGTGTGTGTGTGTGTGTGTGTGTGTGTGTGTGTTTGCATGCGCTTACTGTTTCCCTGTGGGGGGCTAACTGTGTGAAAGGGTTAAAGGCAGAAGCGAAATTTCTGTTGTGGGATTAATACTGTGTATTAAAAATCAAATAACATGCACAGGAACACCCTTGCCGAGACTGGGACTCAAACCCAGGACCTTATTTCTATGAGGTGGCCTTCATGCCACCCATAATAGTTCAGAATTCATTTTCTGAACCGCTTCATCCTAATAAGGGTCACCGAGAGGCTGGTGCCCATCATGGAAATCTATATGCGCTGGCCTGGACAGCTGTCCAGGGTGTACCCCGCCCCTGCCCAGAGTCGGCTAAGATGGGCGCCAGCCTCCCCACAACCCTAATTAGGATTAAGCGATTCAGAAAATGAGTGAATTTTAGTAATAATAATAATAATAATAATACTTGCCGATAAAGCTGAAACATATCTTGTTCACATGAACAATGCTTCTTGTAACATTAGCAATCTCTGTGTTTTTAAAATATTTTTTAACTCTCAAGTCTTTGTCAATGGATTATACAGAACAGTATAGAGTCCGATTCTACAGGAAACAGCATCGCACCTGGTTAATTAGTGCTTTGAATAAACTGCCCATTACAAAGACAACAACAGAACCGTCCACTGACAAGGAGAGTGTGTGTCGATGAGAGTGACTGATACAAAGTGCTCGTCCTGGAACAGAATCAATACGCGGAAAAAAGATGAGATTTATCAGACATATCGGAAGCCTTGCTGATCTTCAGTTTGTCAAGAAATCTCAACAATGCATCCAATTCAAGTCTGCATTTAATACTGACATGCAAAGTTACCCCAAGATGGGATGGCAAATGATGGGGTGGGGGGGTGGGGGGTGGCAGTTATTTGCTTTTCCACGAGTATCTAAAAGTCACGCTCGACAGTACCACCGATGTTCTTAAGAAGAAGAGATGAGATTTTAGTTTGTGAGATTTTAGCCTTGAATCTATCTCATAAACTGCAATACTGACTACTTGGTAAGGGTCAACCATTATTGCTTCAGACATTAACAGCAAGTTATTAACACGTTTAACCTTTTTATTTATTGTCTCGTTCGTGCATGATGCTCACAATGCAGGGGGTCTATTTCTTTTACGAAGTCCAGGCTTAGTCATAGAAATACCTGATGATAGCAGACACCATGCGGCAGAATGAAGTCACAGACTGAGTAATATAAAGAAACATTTAATCCTTGACTCGCAGTGCATTCGCTTGCTTGAGCCCAATGTGGACCTCATGGAAAACCTCAGGAATGTCTGAATTTCTTTGCGGAAGCCAACTCAGCAAAGTACATATCCACACACACACACACACACACACATATATATATATATATATATATATATATATATATATATATGTATGTATGTATTTGTGTGTGTATATATATATATTGGATTTTCTGAGTAGATCCTTCAGTAGGAGAGTGCTCAATACTTTTTGGTAGAGCAAATAACAAAAATAAAAGGACAGGACAAAGACTTTCTATTGAAACTCCATTTATCACTACAGATCTGTTTCGAGGGGTGATGAAACCATCCTCTCTCTTCAGGTGATTATAGCATTCTTCTTTGTCCTGTCCTTTTATTTTTGTTTTATATATATATATATATATATATATATATATATATATATATATATATATATATATATATATATATGTGTGTGTGTGTGTGTGTGTGTGTGTGTGTGAAATATCTGAAAGTAATATGAAATTTCAACATGTTATACCTTAAAATGAAGCATAGCTTGTGATATCATTTTAAATTATATGTGAGCAAAAGCGCAGGACATGGATACATGGTGAATGGACAGATGCATGGACAGACGAGAGAGGTGGACCAATCGGTAGACAGAATCATTGATGGATGGAATTAATGATGAATGGAGTGATGGATGCATGGCTAGAGGGGTCAATGAAAGAATAGATAAACTGAATGGATGGGTATATCGATGAATGGATGAATTGATGGATGCATGTATTGATGGATTAATGGAGAGGTGGACAGATGGATGTACTGCATGTATGACCTGATAAATGGATGAATAGAGCGGTAGAAGGATAAACTGATGGAATCACTGATGGACAAGGATACTCATGAAAGGATGGATAGATAGATTTGAAGTATGAACTGGGTGATGGGTAGACTAATGAATAGATATAGTAGTGGTCAGCATATCTGCTTCACAGCAAGAAGGTCCTGGGTTCGATTCCAAGCTCGGGTGTTCCTGTGTGGAGTTTGCATGTTCTCCCCGTGCTTGTGTGGGTTTCATCCAGGAACTCGGGTTTCCTCCCACGGTCCAGAAACATGCACTGTAGATTAATTGGCTGTTCTAAATTGCCCCTAGGTGTGACTGTGAATGATTGTGTGAATGTTGGCCCTGCGATGGCCTGGTGAGCTGTCCAGGGTGTACTCCACTCTCGCCCAGAGTCGGCTGAAATGGGTGCCAATCCCCTGTGACCGTAATTAGGATTAAGTGGCTCAGAAAACGAATGAATGAATACATTTTTTGGTGGATGCATGGACTGATGGACGGATGGATGAACAGACAGATTAATGGATTGACTGGATATATAGACAAATGAAAGGATATACAATATGTCTTTGTATGGTATTAGTCAAGCCAAACATAACCTACATAATAAAAGCCAGATCAGATATTTCCTGTCTTCTGTCTTATTTAAACCTGAATGACAGTTCGCCCTTTGAATATCTGTGTGAATGTGTCTGCACATCCCAGTGATTCAGGGACAAAAACATCAGGACGTCACTTCACAACCTCTGGGTGCGCAATGTCCTGTCATCCCTGTGTTTCTGAGATCTGCTTTCTGCCGCAGGATAACGGCTAAATATAGCGCACAACCCGAATCTGTATTTCTTCAACCGGTTCACCACGGTGCGCCAGTACAAGATCCAGCCATCATTCTCGATCAAACAGCAGCTCTGCACTGTTAGTCCCAGTTTCCACAAGAGTACACACACACACATATGCATGTTTATATATATATATATATATATATATATATATATATATATATATATATATATATATATATATATATATATGGGGCAGAGGTGGTCTAGGGTGCTGAATTGCTGATCCTAAGGTTGGGGGTTCGAGTCCCCACAAGGTTGTCACTGTCCCCCCAGGGCAGCTAACTGGGTTATCAAAGGCGGGCCATGTCTCTCACTGTCTATGGTGAGAGGTTCATGTAAAAGAACCATTGCTGACTTTCATAAAGAGTAGCTGCAAAGCCGTCAGCGTGTTTCTGTCCCTTGCTAAAAGGGTTGTGACAGGAAGGGCATCCAACGTAAAAACCTCTGCCAAATCAAATGTGTGACTCAGATGATTCGCTGTGGCGACTCTCGAGAACTGGAAAAAGCCGAAAGGAAGAAAAAAATAAAACACAGGGATCCCTCGCTACTTCACGGTTCAATTCATGCGGCTTCAGTGCATCGCGTTTTTTTTTTTAAATATTCGTCGAATTGAAATGTAAGGAAATTAAGGAAGAATAAGAGAAAACGTTCAGGAAAATGCCAGAAAAACAAGGCCAATTATGCAAAAAAAAACCAAAAAAAACCCTTCACCCTCGACCAACACAAAACAACCCAAAACCTCCCATCAAAACTAGTTACATTTTTGTGTGGTGTGTATCTGAGTGCGTGCACGTGCATCTGCGGGCGTGTGCGCGGCCGCATCTGTATATGTGTATTTATATTGTATTTACATCTTATGCATTATTTTTGAATGTTTAATTGTTATTATCAGCATTTATACCATTGGATATGTATTTATTGATATTACGTCCACATATACATGTACGTATACGTCAGTCAGGGTGGTTGGGGGAGGGGTGATCCTACTTTGCGGAATTCGGGGAATCTCAGATCTCGGTCCTTATGCACTGCGGAAAGTTAGGGATCCCTATATATATATATATATATATATATATATATATATATATATATATATATATATATATATATATATATATTAGGTAGATACGTTTGAGAAGTGGATCTGCTCTCTTTAATAAGACTGAAGACCTCATGTGACATTCTGGCAAATAGAAGGTGTTTCATTTCTGATCCATTACAGTGCTGAGATGCTGAGAACTGAAGTATAATCTGCTAGACAGTGGTTTAGCGTTGCTCGCTCACAGTCAGGCATCCACTCAGAAAAGAGCAGAGTCTCATTCATCATCATGGTCGGATTTGCCAGGAGTTCAGCACTGCACTCTGGTACAGATTAAAAAAAAAAACAAAATCGTCCACTTTAAAGTGAAGTGGTTGATGATTCCTGAACTGAACTGAATTAAAGTCATTTTAACGATTACTATCAAAGCATGAAGAAATTACTTTTCCTGGAGACCATGAATTCAATTCATTACATCAGGAAGCACTCGGGGCCACTTTATCGTTCCTTTATTTATCCAACTTGTTTTTCATTTACATAGCAAATAACCTTCAGGAAATGCTTTTGTTGGGGACACATTGTTGATCTTCAGCAGGCTCGTGATGAAACCTGCAGAGTGTTCTGCACAGCATCTCTCACTGCCTTATTCACTCTCTGACTGCCTCACTCACTGCCTTATTCACTCTCTCTCACTGCCTCACTCACTGCCTTATTCACTCTCTCACTGCCTCACTCACTGCCTTATTCACTCTCTCTCACTGCCTCACTCACTGCCTTATTCACTCTCTCTCACTGCCTCACTCACTGCCTTATTCACTCTCTCACTGCCTCACTCACTGCCTTATTCACTCTCTCTCACTGCCTCACTCACTGCCTTATTCACTCTCTCTCACTGCCTCACTCACTGCCTTATTCACTCTCTCTCACTGCCTCACTCGCTGCCTTATTCACTCTCTCTCACTGCCTCACTCACTCTTTCACCCATTACCTAGCCACTCACTACGTCAATCACTCCCTCTCACTGTCTCACTCTTTCATTCTCACTCACTCGATCACTGACTCATTCTCTCACTCACTGCCTCACTCACTCCCTGACTCCTATACCCAGTCACTCACTGCCTCGCTCACTCAGTCTCTCACTCTCTTACCCAGTCACTCACTACCTCAATCACTCTCTCTTTCACTGCCGCACTCTCTCACTCACTGCCTCGCTGACTCATTCTCTCACTCACTGCCTCGCTCAGTCTCTCACTCACTGCCTCACTCACTCACTCACTCACTGACTCCTACACCCAGTCACTCACTGCCTCACTCACTCTCTTACTCCCTTACTCAGTCACTCACTACCTCAATCACTTTCTCTCTCACTGCCTCACTCTCACACTCCCTTACCCAGTCACTCACTGCCTCACTCACTCTCTTGCTCCCTTACCCAGTCACTCAGTCACTGACTGCCTCAATCACTCACTCACTCAGTGCCTTACCCAATCACTCACTGCCTCACTCACTCAGTCATTCTCTCACTCTTTCACCTCCACTCACTCTCTCAAGCACTCTGTCACTGCCTTACCCAGTCAGTCAGTCACTCACTCTTACTCCCTTACTCTCTCATTCACTCTTTCATTCACTCTCTCAATCCCTTATTCACTCATACACTCACTCATTCACTGCCTCGCTCCCTCATTCACCATGTCATTCTCTCACTCTTTCACTTCCACTCACTCCCTTCCTCTCTCTTTCACTCCCTTACTTACCCTGTCACTCTCTCACACTCACTCACTCTCACTCTTACTCAATCCCTCATTCAGCCACTCCCTCACACTTACTCTCTCACTGACACTCCCACTCGTTCACAGACTCCCTCATTCATTTACTCATGCACCCACTGAAAGCTGCAGGAGGGCAGATCTCCAGAAACAGGGTTGGTGACCACTGCTTGAACTGAAATACTGTACTGTAGCGGCTACACTGCATCACTCACTCGTTTTCTCAATGGCTTAGACCCATTAGGGTCACTTGTGCAGGATGGTGTCTATCTCAGCCAACACTGAGCAAAGGTGGTATACACCCTGAACAGCCATAGCTTTGCTAAACAAATTTCCGCAGACATGAGAAACTTCAAAGCTGCAGTGTTAGCAAAAGTGCTGCCACAGCGTTAATAAGAACGTCGTGGTGTCATCATCCACCTTTATTTATTCATTCATTTGTTCATTTACTTGGCATTTATGCAAATTCTTCTACTTCTACTTACACTTTCAGAAATTAAAATTTGGTTTAACTCTTTAGTGTGTATCTTTTACCTAAAAAATACAGGTGATGCACCTTTAATTTGCTTTCAGAGGAAGTCTGTCAACCTTTAGGTCCAATTATGAACTTTAAACTGTTTATGTTTATTAACTGAAAACACTTTATCCTGCTAGAATCTGTATAGTGCTGGAGCCAATCGTAGCCAGTTCAGGTCGAACACAGAATACACAGTAAACAGCTTGCTCGTCCATTGCATCTTCTCTCTCTCTCTCTCTCTCTCTCACACACACAGACACACACACACACACCCACACACACACACACACACATCTAATCAAAAGGCAATTGGAAACAGTGAATTTGTCTCATGTGCATGTATCTGGATTATGGGAAGAGACCTTTAGGTCCAATGATGCACTTTACATTATTTTTAAAGATAAAACAAGTAGATATCAAAGGCACCAGCAGTTTAGCTTCAGAGAAAAGCAGCCAAGTCAGAAGAAAAAGTAAAGCTGATTGTTGGGAGTGTGAGCAGAAGAAGCTCCTCGGATTAAAGACAGCTTGAGCTCAACCATTTCCGGTCCAGAATTAACTTCACACATCAACATCCCATCACAGGTTCTCAAGGAGCACTGAACTGCCGAGAAACAACATATCCTACACCTGAAACATCACTGCTGAGTGTGTGTGTGTGTGTGTGTGTGTGCGCACGTGTTTCTGTGTGCGTGCGTGCGTGTGTATGTATGTGTGTGTGTGTGTGTGTGTGTGTGTGCGCGCGCGCGCGCGCGCGTGTGTGTGTGTATGTGTGTGTGTGCGCGCGCGCGCGCAGGAGGTGTTTGACCTTCGCGCGCCGCAGAGAACGCATGAGGAATTTTAATGGAGTGTGTTATAAATCTCAAGTGCACGGGGGCAGTTTCAGAGCCTCTGTTACACCGGGCCTCCAGAGCCACATTATAACAGGCAGGGAGGGGTGCAGGGGTGGGGCTGGGTTGGGTGTAGCTTGGGGGGGGTAAAGTTTGCTGCAGTAATTTTAATGCAACAATTCCATACACACTCCTCCAACATGTTAGAGAAGCGTGCAACAGCTGACAGGAGGTTATGTGTTCAACCCCCCCCCCCCCCCCCGCGCGCGCCCCAGGGCCCCGCACTGTGCCGCACACTTCCTCTGCAACGCCCTGCTGGTTGCTGTCCAGGTCGCCAGGCTCGTGCACACGCATAGAGAGCTGGACGGCGCGTGCTTGCCTTTGTTTTTTTTTTGAAAACTAATGAAACACTCACGCTTCAGATGCAGCTGGAGTTCATTTGGAATCTCGACGCCTCTGTCTGTGTGTGTGTGTGTGTGTGTGTGTGTGTGTAAAGTCTGACTTTCAATAATAACTGCGCGAGACTCACCTTTTTTTTTCTCCATATTTTTCAATGCAGACACACTTTTACATTTCAGACGCACCATCAGAGCAAATCTACCCGTCCAGCACTTTCGGAACTGGTCCGAAAAACTCAGAGCTCAGTAAAATGTCACCATGCATGCCATCAGATCCATCTCTTGGCATTCAGAGTCTGTGCGGGGAAAGAAACCTCTTTGTCCCGCACAAATTACACCATCCCGACAAATGCGCTTTTTTTCTCTCCTTGGATAAAAATGCTTGATTTTGTTTATTTATTTATTCATTTATTTATTTATTGGAAGATTTACTCACCCAGGAACAAAGAGCGGGATGTGCCAGCCATCGCGGAGCAGGACGGAGGTGACAGAAGTCCTTTGGGTTTGGAAACAAAGCAGCTGAATGCGCTACGGCGCGCCAACGCTCCGGCACAATTCACCGGCTCTCCCGTGGAGCAGAGCACGCGCGCGCACGCACAACAACAACAACAAAGAAACGTAGGTCCGAGCCGCGCGCCAAGGACAGCGTATCTAAGATATTGTGAAAGACGAATCCATCTCTCTCCTCCTCCTCCTCCTCCTCCTCCTCGCTTCTTCTTCTTCTTCCTCCCTCCCGCTTTTAAGGAACCGAGCCTGGTACCCGGGACGCTTCCATGCGTCCTGCCGGAGAAATCGACGCGCCTCGGATTCCCTCGAAACCCTCTTTGTCTTTCAGTCTGAGTGCACGAGCTGATGCTTGGGACTGGAGCGCGCGCGGGGCTGTTGGATGCTGGAGGAGGATGGAGACCTCTAGAGTCTGAAGCTCTGGCGCACGCTTTCGGGACAACCGCGGTTGGGGGGGGGGGGGGGGGAGGAGGACAGGAATGCTCATGAATAGCACGTGCGTGGAACTGCGAAACGTTTTCCGAGGCGCTCTGCGTCACCACACGATATGCGTCCCTGCACGCAAGCTTGGGTTGAGCTGAACTGCCACATTTAGTACTTATTCTGAAGCAGTCACACAGTGTGTGGAGACTCGATGAGCAGGAGTGAAAAAAAAAAAACAAATATTCAGGACCTGGGGGAAGAAAATATTAATAACACAGGTTTCCTGTTCTGATCCTGGAGACCGGATGATCTCAACGGGTTTCATTCTTTCCAATACCCCCGTCCCCCTCTCCTCCCCCTCCCCTCCCACCTTCACCCAGCTTGAATAAACCTTCTGCAGATGAAGCAGGTTTTCTTAAATGTTGAGGACAGAGGGTTCTTCAGAACCAGGGTTGGTGACGTACGGATTGAATAAACAAGAAACTGGAAAACTTTTCAGGACACACTGGTGTAATGGATAGCACGCCTGTCTCACACCAAGAAGACTCCGAGTTTGGGTCCTGGGCTCTTCGAACTAGATGCTGTTTGGAGCTTGAGTGTTTTCTGTGAGTTTCCTCTTGTGTACTCTGATCTGTCCCACGGTCCAAATACATGCAGATTAGGCGAGATTTGGCTGTTCCAAATTGCCCCTTGGTGTCAATGTAAATCATTGTGTCTTGTGGTGGATTGGCAATGGACTGGCGAGCTGTTCAAGGTGTAAGCCATCTTTGCCAAAATTGACTGAAATTGGTTCCAGGCTACACAGACAGTGGTGGTCTGGTGGTATCGGTGCTGGATCGCTGATCCTGAGCTTGGGGTTCGTGCCCCACTCTCCACAAAGTTGTCACTGTCCCCTCAGTGCAGCCAACTGGGTTATCAAAGGCTGGCCATGTCTCTCACTGTCTATGGCAGGGGAGGGCAATCTTATCCGCAAAGGGCCGGTGTGGGTGTAGGTTTTCACTTCAACCAAACAATAGCCACACCTTCCACCTGTTTCCACCAATCACTGATCATCAAAAGGAAAGGGGAAAAAAAACTAGATTGGACATTACGATTTCAATTCTGAAGTGGAGCCATCTTGGTGAGATCACCTTGCTTTAAGTCTTAAACAGTAATGTGATCTCCACATGATGGCTCCACTTCAGAATTGAAAGAGTAATGTCTAATCTAGTTTTTTTTTTTTCCTTTTCTTTTGATGATCAGTGATTGGTGGAAACAGGTGGACGGTGTAGCTATTGTTTGGTTGAAGTAAAAACCTGCACCCACACCGGCCCTTTGCGGATAAGATTGCCCACCCCTGGTCTATGGTGACATACGTAAAGGTAAAGTCCGTTGGGCTTTTTACACCTGAGCCCCGTGGCTCATCAGGCCGGAGCTTGCCCCGGTTTCCGCAGCGTGAAGCAACCAGGAGTTCAACTCCTCCTGGATGGGACGCTAGTCCATCGCAGGTTACCTTCCCAGTACATTTTTACTGGTACCCATTTATACTGCTGGGTGAACAGAGGCACACTTGTGGTTAAGACCTTGTCCAGGGGTTTTAGCACAGTGGGGGGGTTGAACTGGGATTTGAACACACAACCTCCTGATCATGAGCCCAGCACCCTAACCACAACGCCACCGGCCCCACCTGTCTATGGTGAGAGGTTCATGTAAAAGAACCATTGCTGACTTTCGACAAGAGTAGCTGCATAGCCGTCAGCGTGTTTCTGTCCCTTGCTACAGGGTTGTGTCAGGAAGGGCATCTGACGTAAAATGCCAAATCAAACATGCGAATCAGATGATTCGCCGTGGCGACCCCTGAGAAAAAAGGGGAAAAAGCCGAAAGGAAAAGAAGAAGGCGGCTCCAGGCTACCCGAGACCCGAGTAGGATAAAGCAGTTTGATGAACAAATAAATGAATATTCAGGCGTCCACATGATTTTGGTAAACTACGTTACTGTGACCCTTCCAAAATGGAACAGTGAAAAAATATCAAGTTGGTAGCATAACAAACGCGGCAACATTTCCAGAGTAATACTGAGTGTTTCAGAGCCGATAGGAATTGTACTGTGTAAACTGTAAATCCAACTGTAAGTTCATGCAGTACTCGTATTGTGTCTTGGAGGCGCCACAGTATCACAGTGTTGAGGTTTTCCAGTTAATTAAACCCACCTGTGTGGGCTGGATTTGTTTGTTTCTTATTGCATTACACTGATGGGTTGCTCAGTAATTTTTCAGGAACTGCTTTCAGTGATCCTGGTCACTATGATGGTGGATGCAGAAGCCATCCAACATCGGGCAGAAGACAGGACTGCAGCTTGCGTGGGATGGCAGAACACCAATCCAACTTCTGGCATGTTTGAATAATTAAAGGAAGCCCACACAGACAGTGCAGTCCTTCTTCCAATTTTATTAGATTGCAGTACTAATCCAATTTTGGTAGAATGTGTCACAGCTTTAAAGCTGCACCTCTAATTACAGATAAATGTAAAATGTTATTATTATTTTTTTAATGGTGCATGTTAATTACCACAGTCTTAGTCTTGATTGGCATTTTAATAAAAATGATGTTGGAACTCTTTTTTTTTTTAATTACTTATTTTGAACAAAGCTCTCTTGGATTCTGTACTTTTTTTAAAAATCTGGATTAAAATGGACTGAAGCATATGACAGACTCCCAATGGGAGATATAACTCCAAAAATTAAGACTAAACCCTGAACCAGTACAAAAACTTCAGTTCATCAGTTCATTTTCTGTAACCGCTTAATCCTAATTAGGGTCACGGGGAGGCTGGCGCCCATCCCAGCCAACTTCAGGTGAGGGCAGAGTACACCCTGGACAGCTCGCCAGGCCATCGCAGGGCAGAAACACGCCGACGGCTTTGTAGCCTACTCTTGTCGAAAGTCAGAAATGGTTCTTTTACATGCCTCACACCATAGACAGTGAGAGACATGGCCAGCCTTTGATAACCCAGTTAGCTGCACTGGGGAGGACAGTGACAACCCTGTGCAGAGTGGGACTCGAACCCCCAACCTTTGGATAAGCGATCCAGCGCCCAATACCACTAGACTATGGTGAGAGGCTGTAAAAAGAACCATTGCTGACTTCCGTCAAGAGAAGCTGCATAGCTGTCAACAAGTTTCTGCCCTGTGATGGCCTGGCGAGCTGTACAGGGCTTACTCTGCCCTCGTCCAGAGTCGGCCAAGATGGGCGCCAGCCTCCCCTCGACCCTAATTATGATTAAGTGGTTCAGAAAAAGTATGAATGAATGAATATTTGCTGGTCAAAAAAAAAGAAGCTTGAGTCTTGGTGCAAGGCAATAAGAGGCCATTTGCTGAAGATCAGGCAGAACAGTTTTTGAGCAGGTTTGGATGTTTTTTGCAATGTCTGCAGCCTTGGAATGAGGATTTTCGTCCACTGCTCTTTTCACAGAGTGAAAGCATCTTTTTTTCCACGTGTTTGTGAATCCTTGGTGGTCTGAACTACACGAATCACCCGGTTTACTGTTGACACAGAAATATTCAAATTGCCGGCTATTGGTTGCCGGCTGCTGCCGCCCTCTGACTGACCCACAATTTAACATCTCTGAAATATGACAATTCTTGAGCTCTTGGAGTGCGAGGCAAGCTTGCATAACTTTCACCTGTCCACCCTTATACAGCTGTCTGACTGTATGTGCATTAAATTGAAGTCACATTTTCAGAGAGGTGGAGTTGTGGGTCAGTGAGAAGCTGGCATCATAAAAGCATACAGCCGCGCAAACAACAAATCAGCAGAAAGCACAACATCGTTACAGTTCACACTCTGAAATCGCTTCCTTTTGGATGCTGTTCAGTTGTCAATGAACCCGACCTGCTATCAGTGTGACTTCCAGTTAGAACTCTTTGGCACGAAGCCCAAGATTATACGTCTAAAGCCGTACCGAAAGCCAAATGGCGACTCACCAAAAGGCACCAGTAAAGGGTAATAACCTTTAGTCTGTGGGCAATTTTATCATCTAAAGCAGGGGTGTCAAACTCGTGCCAGAAAGGGCCATGTGGCTGCAGGTTTTTGTTTCAACCAAGCAGCAGCACACCTGACTTTGCTCATTTAATCAACTCATCTGAGTGTTCAGGCAGCTGATTGGTCAATCTGTGTGCTCTGTACAGAGACTGACCAATCAACTGCCTGAACACTCAGCTCAGTTGATTAAATGAGCAAAGTCAGGTGTGCTGCTGCTTGGTTGAAACAAAAACCTGCAGCCACATGGCCCTTTCTGGCACGAGTTTGACACCCCTGATCTAAAGTGTCACTCATGGGGCATTGGTGGTCCAGTAGTAGGATGTTGCATTAATGATCCGGAGATTGAGGGCTAAAGCCCCAGTATCACTAAGTTGGCACTGCTGTCCCATCCCCAGTGTCGCTAACTGAGTTATCAAAGGCCAGCCACGTCTCCCACAGTCTGGCGTGAGAAGTTGTGATACATGTCATTGAATTTCCATCAGCGTGTTTCTACCCTGAGATGGCCTGGTGAGCTGTCCAGGGTGTACAGTACTCTGCCCTCACCCAGAGTGGGATGAGATGGGCGCCAGCTTCCCCAGATTCCTTATTGTGATTAAGCGGTTCAGAAAATGAATGATGAAATGATGAAATGTTGTTGGTTTGGCCCCCCGCTAGTAATCCAGAGGAGAGAATCTGCACGGTATAGTACTTTTAATGGTTATTTATATTTAAATAAGCCTAAAGCCGTCACATTATGCAGTAATATGCTGTCAGAACAACCAATAATTGTACGCTTTAATAAGAGCCTGAGCAGATATCTGTGCTCCAGCTGTTTTCAGGACTGATTTTGTTTCCAACAGCTGTATGCAAATGTTTAGTTCTAAAGACCGAAACTTTCATTTCGCTTGCAAAAGCTCAATCTTCATAAAATGTACTTCAAATTAAAATAATTGTATATCATTATGCATATGTCTGTAATCACACTTTAATACTGAATATAAACATTTTGTTTTTACTGGTAGCCTTTCAATGGACGAGCACCACCGTCATCCATTTATTATCAAAACTGCTTAATCTTATCTGAGTCGTATCTCAGCCAACTCTACACAGCTTGGCAGTCCATCGCAGGGCAAACGCATACAACCATTCACCCTCAGACTCACTCTTAGGGGCAATCTGAAACAGCCAATTAGCTTTGTTTACTCGGAAAGCAGTGTTATAAAGCCCTTGTGTATAAAACAGTATTACAATAAGGTTTTAATTGTTGCTTTAAATATATAAATCAAAAAATGGTGGAAATAAACCTTTGATTTTCTGAAGGACTAAAGTGTATTGAAATAGGAAAGAAGTAAGTATTTCTCATAGGCATGGTGGCGCAGTGGTTAGCACGTCCGCCTCACAACAAGAAAGCCTGGGCTTGATATCAGGGCTCGGGCGTTTCTGTATGGAGTTTGCATGTTCTCCCTGTGATTCCACAGTTTTCCTCGGGGTGCTCCGGATTCCTCCCTCAGCCCAAAGACATGCGCAGTAGGCTGATTTGGCTGTTCCAAATTGCACAAAGTATGAGTGTGAATGGTTATACAAGTGTTGACCCTGCAGTGGGCTCAGGAGTTGTTCAGCGTGTACCCCGCCTTTGCCCAGAGTTGGCTGAGATGGGCACCTAGCCTCCTTGAAACCCTAATGAGGATTTAGCGGCGCAAAAAATAATGATTGTATGAATGTATTTCTCAAGCCACTACTTTAACATCATTTTCCAAAACGCTGTGCTACTTACGTTACTCACGTTATTATTACTTACATTAATTCTCATTACGTTTCGCCTCATGCTTAGCAGGACCCACATGATGAATCTTTCTTTAAACGGTTTAAATACTTGTAAGTATTTATTCAAAATAAAAGTGTAAAACTCAGAAGAAACTCATTTCCGGCCGTGCAAAAGGAAACAGGGTGACATTTATTAAAAGAGAGCTTAAGAATAAATCATACTATTTTCGGAGTAATTTTCATATACAGTAGGGTTTTGATCATTCACGGTTCAGCGCTCGCGTCCTGCATACTCACGGATTGGCGACAGACTCGGAAGCAACTGACACGTGATTCAAATTTAGCCAATGGTTGAGAGCTTTTGTTTCTCCCTCCTCCTGATTGGTTGCAGATGATGTGTACACCTCTTTTTTCTCCTTCGTGCACATGTCATTAACGTGACTGTTTAAATTGTGAATTCACGTTTTTTTTTTTTTTAGTGTGCTTTTAATTATTATTTAAGCCCTATGATGCCAGTGGGCAGTGGTGGTCTAGTGGTATAGGGCGCTGGATCGCTGATCCTAAGGTTGGGGGTTCAAGTCCCACTCTCCACAAGGTTGTGACCACTGCCCCCCCCCGTACAGTTAACTGGGTTATCAAAGGCCAGCCATGTCTCTCACGAACTATGGCGTGAGGCATGTAAAAGAACCATTGCTGACTTTCGATAAAAGGAGACTGCAAAGCCGTCAGCGTGTTTCCACCCTGCAATGGCCTGGCAAGCTATCCAGGGTGAACTCTGTCCTTGCCCGAAGTTGGCTGGGATGGGCGCCAGCCTCACCGTGACCCTAATTAGGATTAAACGGTTACAGAAAATGAACTGAACCTATGATGCCACTCAAATGCCCTGCATCTTCTCTAGCTTCTGGCAAGGAGCCTAAGTGCTTTATTCATTAATAAATATTATCAGAGTACAAAATTATAAAGTTTTACTCAACCATTACTACATTTACTGCATTATTACTGCATTAATGCATAAGACTGTCTATAGAATGTGTTTAAGAAGGATATTTTAGTGCATGTAATGTCATAGATAGGGTTTTAAAACCACGTCAATAACTCGCGATTTTCTTGATCTGCAGGAATCAAACCATCGCAAAAAATGGGGGCGTACTGTAATTACAAAGTGAAGACTACTGAGAATATTACAAAAAACACATATTGATCTTTTCCATGTTGCTACACAATATTTCTGGCACATTTCTATTTTATCCAACTATTCAGGACAGAAATGATGTTGAAAATGTCACATTCCTGATATGGCAATGTACAGCATTAGCACTCAGGAACCACAGTGCGTCGAACTGAGCCTCGGGTGGTGGGAGCACCGTGTTGGAGTAAGTACTATTTTTACATACGGGGCAGGGGGATTCAGGACTCCCTCAGCTACTTCTAGTAGTTTCCACTATCACCGAGGGTTTCCATGTTGTTTCTTGAGGTCAATGTTGTTTATAAATTAATAACTGTATTCATAGAATTCGTAGTATTACCTCAGATATGATGAATTTTTCAGAGTAAAATGTTTTCTTTCATAACGAGCATACACATTTGTACACAGAAACCAAACGGACGTGTTTATGTAACGCACCTCTTGTTGCTTCATCTAGACACAAAATCTGGTTGACCTCCTGCCACATTGCTTCAAAAACTTTGATAGCTCTGCCCCCAACCTGGTGCCTCATAAACATGGCTGTAGTCAAATAGTGGAGACAATCGGAAATAGCAGAGGGAGTTCTGGGTGTTGTAAGAGGTGTGTAGAAACATGCAGTAGGAAACCGGTTGAATACCCTGATCAGCCTGCTGATGTAACAACACTGGGCTGCGTTGCCTTTCAACAAACCAGTTCATCGAAGTGCTGCAGCTGAAGCAAAACCAAACCAGCTTGAAAACCTGTGCAGCTGCCTATCTACTGTTGGAAAATGGACTTTAACAGCGCGGACAGCAAAAGTCAACGAATAGAATCAAATAAAGCTAACAGTGGCGTAGTGCTTCACAGGTCTTCTAAACAACAAGATGGTTCTGGGTGTGAGTCCCGGTTTTTGTGAAGTTTCCATGTGCTGCCTGTGTTTGCATGAGTTTCCACAGACATGCGCATGAGGCATATATATATATATATATATATATATATATATATATATAAACAAAAATAAAAGGACAGGACAAAGACTTTCTATTGAAACTCCATTTATCACTACAGATCTGTTTCGAGGGGTGGTGAAACCATCCTCTCTCTTCAGGTGATTATAGATGAATCTTCTGTAAAAAAATTGTAAATGTAAAAAATTCTTCTATAATCACCTGAAGAGAGAGGATGGTTTCACCACCCCTCGAAACAGATCTGTAGTGATAAATGGAGTTTCAATAGAAAGTCTTTGTCCTGTCCTTTTATTTTTGTTATTTGCTCTACCAAAAAGTATTGAGCACTCTCCTACGGAAGGATCTACTCAGAAAATCCTCTCTCTCTCTCTCTCTCTCTCTCTCTCTATATATATATATATATATATATACAGTAAAACCTCCGCTGACGCTTAAACGCTTAAGCTCACGAACTTTTCGCCTCAAGAACATTAAATTTGCGAGCATATTGTCTCTGCTGACGAACTAGTTTTCGGCGGACGAATCAAACCAGGCAGTCGAACAGCGCCACGGTGGCGGCCACGAGAAGCTGACGCACGCTCATGGCGTCACAGTTAGTCACCCCCTTTCTTTGAGTGCGGAAGTGGTTTGTGTTTGCTAGACATTTTGGACCATATTGAGTGTACTTTTGCTATTCTGGGACCGAAAAAGACCCCACCACAGGCG
>CM045739.1:24157500-24295000 GCA_024760905.1 Plotosus lineatus
ACGGCGAATCATCTGATTCGCATGTTTGATTTGGTATAGGTTTTTACGTTGGATGCCTTCCTGACACAACCCTTTAGCAAGGGACAGAAACACGCTGACGGCTTTGCAGCTCCTCTTTACGAAAGTCAGCAATGGTTCTTTTACATGAACCTCTCACCATAGACAGTGAGAGACATGGCCGGCCTTTGATAACCCAGTTAGCTGCACGGGGGGGAGGGGGAGGTCAGTGACAACTCTGTGGAGAGTGGGACTCGGACCCCTAACCTTAGGATCAGCGATCCAGCGCCCTTTACCACCAGGCCACCACTGCCCACTAATCACTGAGTTATATAACAATGATAAATTTAAGTTGCTTTGGATGAAGGTTTCCAGAAGGAATTGAAGCCAGGACCTTCTTTCTGTGAGGTGGATGATGGACTACATGCTACATGTGAACTTGTAATGTCGTATAAAGTGCACTATGAAAAACCCTGTGCGGTAAACAGGAAGTGAAAACCCCAGTGAAAGTTTGCGGCTTTAATATATTCACGGCCTGTGTGATGGCTTTTACCTTTCCATGCACTGTGACTGATGATGGCATAACGTCAGTTGTCCCAACTGTCAGAACCCGAAAGGAGGTAGTTTGTCAGCATCAAAACTGCATCACAACAGAACACAGTTTAGTGAGCACAGAAATGAAAAAAAAAGTACAGGAAGTAGAAAAAAACATGTATTATGTTTCCAAGCTTGTATCCATGTTGAAGTTCATGCCCTCCCTGTGCTTGTGTGGGTTTCTTCCAGCTACTCCAGTCTCCATAACCAGTTTAAAGACATGCATATCCTGCGAATTGGCTGTTCCAGATTACCCATAAGTGTGAGTGTGATGAACTGGTGAGCTGTTCAGGGTGTAACTCACTTTCACCCGGAGTCAGCAGAGATAGCCTCCCCCTGACCAAGGTAGTATAAAGCAGTTTGAATACATAAATATTGACTTACATGCTATACATAAACTCAGACAGTAACCTTTGTAAGAAGAACTGAAATCTTCATCATCATCATCATCGTCATCATCTTCATCATTTACTGAACCGCTTAATCTTAATTAGGGTCACGGGGAGGCTGGTGCCCATCTCACCCCAACTCTGAGTGAGGGAAGAGCACACCCTGGACAGCTCGCCAGGCCATCGCAGGGCAGAAACACACTGACGGTTATGCAGCTCCTCTTGATGAAAGTCAGCCATGGTTCTTTTCCATGAACCTCACACCGTAGACAGGGAGAGACATGGCCAGCCTTTGATAGCCGAGTTAGCTGCACTGCGGGGACAGCCGCGACAACTGCTGACAATAGGGCTTGGACCCCCAATCTTAGGACCACGAAATGAAATGTGAGAGAGTATTTAATTTCCCGAGATCAGTGGTGTCTCAGTGGTAAAGACAAGTGGGTCCCTGTACCATCAAGTTGCCACTGTTGGGCCCTTAAGCAAGGCCCTTACCTCTAAGAAACTGAACTTTATAAATATTATACAGAAAAGTAAGTTGCTTTGGATAAGGAAGTCCGCCCAGATCCAGCAAATATGTTTGAAAATGCATGAAAAGAGCACACAGCTTCCATTTTAGTCAAGAGCATTTCATAGTTATGCACCAGATGTAGAATTTTAATTGCTAGGAAACAGGCATAAATAAACATCAGTGATGGAGATGTTGTGTAGTTCTGGTGTACAGGGAAAAAAGAAAAAAAAAAAAAAAAAAAAAAAAAAAAAAAAAACATACCCCTAAGTCCCTAAGTATATACACATCCAATGGGAAGGTGACCCTACCAAGCTGACATCCTGGGACTGATGCAAAGTTAAAAGGCTTCCTGGGAAACAATATGCATCTCGTTGTGCAAGGTGCTATTTTTAGCTCACTGCCAAGATCCTTCAGCGTTCGAGTTTCACGGCTCATGGATCTTTTGTAATTTAATGAGGGAAGGGACGGCCTTCCGAGATTTATGCTTGAGGGCTTCAGGCAGCAATGGCCTCGCAATTTATCGATCGGCATTCCGTGTTTGTTTACAAGTAAGTAAAGTGCAGTTCCATTTGTTTGAATGTAGCCACGAGCTGATCAAGGTCATTTCCCTTTTAACCCTAAAACAAGAGTCACACGCTTTTCTCACGGTACTTGATAATCTTTCCTCGCCATTCAGGAAAGTATGCGACGCCTCTAATGTTGCACAGACAAGCACCCAGACATAAGGACAGGAAGAGCAAAGTGTCACTGGCTTCTCCTCTAATTGTTCTGATTGGCTCTGCCAAGACGCTGCTGGATTCAGACAGTTCACATGGTTCGTTAGCATTTGCTTTATGCATGAACTGCTTTCAGAACTTTTGGAAAGATTTCATGAGACAATTGCAAAAGTCCAAAATGTTGTACCACACCAAATAATATTGAGGAAGTTAATCCGTATTTAATAATAATGTATGATCTGAACATGTAATAAATGAGCTGGTCCACTCAACAATGGACATTCTTACAAATAATTATACTTTCTTTTCTTTTTATATTTCTCTTCCATCCATCTCCTATTCCTCCTTCCTAAGGTCATGGTGGCTACAGGTTGACAAGGTCATCTCAGGATTCCCTGATGGTTCCAAGCTAATTGTGAAATTTAATCTCGCCTCATGGTCCTGGATCTGCTCCAGGATCTCCATGAACCCCATTGTTCCTTCTGCATGTCCAATGCAGAGTCAGTTCAGGAACATTCTATTAAGGTTCCTGAACCATCTTACTAGCTTTCCATGATTCTGAGGCTTGTTCAACTCTCATGGACAGTAAAGCCAAGAACCCTGTGACAGAACCCCCTTCAGTGGTATTGAATACAAATTAATTGTGAATTTTCCACCAGTCATACAAAGCCTGTGGGTTTCAAGCAATCTTACACCTTCATCAGTGTTTATTCTCACCTGGATCTTGAAGATTTGCAACGATAATCATAAACACTGTCCCGCGTCCATTCCAGGACTTTTATATATTGTCTGCTTTAACCGAGCGTTCAGTCAAAACATTTTTATTTGAAGTCTAGAGCTGCAGAAGGTTAATAATATGTACTGTATATAAGCTACAGTGACTGTCCAGGATCACCATGAGGAAGATCATTGCCCCTTTGAGTCCACTTCCTCTGCATTTTCTTCATAGTATCTCAAGAAGTGTGTTTGCCACTGTTGCCTTTGACTCATTCATTCATTCATTCATTCATTTGCTGAGCTGCTTTATACTAATAGGTTGCAAGGAAGCGATCTCAGTCAAATTTTGAGAGAAGGCGGGGTACACCCTCAAAATATCATTCATTCATTCATTCTTTCTTTCTTTCTTTCTTTCATTCATTAATTAATTCATTCTATCATTCATTCATTCATTTGCTGAGCCGCTTTATCTTAATAGGTTGCAAAAAAGCCACCTCAGTCAAATTTTGAGAGAAGGTGGGGTACACCCTCAACAGGTCATTCATTCATTCATTCATTCATTCATTTGCTGAGCTGCTTTTTTTCTACTGGGGATGCAAGAAAGCTGAAGCCTATCTCGGTCGACTCCGAAAGAAAGTGTGGCACACCCTGCACAGCTCATTCATCCATTCATTTTCTGGTCCACTTTATCCTGCTCGGGTTGCAAGGAACCTAAAACCTATCTCAGCCAAATCGAAGAGAAGGCAGGGTATACCCTGAGAAGTTAATTCATTCATTTATTCATTCATTCACCATTCATAATTCATTTTCTGTTCTGCTTAATCCTGCTAGGGTCGCAGGAAATCTAGAGCGTATCTCAACTGAATCAAAGAGAAGGGAGGATACACCCTGAGAAGCTCATTCATTCATTCATTCATCCATTCATCCATTTGCTGAGATGCTTTTTTTGTACTAGGGACACAAGAAAGCTGGAGCCTATCTCAGTCGACTCAGAGAGAAAGTGTGGCACACCCTGCACAGCTCATTCATTCATTCATTTGCTGGTCCACTTTATCCTACTTGGGTTGCAAGGAACCTAGAACCTATCTTAGCCAAATCAAAGGGAAGGCATGGTACACTCTTAGAATCTCATTCATTCATTCATTCATTCATTCATCTATCATTCAATCATTCATTTTGTGATCTGCTTAATCCTGCTAAAGTTGCAGGAAATCCAGAGCCTATTTCAGCTGAATCCAAGAGAAGGGAGAATACACCCTGAACAGCTCATTCATTCATTCGTTCATTTGCTGAGCTGCTTTTTTCCGACTAGGGATGCAAGGACGTTGACTCCGGAAAAAGGTAGGGTACACCCTGAACAGTCTACCAGTCACACCGATCCTCACACTGGATAAATTCCCAGGACTTTTAAGCTCTGAGGCAGACATGCTAACCATTACATCATTGTGCTGCCCTGCAATGAACATCTGCAACGTTCATCCATTTTGCCTGCGTTTTGTCCTGTGCATCACCGATACAGTAATGCTGGTGTAAAGTAAAGGTAGCCTGTAGAGAGGTAGCATTGTGATTAATCCTCTGTAATATCTGACTTCCTTCCTCTCTGTTCTAGACCTTTGAGGCAGAACAGATTGCCTCGGTCCTGCACAGGGACAAAGACACTAATGAGATGAGATCAACTGAGATGGCAGCCAAATTAAGTTACAGCGTTTACAACCAGATGTGAGCAGTTGCTCGTGCATATTCACCTGCTTTTCTAACACTAAGGAGGGAGTAACTGCCCAGTCAGCAAAACCGATTGGCGGACCAATGATAATAGTGAACCTGGAAACAAATACAGGGGAGTAATTAGAATTTTGAAGTCTTGTAGACGCTATTGAACCAAATGTATTCGCTGAAGTGCCTTCATTTTAAAGTAAGACTGAATGGTTGAGATTGATTTTTCTTTGTACTGGTGTTTAAACGCTCAGGCTGGGGAATCGTAGCTCGGTTTACCTCAGCGCGACCACAGCTTTATACAGCATGCATTACCGAAGTTTTAGAATTAACTTACACTTGATTTTTTGTCAATATGTTAAAAGCCAGTTCATTTAACTGTTAAAATTCTGCCGTTAACTTAAACAGTGCAGTCAAGTACCGCATAGTAAAATGATAAATTATTATCGGTTTACCTTTTCTGATGCTTTATGACAGAGGCTATTCATTTCTCACTCTCTCTCTCTCTCTCAATATTTACGCATTCATTCATTTTATTATTCCTAATTAGGTTCTTGGGGAGGCTGGTGCCCATCTCGGCCGACTCTGGGCGAAGGCTGGGTACACCCTGCGCAGCTAGGGACAATATGGAGGTACGACCACCTGTACTTACGACCACGTCTAGCAGATGTCTATGATGAGTTTACTGTATATGTCTGGCAGCGCAGCGTATAAGATAGTTGTGGCAGCACAGCATCCAAGCATCTGAAACTCACAGCATTCTAACACTACAATCAGTGACTAGATACCGTCGCAGTAACATCTGTTTTACAGTGTAATTTTCCATTCATTTACTGTACACAGTTACCATGGCCCCCAACAGGAAGCTCGATTCATCAAATGGCAATTCTACCAAGAAAACAAAGAAGGCACTGTCGTTGGAGACGAAGATGAAAGTGAAAGTGAAATCTCCATCCTTCCCACTCCACGGTGTCTACAATTTTGAAGGACAAAGAAGCAATAAAAGCAGCAGCCACAATTAAGTCAATTATCATCACAAAACAGCGTGAAGGATCGATAGCAGAGATGGAAAAGTTGCTATACACGTGGTTGGTAGATAATTGGCAAAGAAATGTGAAAGAGATGTTGCAAGCAGTGCAAAGTCCGGCTACAAGTTTATTTCGCATGTTGGAAGAACGTGCAGGTGAAGAATACACTTCACAGGAATTCATAGCAAGTGCTGGGAGGTTTCATCACTGTTAAATATCCAACTTACGACCAATTGGACTTACGACTGGTTGGTTTGAACCAATCTAGGTCGTAACTCGGACGGTGACATATACATATATACATATATATATATATATATATATATATATATATATATATATATATACATATGTGTGTGTGTGTGTGTGTGTGTATCTACAGTGGTACCTCACCTTACGAAATTAATCCATTCCAGAGCCTTTTTCTTAACCTGGATTTTTCATAAACTGAACCGCATTTTACATGTAAAACGTGTGATTCGTTCCAAGGCCCCAATACTATCCCCTAAACCCTTTAAAATTTATAAAAGCATACCTTTTAAAAACTCCTTCTGTTTCAATATCGTACCGATGGTAGACGGGTTTAGCCATATTCCTTTGCGATATCACTCAACCGCATGCCACGAGCCCACTTCTTTTCACTTGCGCAGGGAATCACATGTGTGTGTGTGTGTGTGTGTGTGTGTGTGTGTGTGTGTGCGTGCCCATTGACCATGTCTTCTTAGCAGAGTTATAATCTTACAAATGTTTATAGAAGGTAAAAGCAATGAGCACACTCAAAAATCTCATGAAACAACAGTAACTCTGTCCTTTGCACAAAAGGGAGATGCAGCTCCATAGTAGCCAATGGGAGGGAGCTGCATCATTCCTCCTAGTCAATGGGAGGCCAGCGGGGCGGGATGTTGAGAGATAGCCAATGGGAGGGAGCTGCGTCATCCCTCATAGCCAATGGGAGGCCAGCGGGGCGGGGAGTTGGGAGATAGCCAATGGGAGGGAGCTGCATCATCCCTCCTAGCCAACGGGAGGCCGGCGAGGTGGGATGTTGGAACATAGTTATGGGAGAGCATAATGTGTTTTAATGTTTGAATGGCGCATTGAATGTGAGAATGGTGCGTTTGGGAAGGAGAACTTACATTTTGGAAAATGTTTCTCGTAACCTGGATTTTTCGTTTGCTGGGACTACCGTAAGGTGGGGTATCACTGTATATATATATATATATATATATATATATATATATATATATATATATATATATATATTACATTTTATGATAGTTGAAGGTGAAACAAATATAGATTTTATTTTTAATGAAAAATTGGATCGATAAAACTGTTTATTGATAAATTCAATACAAATCTCAAAGTATTGATGTTGCTCTTTGGCATTCTATCCACATAGCAAAGTGTATTTTAAAGTCATATTCACCGACCTCAGTCTTAAAGGTATGTCAAAATATTTTTTTAAAAATGTACAAAGAATTTTCAAGTTCTCTTTTTAAAGTATAAACTTTATTATACATTTTTATTTTATAACTTCTGCATTATTGGGTTCTAACAAAATATTTTTGATTTCCAAAAATTAACTTTCCAGCAGAATGTGGTGTAATGCTTAGAATATCTGCCTCGCAGCGAGAAGATCCTGAGGTCAGGCGTGTCTGTGTGGGGTTCGCATGTTCTCTCTGTGTTCCGACATGTACTCCAGTTTCAAGCCAAAGAAATGCACAGTCGACTAATTGGCTGTTACAAATCACCCTAAGGTGTGAGTCTGAGTATGCATGTGAATGGTTTTATGTGTGTTGGCACTGCGATGGCCTGATGAGCTGCTCAGGGTGTACCTCACTCTCGTGCAGACTTGGCTGAAATGGGCGGCAGACTTTCGACGATCCCAATTTGGATAACATGTCTTAGAAAATGAAAGAACGAATGAGTATGGATCACTGTGAAAATAAACATGGATACGAGTCGGGAAACACAGGATATGTTTTTATTTATTTATTTATTTATTTCCACTTGCTTTAGTTTTTTTCATTGCTGTGCTTACTAAGCTGAGTGAGGCGAGTTGGTTGCTTCAAATTGCCCCTTGGTGTGAGTGTGGGTGTGAATGGCAAGCTGTTAAGGGTGTACCCTGTCTTTGCCCAGTGTCAGCTGAGGTAGGCCCCAACCTCCCCGTGAGCATACATTGCACTATTAAGCGGCTCAGCAAATATGCATGAATGTGAACTTTTTCTAGCAGAAAAAAACTAAATGTGACAAAAAATATTTGTAAGTGAGTAAAGAAAGTAATCTATACCCCCCCCCCCCCCCGATAAAAACATAATGAAAACATCTGGGTTTTGTTGCAAAAATGCAACCAAGGGTGACAGTCCAAAACTCCAGAAGTGCTGCAAAACCAGAAACCAATATCCTTATAAAACTCTGCACACTCAACCTGTATAAGAATAATTTTTGAAGCAAAGCAAATGTCAAACACTGAATATTGCTGTTACAGCTGAAGTACAAACATTTAGAGCGGTACAGTGGTGTAGTGGTTGTCATTTCTGTCTCACAGCAAGAAGCTCCTGGGTTTAAGTTCCGTAATCATGTGTTTCTCTGTGAAGTCGTGTTTTCTCCTGATGCTTGCATGGGTTTCCTCTGGGTACTCCAGTTTCCTCTCACACTCTAAAGGCATTAGGCGAACTTACAATTCCATATTGCCCCCAGATGTGGTTGTGTGTGAGAATGGTTGTGTTTGAGATTTCATTCAGTCATTTTCTGAACCTCTACATCATAATTAGAGTGCTTGGAGGCTGGGTGAGGGCGGGCCAGACCATTGCAGGGCCGATATGCTCACAATCATTCATACTCACTCTCATACATCGGGATGATTTGGAACAGCCAAGTAACCTCTACTGTGCATGATTTTGGAATGTGGGAGGAAACCGGAGTACCCGGAGGAAACCCACACAACCACGGGGAGAACATTCAAACTCCACACAGAATCAAACTCTGGACCTTCTTGCTGCGAGGTGGACATGCTAACCACTACGCCACCTTGCCGCCTGTGAGAATTCACTGGTTGGTAAACGAGTGAGTGAGAGTGAGCGAGAGAGAGAGAGAGAGAAGGAAACTTAATTTCGCTCTTTGAACATACCTTTGCTCTGTGTACATTGTCAGGGATTCCAGGTCCTTGCCCAGTATTGTTCTCTTCTGATTTTTCACGGCAGGGAGACTGAACCACAAACTGTGCCGTTAGCATGTTACCTCAATCTTAGAAAATTCCATCCATATTAACGCACCTGAAAATGTGTATCATATGACCATTCATGCGAGCTCGGTGTGCGCGGGTGGATATAAACAGGAAGGTGCCCTTCCTTCTGATGGTTGCTTTGCTGCAGGTGACTCGAACAACAGCTTGCCTGCCTCCAGCGCTTGTGGGCAGTTGTAGTCTTATAAAATACAGAATTTAACTGCATAACAGCTGTTAGCAAAGGCGGCGCGCTCAGCAATGCTTGTAATTCATTATCAATGCTGAATCCATCGCTGGGAATCAAAGCTGATCGTGTTTTTATTATTCTGAAAAATGGTCATGTAATAACATATAGCCTTGAATGAATAAAATGATGAAGGCTAATGAGGTGAAAGGTGTCTCTGACTGAACTTGTGAACAGGTGATAAGATAAGATAAGATACAGCTTTATTAATCTCACAATGGAGAAATTCACTGTTACAGGCTCTTGAGGTACTATCAGTAGGGGGTGCAAAAATAGATACAAGTACGAACATACACACATACATATATATTATATAAGTAAATAAATAAATAGATACATAAATAGTATAAATTACTAAACAATAAAAGAAAAGAATGGAGCAACTTTATAGATTGGCCTATATTAAAGTGTAATGTATCTGAGGGCAGAGTAGATGGGTTGATATGGTTCACAGTCAGTGGGGTAGATGTGGTTGATTAAAGTGCTCGGGGTTTTTATTGCACATAACCGGTATTTTCACAGACAGTTACAAAGTGGCGTTGTACAGTCTGGTAGCGGTGGGAATGAACGACCTGCGGTAGCGCTCCTTCCTGCACTGAGGATGCCTCAGTCGTCCACTGAAGGAGCTGCTTAGCTCCTCGACAGTCTGGTGCAGTGGGTGAGAGCTGTTGAACAGGATGGATGTGAGCTTTGCTACCATCCTCCTCTCACTCACCTCCTCCACAGAGTCCAGTGGGCAGCCGAGGACAGAGCTGGCCCTCCTGACCAGCTTGTTCAGTCTCTTTCTGTCCCGCTCTGTGCTGCCCGGGCCCAGCAGATGGCAGCGTAGAGGATTGCAGAGGCTACCACAGAGTCATAAAATGTCCTGAGCAGAGGTCTGCATATGCCGAAGGACCTGAGTCTCCTCAGAAGGTGGAGGCGACTCTGGCCCTTCTTGTACAGGGCGTTGGTGTTGTGGGACCAGTCCAGTTTATTGTTAAGGTGAACACCCAGGTACTTGAAACTGTCCACTGTCTCAATGTCCTGTCCCTGGATGTTCACTAGTAAATGTGTGTGTGTGTGTGTTTGAGTGCTTCTCCTGAAGTCGACCACCATCTCCTTCGTCTTCCTGGTGTTCAAGCACAGGTGGTTGCGCTCACACCAGTCCACGAAGTCGACAATGACCGACCGGTACTCCAGCTCGTTCCCCTCTGACACACGGCCCACGATGGCGGAGTCGTCCGAGAACTTCTGGAGGTGGCAGCTGTTTGTGTTATATATGAAGTCCGAGGTATAGATGTTAAAAAGGAAGGGTGAGAGGACGGTGCCCTGCGGTGCCCCGTGCTACAGACTACCACCTTTGACTTACAGCCGCGCAGCCGCACGCACTGTGGACGGTTAGTAAGGTAGTCAATAATCCAGGCAGCAAGATGCCCGTCCACTCCCACGTCCTCCAGCTTCCCCGCAGGCGCCGCTGGCCTGATGGTGTTGAAGGCGCTGGAGAAGTCAAAGAACATGACCCTCACAGCGCTGCCGGCGATCTCCAGGTGGGTGAGTGCCCGCTGCAGAAGGTAGATGACGGCGTCTTCTACTCCGATGTTGGGCCTGTAGGCAAACTGCAGCGGGTCTAGGGTGGGGCTCACCATAGAGCGGAGGTGTTCAAGGAGGAGCCTTTCCATGATCTTAATGAGGTGGGAGGTCAGGGCGACAGGTCTGTAGTGGGCTGGTTCCTTCGCTTGTGCTGTTTTGGGAACCGGAACCACACAGGAGGTCTTCCAGAGGACTGGAACCTTCTCCAGGCTGAGGCTCAGGTTGTACAGGTAGCATAGTACCACACAGAGCTGGTCTGCGCAGGTCCTCAGCAGCCTGGGACTGATGCCATCAGGTCCTTCAGATTTCCTCTGATTTAGTCGCCTCAGCTGTCTCCTCACCTGGTCTGATGTGAGGGAGAGGGGGGGCTGGGGTGGGCTGCAGAGGGAGGGGGATGTGTCTGTCGGGCTGTAGCAGTCAAGCGAAGTTGGCCTGGGGAGGGGGGCGGTGTCAGCTGGTCTGGAGACGTGTGAAGAGGGGAGGGGAACGGGAGGGGTGCAGAGGGGAGGGGGGAGAATCAAACCTGTTGAAGTAGCAGTTTAGTTCATCCGCCCAGCGCTGGTCACCATCAGCTGTCCCTCTGACACTCTGCCCAAATCCAGACATGGTCTTTAGTCCTCTCCAGACGTCCCGCACGTTGTTCTGAGCCAGCTTCTCCTCCATCTTCTTCCCATAGATAACATTCACCATTCACCCTGCAAAGCGTTCGCAGGTACTTACCATGTTCACCACCTGACCTTCAACACCATGGAGTGTTGAATATTGTTACAAATTTTGAGGAATCTTTGGCAACCATGCTTTATTGATTGATTGATTGATTGGTGGGCCAAATACTTTAAATACTTGTAATAGTCACCAACTGTTCTCTGAACAGCCTTTTGTAGTCGTCAGCTATTCCTCAGTTCTGTTGTGATTTGTTGAAGAACACAGTTTGCAAATATCTTCGGAACTATCTCAGAAATAGTGAATCACTAGCCACCACAGTTATTCATTAATTCATCCAATTAGGGTCCAGGACAGCTGGTGCCCATCTCAGCAATTCACGACGAGGGTCGGGTACACCCTGGATAACTTGCCAGGCCATCTAATGGCCAACACACATACAACCGTTCACTCCCAGACCAAGGGAAAATTTGGAACAGCCAGTCAGCCTAATTTTTATACAGTACTATGGGAGGAAACCAGAGTATCCAGAAGAAACTCACACAAACACAAGGAGAACATGCAAACTCCACACTGAAATGCCCGAGCTGATAATGAAACCCAGGGCCTTCTTGCTGTGAAGCAGACGGGTTGACCACTATGCCACCGTGTCGCCATCACCATGGTCACTAAATGTTAATTGTTCAGTAAGACACTCACCTGAACCTACAACACGTCACCATACAAAGTCAATGTTTACATGGGTTTCCTCCAGTACTCCACCATGTACTGAGGACAGTGCTGGCCGAGTGGTAAAGGTGCTGGATCACTGATCCTAAGGTTGGAGGTTCAAGCCCCACTCACCACAGGTTGTCGCTGCCCCCCCCCAATGCAGGTGGCTAACTGGGTTATCAAAGGCCGGCCATGTGTCTTCACTGTCTGTGGTGAGAGGTTCATGTAAAGAACCATTGCTGACTTTCAACAAGAGTAGGTTGCAAAGCGGTCAGCGTGTTAGGCCTGGTGAACTGTCCAGGGTGTACTCTGCTTTTGCCCGGAGTCAGCTGGGATCAGCGCCAGCCTCCTCACGACCCGAATTAGGATTAAGCGGTTACAGAAAATGAACTGATGAATACGTAAAAGATAAAGATAATAAAAACTCTAGCGATCTTCGGTGTCGGGAACGGGTTTGATCTGACTCATAGTTTCACTCTGAGAGATCTGTAAGTGGGAATCTCTTCCCTCATGGAGTTCACTGTTAAATCGATTTATGTATTTTCAGTGTGGACGCTGTTTCAAAGAGACACTTTTACTCCTTTCCCTTCTCCAAGACCCTGCTGTTGTATATTTGCTTGAGTAACCTATAAAAAAAAACATCTCTGCACAACGAATAAATGAATCTTATGCTTCCTTACTAAAGTCCCACTCGAACCTGTTTGTGCAGCGTGTAGGCTACTGTGAAAAACAAAATGAGCTAAACCGAGTTGAAGCAGTAGGGAAGTCTGGCATGATGGCAAGCGTTCAGAAGCCGCAGTAAATCACACCTGCGTGAGGGAGTGAGAGCAGCCAACCCCCTCCAGCACCGGTGTATCAGCTCATGAATCAAACTCCACTGTGAGACAATGAGCCTTGACTTGAAGATGAAGTGCAGGAGATTTATACAGTGTTCAGGTCACTCGGCCCACGCCATCAACATGACGGCTCGTTTTCATCAGTTACACGCGGTCCGGTCTGATACGTAAACATCACCAGGTTCCTTATACTATACCAAGTCCATTTCATGTACGTTTTTTGGAAAGCTTGTGGATGTAATAGGGGTTGGGGGTAGGGTGGGGGGGGGGGGGGTCTGTCGCCAATAGTTAAGAGCATCACAAAAAAAATGAAGACGAAGCTTTTGAAGAGAGTTTACGTGAGTTTATTAGAGTTATAAATATCAACATGATGTCAGGGATAAACTTTTGATATACTAGTACAACAGCTTGGAGGAGACAGGGTGTGAATTAAAGGGGAGGTGGATGGTAGCGAAGTTTGTCATCAGGTTTGCTGTTGTTGGAAACATTGTTTTCTGAACTGCTCCCTCAGGGATGCGTTGCTTAGCATCAATACGTAATGAAATGAAAACATCTTTATTTTTGTACAAAAGGGAGCATAAATGAACCTTTAAGAATAAAAATAATCTGGCATGGACAGTAATTAAGTACATTTACTTGTGAGAATGTACTTAACTACATTTTTTGAGAATGTGTACTTTTGAGGGTTAATTTTTCTGGCAATTTTACTTAAACCTAGCAAAAAAAAAAAAAAAAAAAAAATTGTACATTAATATTAGCCTTGATCACAGCACGTAATCTCCATGACATTGTTTCAACAAACTTAATCAGCAAAACATTTATTTCCATCCAGTGTGGGGTTCATTTATTCATTTTCATTGACGGTGGGGGGGGGGGGGGAGACATATGTGAAAATGATTCCTCATGCTCCCTCATCCATTTTCATTATTCAGATCATCTTTCATCATTTGAGTCCCCATTTTATATCCGAGCCATCAGGGAAGTAAACGTTGCATTGACGTGATAACCTGCCCTGTCCGTACATTCAGATCATCAGCAGCTTATTTTATTGTCAGTTTAATGTTGATGAGCCTCGGCCGCAACAACGCCATGGAAATTACATGCTGCGATCAAGGATAAATGCCCTTCATGAAAATGTTAGCGTGTGGCACTTTTTTTTTTTTTTGGAGGTGGGGGGGGGGGGGTGTACATTTTAGCCCAAGTATCTATAATTTCTACTCCTTATATTTTCAAACTAGACTCATTATTTTAGCTGTAATGTATTTGAGGGCTATTTATAAAATTTTCTTAAAAAACGATGCAAGATATTTTGGAAATCAGTTGTTTTGGCTTCACTATGTGGAGGTTTGCGAGTATGGCATGAAGCCAATGAGTGCAGTGGGGTGTGGAGACAAAGACAGAGAGAGAAGGACAGACAGAGAGAGAGTGTGTGAGAGAGAGAGAGAGAGAGAGAGAGATCGAGATCAAGTGGTGGTGTGTGTGTGTGTGTGTGTGTGTGTGTGTGTGTGTGTGTGAGAGAGAGAGAGAGAGAGAGAGAGAGAGAGAGAAAGTGGTGGAGTGGGAGGGGTGTGTGTGTGTGTGTGTGTGTGTGTGAGAGAGAGAGAGAGAGAGAGAGAGAGAGTGAGAGGGAAAGAGAGAGAGAGAGAGAGAGAGAGAGAGAGAGAGATTTTATTAGTACTAGCTGGCTTAAATGTCCTTCAGGTTACTTGTTACTTTTATATCCCAAGTACATTTCAGAACCTGGACCAGCTTAATTTTAATGAGTAAAACAACCAACAACACAATATTGCAATCTTTATGCTGCCCCCACCACCACCACCACCACCACCACCACCAGCATCACGACTATCTATCTTCCTTCTTGACTTAACAAACATGTGCTTTGAACACATCTGCAAATAAGTGTTTTCAAGTTTTCTTAACCAGTGACAAACCACTGAGCGTCTCACGGTACCACAATGTAGTTTAATATAAAACCTCTGCAACTGTGCACCATGTCGGTCTCATGAAACACATGCAGTACTTTATATACTTTGTGAACTTCATATGCACCGTATCATCATCATCATCATCATCTCTCTATCCAGCTACATACATGTAACACAGAATAAGGTACACGGCTTGATCACACTGTACAGCTAATTCGAACATTTGTGGTTTAATTGCCTGCATCATCACTACTGCCAATGTTCATGCCCTGTTTTTCAGGTGGAAGGTTCAGGGTGTTCAGTGTGCATACATCTTTGATGCATACAGTGTAGTGTATGAAGGCCAGTCACTGGACTATGAGTTGGTTTAGACAGGTAGTTAGCTGTGTGGGATCGAAATACATCGCTTTAATGTCAGCATGTAGTCCATCTACCACTCCAGCATTAATTAATATCAACCGCTATACTGTATTAATATGCAATGAAACTGAAGGCTATCAACATCCTTCACATTAGACTCATACCCACTGGCAGCTACTTGACTCTGCATGAGCTGGAAGCTTCTTTCAGTTATACCCCGCCCATCAAAAAAGGGGTTCTTGACCAAGGTTGCTGCTTAATTCTAATAGGGTCACAAAGAGGCTCAAACATCTTTTAGCCAACACACCGTGAACACCTTGCCAATGTGTCATATGCTCCACCCCCCCCACCCCCCCACCCACCCACCCATCCACACACACACACACACACACACACACACACACACACACACACAATAACATTGAGATGCAATCCAGAATACTCGCCTGATGTGTACAGGGATCCCTCGCTACTTCGCGCTTCAATTCATGCGGCTTCAGTGCATCGTGTTTTTTTTTATAATATTCATTGAATTAAAACATAAGGAAATTAAGAAAGAATAGGAGAAATTGTTAAGGAAAATTATGCAAAAACAAGGCCAATTATGCAAAAAAAAACCCAAAAAACCCCAAACAAACAAAAACAAAAAACAACCCAAAACCTCCCATCAAAACTACAAAAATTTTCATGTTAGGTGCTCATCTGAGTGTGCACACATCTGTATGTGCATGTATTTATATTTTATTTACATCTTATGCATTATTTTTCTGTCCCTTGCAAAAGGGTTGTGTCAGGAGAAGCATCTGACGTAAAAACCTATGCAAAATCAAATGTGCGAATCAAATGATTCGCTGTGGCGATCGCTGAAAAAGGGAAAATGCTGAAAGGAAAAGAAGATCTGATGCATTATTTTTTAATGTTTAATTGTTATTATAAGCATTTATAGCATTTAAATATGTATTCATTGATTTTTTTTTTGGAATTCTAAAAAAAATATTGATATTATACTGTATACACATATACATGTACATATATGTCAGTCGGGGGTGGGGGTTAATCCTACTTCGTGGAATTCGGATGTTGTGGGGGATCTCGGTCCCAATTAACCACGGAAAGTGAAGGATCCCTGTATACCTTTGAATTGTGAATTGTGGGAGAGAAAAAAAATGGAGAACACAGATGAAGCCTACATAAAGCTTGGAAAAAACATGCAAACTTCACACAAAAATAGCAACAGCAAGGTCAGGACTTGAACCGCGAACCTGCTTGCTGTGAGGGAGAAGTGCTAACCATTATACCACTGTGCCACAGTACTGAAAGCCAATGAGAGAATAACGGACCTCAATCAGCATATGAGGCAAAGTTGATCTCGGGAGACTTCAAATGCTGCCTTACCTCAAGTGCTGTTTGAATGAAATTCTGGAAACTCTCATCTGAATTGGGTGAAGGACAAAATTAAAATTGTTGGATAAGTGAAATGAAGACAGTTACCCTGAGTCAACTCTGGATGCCATATTCAACGTGATAAGCACCCAGGGCGCTTAAAAAATTGGAGTGGGTGGGCGCATATTAAAATGCTTACCAGCGGAGTGGAACGGTAAGTGCTTATTACCATCGAGGTGGAAAACATGAATAATAACAGAACAATAAAAGAGTTTTACTGGTATTTATGTTATTCATTTTGTGGTATCAACCAAATTACTTACATGAAAGCTGAAAATAAACAGAAAACAGCATAATTAAAAAAATACTTTCCCTTCCCTTACTCCCAGTGCTTTTACTTTAAACATTTTCCCCGATGTAAAATTGAGCCAATCAACATGAATGTCAACCTTAGCACATGGCACGTTTAAAAGCACATGGCCATGAACGTCTTTAAATGTATGAAGTTAGTGAGCAGGAGAATCGGCTGAAAAATACTCATCACTTTCTGATAGGTCCATATCTAGCTCATCGCTCCATTCATTCAGAGCATCCCATAGTTTTGCTGTAGCAGTTTCTAATGGTTCATCTTGCTGTCCAGGGTGTACTCTGCCCTCGCCCGGAGTTGGCTGGGATGGGAACAACCGATGAACCATTAGAAACTCAGTTTATTTTCTATAATGGCTTAATCCTAATTAGGGTCGAGCCATTATAGAAAATAAACTGAGTTTCTAATGGTTCATCGGTTGTTGGACATTTACCAAGAGAACACAGCAAATATTTCCCTGTTTTTTAAAGCATGGCAGAACAATCAAATGTGTTGTTACTGATGAACATTATAGACATTCCCCAGCGGCAGGGGGTCTTGAAATACCATATAAACTGACTTTTACAGGCAGTGAACGCCTCATTTTACCGTTATAGAGACTGATCGAATAAAATTGGTAAGTTTGATCTACCATTTTGCTCCCAGTACACATGGGCAGTTATTAGACGCAAGATAAAAAACACTGGGGGGAGGGTGTTACCATGTCAAATATGGTATATTCTTTTTTTATTATTATTATTTTTAATTGAGTTTGGCAAGTAAAAGTGGTCTCTGGCACCTATGAGTCAGCTTCTCGAGATTTCTAACCTACTGTAAGCTCCTCAAGTAGTTGAAAGTTTGAGGTCAGAGTGCAAACGGCATCCTTTTGTGTATCAGAATGGCAAGCTGTGAGAGGACACAAGGGACCTGCTTTCAATTTAGCATGCTGGAGGAAAATGCGGCGGCTCATATTACAGCTTCCATCACCTTATTTAGCTAGAGAGAAAACCAGAATGTGGTGAGATATCCATGGGACACACTCCGCTGCATTGATAATTACGGTAATGGAAATTATGTAGTTATTCATTTGCATTTTGTGCGATCCTAAAGCCTGAAGGTTATTTTTTGATTCAGTGTGTGTTAGGGTTATTGTTAGAATTACTGACAAGTGAACCTTCTGGGCTTTTCAACAATAATGTAAAGGTTCTGTAACAATTCAGAAATCAATTCATGGCCAATATATTTAGAATAAAACAAGGAAAGAAAACAGGAATAAACAAGCAGTTGATCTGGATACACAAACCCCAGTCTCCTCCTCCTTTTGTTTAAGGAAAGAGGGAAACAAGTTGACAGCCGGATATGCCATCCTCTCTGAAAGTCTTGGCTATTTTCCAAGAAGCCTGTAGTCTCAAGAGAGACTTGAACACAGCGCAGCCAAGCAAGATCATCTCTCTGACAAGCCCTGGAGTGGCAGTGGGACAGCGCATGAAAAATTTAAACATAATCAAAGGATATACTGTGTCCTTTCTTCAACCCACCCTGACATACCTCACCATCACCACCACCACCACCACCACCACCAGTTCTACCACAAGGATCTATTAGAAAGAGCAACCACATGTTTGATATGAAATTTTATCTGACTTACATCTACAGTAATGAGTGCGTGGGTGAAGGAACAACAGTCCCACAATGATGCTTCAGTAATCTCTGCTTAGGCTTGTGAAATATCAGACATTGACTGTTGCCAAATATAGTTCTTCCTGCAGTCATCGGGTGCAAGCGTCCTCCCGAGGTACAAAATGAACAATTAGGAAAACAAGATCTTTTTTGTTGCTGTAAGAAATACTAAAGGTTGCCGGGTGGATTCATACTGGTTGAGCGGAGTGCTGAGATTTATGGCTGAACACCCTGAACAGCACCTATGGGATCGGATGCCCTTCCTGACACAACCCTTTTAGCAAGGGACAGAAACACGCTGACGACTTTGCAGCCTACTCTTTTTACGAAAGTCAGCAATGGTTCTTTTACACGAACCTCTCACTATAGACGGTGACAGACATGGCCGGCCTTTGATAACCCAGTTCGCAGTTAGCTGCACTGGGGGGGACAGTGACAACCTTGTGGAGAGTGGGACTCGAACCCCTAACCTTAGGATCGGCGATCCAGCACCCTATACCACCAGGCCACCACTGCCTTGTGGGATCGCAGACGTTTTAGAAAAATCAGTCAGTACATCTAATTGTCCGGTATACAAACTCCTCCCTCTGACGTTCTTACAGAATGTCTGCAAGCAAATATTATCCAATGTATGTAAAAATCTCAGGGCAGCATGTTAATATTCAACTTTTATCAAACTAACATGATAAAATTGATGAAAAGAAAAACCCCACAATAAATAGAGGGTCATTTTGTCGCACTTTCGCAGGATTCGAAAGAGCACATACTGTATAAGAGGTTAAAGGTCAGATATTATATTGATTGTCAGATCTTTATTTCTCATTTTTGACAACAATGAAGCACCACAGTATGATTTCTAATGAATAAAACTCCATAGATTCATCACCACTTCATTGCTTTTTGGGGTCATCTCAGTCAACTCTGGGTGAAGGTGGGATATACCCTGAACAACTTGACAGTCCATCACAGGGCCAACACATACAAACATTCACACTCACATTCTCACTGAAGGGTAAATTGCAGCAGTCAATTAAGCTCATGTACATGTCCTTGGACTGTAGAAGTCCACATACTGTAGAAACACCCTTGTAAAGGCAGACATGCTGACCTGTACACCATCATGGATCTATTATTATCATCATTATTATTATTATTATTATTTAATTCATGTTCAAAGCCACTTCATCTTAATTGAAGTTGTATGGAAACTGGTGCCTATTTCAGCTGGCCCTGGGTGAAAACAAGGAACACCCTGAACAGCCTGTCAGACCATTGCAGGGGCAAAACGCATACAATTATTCACACTCACAACTATGGGTAATATGGAATAGTCAATTAGCCTACTGTGTGTGATTCTAGACTGTGGTAGGAAACTGGAGTACTGTAGTGGAAGAACATACAAACTCCACACACAAGCGCCCCGAGCCTGGGAATCGAACCTAGGCCTTCTTTCTCTGAGGTGGACAGGCTAACTACAATGTATTATTATTATTATTATTATTATTATTATTCAGTAGAATCATCTGTCTGCGCAACTATAGTTGATCTCGTGCTATAAGATGGGGTAGCCATAGCCTAATGCACAGAGAAGCTGCTTTGGGACCGAAATATTGCTGAAAAATGTGCGGTGGTGATATATATATATATATATATATATATATATATATATATACAAAAATAAAAGGACAGGACAAAGACTTTCTATTGAAACTCCATTTATCACTACAGATCTGTTTCGAGGGGTGGTGAAACCATCCTCTCTCTTCAGGTGATTATAGAAGAATTATATTTTATTCATATTCATATTTCATTCATATTTCATAATTCATATTATATTATATTCATGTTTTATATATGTACACACACACATTTATATATATATATATATATATATATATATATATATATATATATATATATATATATATGTGTGTGTGTGTGTGTGTGTGTGTGTGTGTACATATATAAAACATGAATATAATTTGGACCAAATTGAACAAATATAAGAAACCTTATAGCCCCTTATAGATGTTCCTTGATATAAAGTATTAGTTTTCTTTTAGTCTACAACCTTCGGGCAAAGGTTAATGATCTTAATCGAGGCTTGTGTTAACATAGTGGAAAAGCCCATGTAATCATTTCTTTTCAATCCATTATGTTGTTAAATAGCATGGACAAGCTGTGAATGATAAATAATGGATGCCATTTATCTTCAGTCACGATCTACAGATGTCACCTTGGACACGTCACAGCCCATATTGCAGTTAAACGGATGCAGTATCAACGCTGAAATGCGTCAATCTCGGTTGAAAGAGTGTGAAAGAGGAGTTGAGTGGTTAACCTGGGATCAGATTATAGCGACTTTGATTTACAATGTCAGGTCGTGGACACAAATCTGCCTCACCAGCTTCTGACCTTTTGCACTGAGCGCAGGTTTCATTTATCAGCGCCGTAAAAATAGAAATCTCGATAGATTTTCTCCTTGAATGAGGAAAGCAGGACGTTTCGTGGCTTTGCTTGTGACGGGATGGCAGAACAGAGAGCGAAATCAAATCACCTTGAGTCCTTGTTTTATTTATTTCTCCTAAATTCATATATTATACACCATTCGCTCATTTAATAAACCGATTCATCTTAATTAGGGTCAGGGGGAGACTGGCACCCATCTCAGCTGACTCTGGGCAAGGGCGGGGTACACCCTGGACAGCTCGCCAGGCCACTGCAGTGCCAACACTTCAATTTATTATTCATTCATTCATTCTTTGAACTGCATAATCCTAATTAGGGTCACTAGAAGGCTGGCACCCATCTCATCTAACTTTGGATGAGGGCAGAGTACACCCTGTACAGCTCGCCAGGCCATCACAGGGCAGAAACCTGCTGATGGCTATGCAGCTCCTCTTTACAAAAGTCAGCAATGGTTCTTTTACATGAACCTCACACCACAGACAGTGAGTGACATGACTGGCCTTTGATAACCAAGTTCGCTGCACTGGGGGGACGGCAGTGACGACCGTTGACAATGGGGCTTGAACCCCCAACCTTAGGATCGGCAATTTAGCACCTTTCCACCGGGCCACCACTGAATTAATTTATTATTATTATTATTTTTTTTAAACTAACTTTCTCCTCCTCCTATTTCGTAAACACACTCTAAATCACTTATTTTCAGAGTCACTCAGTTTCACCCATCATGCTCAGTCCCAATTGGAAGCCTCCATCATTGTTTCCTTTCTTTCAAACGCCTCAGATGCCATTTGAGCACCTGTCACACTGCGACAAATGCAAATCTCCCACCAGGAAACTCGCTTGGTGGCACATTGTCAAGTCTACATGCATGTCTTCCAATCAGGAAGGTAATGAATATGATAATGGTGAACGGAGGAACTAAGGGAGAGAAGGAGTGAGTGCGCAAAGGAATGTTGGATGGGGAGGAATAAGACTTTAGGGGAGACCGAAGAAATCGAAGCAGAAAAAGGAAAAAAGGGCTCTTGGGATATCAAATGGAGAGGGAGGCTCTGAGGCTGAAATACAGGACTCGTTTAGATGAAGGCCGCCTGCTGAGATCTGAAAGGACTCTTTAGAAGCTGCTGCTGTGTGAGTGTGTGTGTGTGTGTGTGTGTGTGTGTGTGTGTGTGTGTGTGTGTGTGTGAGAGAGAGAGAGATTTACAATTATTATTATTTTTTTTTGATAGGGCAGTGGTAGCCTGGTGGTAAAGGGTGCTGGATCGCTGATCCTAAGGGTGTGGGTTCGAGTCCCACCCTCCACAAGGTGGGTTATCAAAGGCGGGCCATGTCCCTCACTGTCTATGGTGAGAGGTTCAAGTAAAACAACCATTGCTGACTTTCGTAAAGAGTAGCTGCAAAGCCGTCAGCGTGTTTCTGTCCCTTGCTAAAGTGTTGTGTCAGGAAAGGCATCCGACGTAAAAAACCTATGCCAAATCAAACATGTGATGATTCGCTGTGGTGACCCCTGGAAAAGGGAAAAAGCCGAAAGGAACAAAAAAAATTATGTTTTTATTGATATATTTATTATTAGTCATTCATTCATTCATTTTCTGAACCTTTCAGTTCAGTTCAGTTCCTTTTCTGTAACCATTTAGTCCTAATTAGGGTTGCGTGGCGGCTGACACGCATCTCAGCCAACTCCAGGTGAGGGCGGGGTACACCTTGGACAGCTCGCAAGGCCTTCCACAGGGTCAACACTCAGACAATCATTTGTACTCATATTCGCACCTTGGGTGATTTGGAACAACCAATTAACCTACTGTGCATGTTTTTGGACAGTGGGAGGAAACCAGTGTACCCGGAAGAAACCCATGCAAACACGGGGAGAATATGCAAACTCCACAGAGAAAAGCCCGAGTTGGGAATCAAACCCAGACCTACTTGCTGTGAGGCGAACATGCCAGCCATTATGCCACCATTCCATCTATTATTATTATTATTATTATTATTATTATTATTATTTTATGTGGTATAATAATCGTACTACTGCACTACTAATAATCCTAGGTATTGTGTTGCCGTCAGCTTGTATCTGCCTTGTGAGAGCTTGGCATCCGCCCTCGCCCAGAGTAGGCTGAGATGGGCATCAGCCTCTCCATGACCCTAATAACAATTGATTCGGAATATAAATGAATGAATAAATGGTGGCATAGTGGTCAGCATATCTGCCTCACCACAAGAAGTTTGAATCTCGGGCTCAGTCAGATCATTTCTGTGTGGAGTCTGGTTTAGGATCGCATGCATCCCACCTTCGTTTACTATTGGCTGAGATAGGATTAAGTGGGTTGGCAAATCAGTGAGTGGGAGTGATAATTATTTAAATACCATTATTACCATTTAAATTGTCTTTAATATCAATATCTACTGTATACTCCACCGCATCATAGAACATCAAATCAGATGAAACGGAGAAAATAAAAGATTATACACACAATCGTTGTGATTACTTCATGCATTTTGATGGAAGCATTGTTCATCAGTTTCTCTATGAACCAAAACCTCTCCACATTTCTGCAAGGGTTTTAACTAAACTTGGATAGGAGCCTACCCTACCTATGTCCCAGAGATAATTTCATTTTGGAATGTTAAGGTCGAAGGTGAAGATCAGAGCAAGTTTTAAAATACAGCACTAGTAACCCCAAAACAACTTCTGATGGCCTGCAGTTACTATGGAATACTAATAGAAAACCACAAACAAACTTTAAAAATAAGACATTCACCTTTGACCTACAGTGACCTTGAAAGGTCAAACACCAGCTGTCTCTTACATTCTTCAAACAACAGAGATGTTTAGTTTTGTTGTGTTTTGCTAATTCGATCATGCATGGGTACCGTTAAACATAATGTAAGATGAGCACATGGGTGATTACACCATAGAGCATGCTGGATGGATTATGTCTCTAGGCTGGTCTTGGAGCACCTCGGTTTTCCGCCCAGAAAATCTGGAAGTAGTGGCAGGGTTGACAACCATTTGGATCTCACTGCTGAGGCTGCAGCCCCCGAGCTTGGATTAAGCGGAAGAAGAAGAAAATGATGATGATCTTCTTTTCCTTCGGCTGTTCCCTTTCAGGGGTTGCCACAGCGAATCATCTGCCCCCATCTTCATGGAAGTCATATTAATGATTCGCATATTTGATTTGGTATATGTTTTTACGTTGGATGCCCTTCCTGACACAACCCTTTAGCAAGGGGCAGAAACACGCTAACAGCTTTGTAGCCGAAACTTTACGAAAATCTGCAATGGTTGTTTTACATGAACCTCTCACCATAGACAGGGAGAGACATGGCCCGCCTTTGATAACCTAGTTAGCTGCACTGGGGGGGACAGTGACAACCTTGTGGAGAGTGGGACTCAAGACCCCATCCTTAGGATCAGTGATCCAACACATCCACACCAGGCTACCACTGACCAATGATGATGATGATGATGATGATGATATGTATATACAGAGATCAGTATGTGCATGTATGAATAATTTGCAAATACAGTGGTACCTCATCTTACGATAGGCCCAGCAAATGAAAAATCCAGGTTACGTAAAACATTTTCCAAATTTTTTTGTGTCTGTATACGAAACAACTTCTCCTTATGAAACGAGCCAAACGCGCCATTCAAATGCACCATTCAAACATACAAACAATGCACGAGCTGCTTTCCCATTGACTATCTCCCAACATCCCGCCCTGCTGGCTTCCCATTGGCTATCTCCCAACATCCTGCCCTGCTGGCTTCCCATTGGCTCGGAGGGATGATGCATCTGCCTTCAATTGGCTATTATGGAGCCTTTACAGCAATGCTTATGATTTTTGTGTAAAGGACAGAGTTACTGTTTTTTGACTCAGGATTTTAATCTTCCATAAACATTTGTAAGATTATAACTCTGCTAAGAAGACTTGGTCAACACACGCGTGCAACACACACACACATGCACGTGCACACACACACACACACACACACACACACACACACACACACACACACACATTATGGAGCTGCATCTCCCTTTCGTGTAAAGGACAGAGTTACTGTTGTTTCATGAGATTTTTGAGTGTGCTCATTGCTTTTAACCTTCCATAAACATTTGTAAGATTATAACTCTGCTAAGAAGACATGGTCAACGGGCACGGGCACACTCACACACACACACACACACACACACACACACACACACACACACACACTTACACACACACACACACGTGTGATTTCCGGTGCAAGTGAAAAGAGGAAGTGGGCTCATGATATCGCAAAGGAATATGGCCAAACCGGTCTACCATTGGTACGATATTGAAGCAGAAGGAGGTCTTAAAAGGTATGTTTTTATCATTTTTAAAGGGTTTAGGTGGTAGTATTGGGAGCCTTGGAAAGAATCACGCGTTTTACATGTAAAATGCGGTTCAATTTACGAAAAAATGCAGGTTAAGAAAAAGACTCTGGAACGGATTAATTTTGTAGGGTGAGGTACCACTGTATTGCTTTGTATAGTTGTCTTTTGTGCACTTTTATAGTTGCTGCTAAACTGATTTTCATTGTTCATGTACCAGTTGACAATAAAAAATCGTTATTATTTTCCAATCACATTTATTTAGCATTAATGGAAGATGTCGCCAGTGTCCTTTCTGTGTACGATCCAGAGATAAAGCAACAATGTAAGTTTTCCCATAAGAAAGTCTTCCGGACAAATAATTTAATGCTTGTGCTTTTGTCTGTAATATGACAGGTTGTATTTATTTTCGGTCTTGTTCAAAATGGTATTTTTTGGTTTTAATATCGTGAACACCAAAGTGTTATTTTGGTTAAAATGGTCTTTGAACCTTGACAGCAATCAACAACTTGCGGTACAAGAGTGAAAATTAAAAAACAATACAAAACAAAAAAAATGTAATCATGTAAAAACACAGACCAATCACTGCCTCACAGTCCGCAGGGAAATCAGTTCAGTTCATTTTCTGTACCCGCTTAATCCTAATTTGGGTCGCGGGGAGGCTGGTGCCCATCCCAGCCAACTTCGGGCGAGGGCAGAGTACACCCTGGACAACTCGCCAGGCCATCGCAGGGCGGAAACACGCCGACGGCTTTGCCGCCTACTCTTGTCGAAAGTCAGCAATGGTTCTTTTACATGCCTCTCACCATAGACAGTGAGAGACATGGCCAGCCTTTGATAACCCAGATAGCTCCACTGGGGGGGACAGTGACAACCTTGTGGAGAGTGGGACTCGAACCCCCAACCTTTGGATCATTGATCCAGCGCCCTATACCACTAGACCACCACTGCCCCCCGCAGGGAAATATCCAATGAAATGCTCCCATGTTTCCGTGCTAGTATATGACCCTACAATGCACGAACCTGAAGGGGAGGGTTTAGCTTGAACCCTGTGGAGATTCTACTTTCAAATTCTGCTAGTTTCCCGGATTGCGAACCCTAGCTTTAATGCCAAGTGAAAAATAAATCGAGATTTTTAAAAAACACTTAATAAATAATAATTAATAATGATGGATTGGATGTAAGGAGGTAAACTAATGATACTGACACGAAATGTTGGTACGTTCCTGCAGGTCCAAATGTGGTTATAAATATCCATGCATTCATTCATTTTCTGAACCACTTCATTTTAATTAGGGTCACGAGGAGGCTGGCACCCATCTCATCCAACTCTAATCGAAGGCAGGGTACACTGGACAGCTTGCCAGGCCATCGCAGGGCAGAAACACGCTAATGGCTATACAGCCTATTCTTTGTGAAAGTCAGCAATGGTTCTTTTGCAGTTTCTCACCATAGACAGTGAGAGACATGGCTGGCCTTTGATAACCCAGTAGGTTGCACTGGGGGTGTGTGTGTGTGTGCTTAAAGTCCCGACCTTGGGATCAGCAATTCAGCATCCTATCACCGGGCCACCACGACTCCGACTTACAATATATTATACTATTTTATATCACCAATCTCAACACTTGACAGTTAAGGACCTTGCTCGAGGGCCTAACGGTGGTGCTTGAACCCACAACATTAATCTCAGTAAGTCAGAGCCTTAACCACTGAGGTACCACTGCTGATTGCTATGCTAGCTTCATTAAAATATAAACCACACGGTAGGCTCTAAGCAGGCAGATAGCTGGAAATGAACAGGACATTCTTGCTCATCAACTCACACCATGTAATCGCTCCAGGCTGCTTTGTCACTCGCATATCTCCACTGTCTACATGGAAATAATACCATGCAGCCTTCGAGTATCTGAAAATATCAAAACAGACTGAGTGTAATTGGGTCTGCAGGGATTTCATTGTAACAGCAGGCACGAATGAGCTCTGTAGAGAGTAAGCACATACGCTGAGCTGTTTGAACGAGACAGAATTTTCCACACTTTGACACGTTTGACATTTGTTGTAAACAGAGTTATGTGTCTTCTTATTCAAAACTCTGAATTTACAGCTACAGAGGTCAAAAAGCACGAGGAGGATAAAAGACAGAACTGTGAGTCTGTAGTGTAGCCCTGGATTGGCACACAATCTGACAGGGACTTTTTTAAACAGGCACAGTGTCACGAAATCAAAGGACACAGACTCTGGGCACAGATTCAAATCTCTTGGGTGAATTTAGATCTTTAGTCTCTTCTCTGGCTCTTTCTTATCTTTGTATGCCATGATGCTGTAAAATACTTCAATATAATTGGTCAGAATGCAATCATTTTCTATTATAATACAGTGATACCTCTGCTCACGAACATAATTGGTTCCCAGAAAGTGTGTGTGAGGCGAAAAGTTCGTCTTCCGAACATTTATTTCCCATAAGAAACCATTAAAATGAGAATAATCCGTTCCCAGGTCCCCATAAAACATAATTTTCTACTAAATAAGCCTTAAAACTACACAAAAATATACCTTATTTTATGTATAATAAATGTGCTCTTGTATTGTAATTAAAGAAATAAACTGTACTGTATAATAAAGTCGTTTTATTTACCTTTGTGATGGTAGTTGATGGCTTGATGGAATGGAGTGGGAGGAGGAGGGAGGGAGGGACTTACTGTTTGGAAGGAGTGTTTGGAAACGCCTACTGTTTGGAAACACCCTTAGCCACACACGCACCCTTAATAGCTTCCTTGTTCTTAAGGATGGTGGTAGACTTAGCGTACTGGTACTGGGACGCTGAGTCACACAAACGCACACCTCGTTCGTGTTTTTCAATGATCTCCGCCTGTGGTGGGTCTTTTTCGGTCCCATAATAGCAAAAGTACACTCAATATGGTCCAAAATGTCTATCAACACAAACCACTTCCACACTCAAAGAAAGGGGTGTGACGAACTGTGACGCCGTGAGCGTGCGTCAACTTCTCGTGGCCGCCACCGTGGCGCTGTTCGATCGCGTGGTTTGGTTCGTCCGCCGAAAACTAGTTCGTCAGCAGAGACTATATGCTCGCAAATTTAATGTTCTTGAGGCGAAAAGTTCGTGAGCTTAAGCGTTCGTCAGCGGAGGTTTTACTGTATTTCTAACTCCCCTAAAATCTCCCATATTAGTGGATTTTAAGCTTTCGTTGTGTCAGTATGGTGGGACGTTATTTTGTCGAGCATGAAATTGTTAGCATGACCACATTTCTTTGTGTTTGAGTTTTTAAATATTTTCCATGTGCTTGTGTGGGTTTCCTCCAGGTACTCCGGTTTCCTCCCACAGTCCAAAAACATGCGCTTTAAGATGCAGGATAAAGAACTGGCAGTTCCAAATCAACCCTACGCATAAGTGTAAATAGTTGTGTGTGTTGGCCCTGCGATGGGCTGGCAAAACTATTCAGAGTGTATCCAGTCTTCCCCCAGAGTCAGCCGAGATGGGATCCATTCTTCGCAGGACAGACACGAGTAGAATTGAGTAGTTTACTCATTCATTCATTTTCTAAGCCGCTTCATCCTAATTCGGGTCACAGGAACACTGTCGCCCATTTCAGCCGACTCTGGACGAGTGCGTGGGACACCCTGGAAAGGTCGCCAGCCCATCACAGGACCAATACACAAACAACCATTCGCTCTCACACTCAGGGGTGATTTTGGAACAGACAATTAACCCACTGTGCATGTGTTTGGACTGTGGGACTAAACCCGAGTACCCAGAGGAAACCCACACAAGCAAGAAGAGAACATGCAAACCTGAGCTGGGAATCGAACCCAGGCCATCTTGTTGTGAGGTGGACGTGCTAACCACAGCGCCACCGTGCTGTGTTGAATGATTAAGCAAATGAATGAATGGATAGCTGTGCTATGCTATGTTTGTAGCCATTGTTTGTTTGGATTTTTGTTTTGTTGTTATCTGGAATTGTAACTCCCCAGCCCAATATTGCATTATCATTATATGTTGACAGGATCAAGCAGTACTGTATATCCAGAGAGTTTCTGTGTTTGTGCACATGTAAATAATTAAATTCACTGTTGGTTTGCAATGGCATTTCTTTCCACGCGCTGATTGCAGACTAACTGCAATGCAATGCAACACTTGCAGGATGTCATGCATAGCCGGCTTTGTGAATGATGCAATAATACTGATGTATTACCTTCGAGTTTTGCCACAGCACTAATTACACCCAGAAGAAAAAAAGGTGAGAAGTAACAATTTTAGTACTGCTTCAGTATTTAGCTTTCCAGTGTTTATCTTTCTATTTCGCTCCAGCTTTCCTTCAGATAAACCTACGAACCGTATGAAATTTACTTGTCAGAAATTCTTCTATTCGACTGTTGCAATACATTTTTAAAACTAAAATAATTGCGCTCATAAAGGAAACAACTTACTATTGCGAAGTACCCTGAGTTTTATTGGAAAACATACCCAAACAAATAATATCCATCAATGCATCCATTCATTATTGATGCCTTTCATCAACCAGTCACTGGGGGATGCTTTGAGTGAGAGGCAGGGCGCACCCTGAACTGGGCAATCCATCACACAGGGCGACGACAAACACAAATCATTCGCACTCACATTCACACCTATGGGCCATTTAGAGTAGCCAGTTGACCTCATGTGCATGTTGTGGACTGTAGGAGGAAACCAGACTACCCAGGAGAAACCCATATTCAAATTCCACACAGAAATGCCCTTGACTGAGATTCGAACCTCAAGTCTTGCTGAGATGCAACAGTTTTAACCACTTACCGAACAAAATAAATTCAAAATAAAGCACCAATCAGAAATTGGCTGTAAAAGAAATCGCCATTACTTTATCGGAAGGAAAAAAAAAGCACATGGAACGGTCACGGTCTTGTGGAGGCCATCCACCAACGGTCCATGAGCGGCTGACAATCGGATAACAAAAAGGGTGGGACATGACCGGGTCATAACAGAATGGCTATGGTACATCAATCAGTAGGTGATGATGTCACAGCGCTTGGTGCTTTGCTGATGCGATTCCTCCAGAGTTAACTTTTAATTATAGTGATCATAGTTAACCTAAAATTATATTTAACATTATTGTACGTCCCTCCCAGTGCAGTTAACTGGGTTATCAAAGGTCGGCCATGTCTGTCACTGTCTGTGGTGTGAGGTTCATGTAAAAGAACCATTGCTGACTTTCGACAAGAGCAGCTGCATAGCCGTCAGCGTGTTTCTGCCCTGCGATGGCCTGGCGAGCTGTCCGGGGTGTACTTCGCCCTTGCCCAGAGTTGGCTGAGATGGGCACCAACCTCCCTGTGACCCTAATTAGACTTAAGCAGTTCAGAAAATGAGTGAACGAATTATTGTACGTCAGTGGTGTTTACCATAATATTATTGACTTTAATCGTGAGTTCACATTATTTATTCAAAAAACGCACACGAGGAGAGTTTAGAAGAACTTACATGTAACATGTAGTAATATAATCATCACATCTTACCACAATAGAACTTCTGATCCAAGCATTCTCTTTGAGCCTACCCATGCTATTTCTTTCACACTCATATGCATACACACAGACACACACAGACACACACAGACACACACACTTTGCTTATCAAGAATAAATGAGATTAAAATAAGAACAAGACCATGAAATAAAATAAGCAACAAGCCCACACTCGGCGTGCTGTAGCCTTGACAACACAGCTAACTTTACAGCGGTGCAATGACTTCTTGCAATGGTCTCCTCAAAATTACAAAAAGAAAATGCCATATGCTGAGGATAATTACTCCTGTCAGATCAATGGAATAGCAAAGTAGATGCGGGCGATTATATCAGTGGGCATAGATGATGGAGGTGCCAATTTTTAATTTTTTTTTTTTTTTTTTGCTGTTCAGAAGTCGTCCAGGAGATTGTTGTTACACACCACATGCTGCTTTTGAAATTCATCACTGTGAATATTGACACATGTTAATAGCAGTGGCTTAGAGCGTGTTTTTAATGCCAAAGTACAAAGTACTGTATGATATTCGCCGAGACACAACGGTGCAAAATGAAAGATAATCCTAAAACCCACTGACAGAATCATTAAGCCATGCCAAAGCTTTACACTCACTCATTTGCCAAAGCACTTAATCCTACAAGGGTTGCATTGAGGCTAGTGCTTATCTCAGCCAACTCCAGGCGAGAGCAGAGTACACCCTGGACAGTTCTCCAGACCATCGCAGGGCGGGAATACCCTGATGGCTATGCAGCTACTGTTGTCGAAAGACAGCAATGGTTCTTTTACATGCCTCACACCATAGACAGTGAGAGACATGGCCGACCTTTGATAACCCAGTTAGCTGTGGAGAGGGACAACCTTGTGGAAAGTGTGACTTGGACCCCCAACCTTTGGCTCAGCGATCCAGCGCCCCATACTACTAGGCCACCACTGCCCCCTTAAATATATATATATATATATATATAGAGTGTGTGTGTGTGTGTGTGTGTGTGTGTGTGTGTGTGTGTGATGAAGGGCTTCAGGTGACATTTTGTCCCTGATTTATTAATTCATTCACTTTTTAAGCTAATGAATCCTACTCAGGGTTGTGGGGATTCTGGCACCCATGTCAGCCGACACTGGACAGCTCACCAGGCCATCACAAGGCCAATATATAAATCACCATTCACGGCTAAGGACAATTTGGAGCAGCCAATTATCCTACTGCGCATGGTTTTGGACTGCGGGAGGAAACCAGAGTCCCCGGGGGCACCCAAGCAAGCACGGGCTGAACATGATAACTCCAAACAGAAACACCCTGAGCACAGGAAAGAAACCCAAGCACCCCCCCCCCCCCCCCCCACCCCCCCGGGTTAATTTAAAATCTATGAAATAAAGTGTTCTCTCTTGGAAATTAAATAGAATCGACCACAAGGACTTTCAGAAACCATTTGCTTCCTCTTGTACACAGATGTCCCCTGCACTGATCAGGAGAAATTAAACATCACTTTCTTGAGGTGACAGTACATTTACTCATCTTAGGTAAATAAAGTTGCATCTTCATGGAAACGCTTGAAACTAATTTAATAGCTTTAGAGCAGCAGTACGTTTCGATATGCACATGAACGCAGGGCACGTCCATCTGCTACTGTTGTGCTTAAAACTGTAACTGTTTCTCATCTTTCGTTCAAGTCACTAATTCTACTTCCTTGATGTTCTGTCGTGAGGACTATTCAGTTACTATTATGTTTTTAGTTGAGAAAGAAATACATAGAGGCCGGCACAGTGGCGTAATGGTTAGCACGTTCACCAGCAAGAGGGTCCTGGGTTTTAGTTCTGAGAACCTGGATGTTTTTGTCCAGAGTATGCATGTTTGGCCCCTGTCTGGTTATTCTGGTTTCATCCAAAAATCCAAAGACATACACATTAGTCTAATTAGCTGTTCCAATTTGCCCCTTGGTGTGAGTGTGAATGATTTTGTGTGTGTGTGTGTGTGTGTGTGTGTGTGTGTTGGCCCTGAGACAGTCTGGTGAATGAGTGAGTGCGAAACGTACACCCTTGTATCAGCAGTGCAATGTCAACTGAGAGTGTCTCATGTTGTATTTTTTTTTTTTTTAATGTTCCTTCTTCTCCTTTTTGTATAAAAGATATTTAAAGGCCAAACTGCTGTACTCAATAGTTTTGCACCTCCAAGTTAAACTGAACACAATGCACATGACGCAAAAGGCTTAAAATAGCTCTGAGCCAGAAGCACTCATTCTACTTCTTGAGGCTGTGTGTGTGTGTGTGTGTGTGTGTGTGTGTGTGTGTGTGTGTGTGTGTTTTAAAGGTCTGACCTTGCAGACAGATGGGGAATAGTGTGAATGTGTGTTGACTAGTGGACATTTAGCATCACCTACAATGTGCAGCTAGTGTGTGTGTGTGTGTGTGTGTGTGTGTGTGTGTGTGTGTGTGTGTGAGAGAGAGAGAGAGAGAGAGAGAGATGTCTTACCCTCCAGTATGTGTCATCCTGGGACCCGGACATATTGCTGTGTGTGTAGGGCAGGCATAAGTGGAGACTGGGCAAAGGCAATGGCATTCTGGTAAAAATAGATGGCCTTCCTTGCTCTGCTGCCTTGAACACATTTACTAATGAGTAAACGGATAAAGCTTAGACTTATTTGGCTGAGACTTGACCTTTTGAAAATCAAATATCTAGAAGCTTATTTAAAATCAACCTCTATTCCATTCAATTTTTTTAAGAGGCAATTAAATTGACATAAAATACAAAATGAATAGATTTAAAACTGCAAAGAAAAAAAATACACAGAAATCTAATAAAACTGTATGTTTCAGTGTGTGTGAGTGTGTGTGCGTGAAAGTGTTAAAAAATCTGGGGGGTGTCTCTGCTGAATTGGTTATTTCTGCAATGCGATGAGAGGCTTCGCCTGCTCCTGCCGAGGATGGAGAGAGAGTGTACGACACAACATGCCACGAAAGACATGATGTTTATAAAATAAAGTAACACACACACACACACACACACACACACACACACACACACACACACACACACACACACACAAAGTATATTCACAATTGGGATTAAATTGCATCTTGTAAACCCGAGTAAATAAAATTAATTGATTTCAATATTCATCTCCCCATATTTTGCATCTCCCAAAAAGTACATATGCAACAACCCCCACTTTTCAGGTGCAATCTTGTTATTGAGCCTCATTAGTAAATGCTGACACTACCTTTTTAATGCCAAAACTTGGCTTGCGTTAGTGCAACTTGTCCTAAATCTGGCCTTTGATCTCATCAAAACAACCCTATGCTCAAGGGAGCATTTTTCCTAAGTGTACCTGTAAGTACAGATCTGTTCTGATATCTCGAACCCCCCCCCCCCCCCCCCCGAGTATAGCATGTTCACACACACAAATACTTTCCTGCAATACTCGTGACAGCTACTTACATTTACAACATAGGCAGATGCCCTTGAGGGCCTTGCTCAAGTGCCCAACAGTGGCAGCTTGATGCTACTCGGCCTTGTACCTTTGACCTTCTGGTCAGTAACCCAACACCATAACCACTCAGCCAACATGGAATACACATTGTCCTCCTTAGTGTGTGGCTGCTTTGGGATGCTTCGACATATGACATCATGGCACAGGTTGCATGGTTGTGCTACCTTCAGGGACATTTTTACTTTATTTGGTTTTGTACTGGACTTCTCTGTATTGTAATAGTGCATCATATTATCATGTTCTCTGGTGCAAATACTGCTTTATATAACTGTATAATGGTGCTTTACTTTTCTATGTTTTGCTATACTTAAATGCTGGCTGAGAATGATCAAATGATATGCTTAAGGGGCCATTTTTCACGTCTATTGTAAAAGTGCATACTTAAACAAAAGTGCATGCTTAGACACCTGTGACACACTGAGCCTTCTGCGATCTGTGTGACATTCAACAGACTCGACAGTTTCTAGTTTGGTGGTGTCCTCAGCTGCAGATCACTTTGAGGTCAGGAGGGGACAAGGTGAAACTGGTGTGTGTGGAGGTGGGGGGGGGGTGTTTGGGGGTTGTGACGCACCCAGAAAGAGCCCAGACTTATCGCATCCTGTTGAGACAACAACACAGCATAGACCCAGTCACAAACCAGGAAGAAGGAACCTGCTCTGAAGCCCTTAAAAGCACACACCCGCGAGTGAGACCTCAGACCTTAACTAGCGTGTCTTTATGCATGTACTGTTGGTCTCCGTCCTCTGCAGTGCAACACAAATATCACTTTCGGTGAAACGAATCATTTTAAATGTCTTCCGGGTGTTTCCTTCGCAGCAAGATAGGAATTTCACCTTTAGTGTTGTGGTGAACTGGTATCAGGTGGCCTGTGACTATGGAGGGGCCATCTTGCACGGTGTGTAACAAGCAGAAGCACGGCAAGGCCTGCCTCCTCAGCTACCCAACTAGGGTTATCATGCTAACTGCTAATGCTAGCATGTCAGCCCTTCTATTCCTTCTAGAGTTTTTTTCACCAAAAAAAATCAACACATTTATTAATGTATGTATTTGATATCATTATAATTGTTTATTATTATTATTATTTTTATTATTATTACTGGACATCGGTGGTCTAGTGGTATAGGGCACTGGATCGCTGATCCAAAGGTTGGGGGTTCAAGTCCCACTTTCCACAGGGTTGTCACTGTCCCCCCAGTGCAGCTAACTGGGTTATCAAAGGTGGGCCATGTCTCTCACTGTCTATGGTGAGAGGCATGTAAAAGAACCATTGCTGACTTTCGTAAAGAGCAGGCTGCAAAGTCGTCAGCGTGTTTCTGTCGTTACTAAAAAGGGTTGTGACAGGAAGGGCATCCGACGTAAAAAAAACTCTGCCAAATCAAATGTGCGAATCAGATGATTCGCTGTGGCGACTCCCGAGTAAAAGGGAAAAAGCTGAAAGGAAGACAGACATTATTATTATTATTATTATTACTACTACTGTACTACTAATAACAATAATATTTCGGTTTTTCTGCATGGGGGGGGGGGGGGGGTGTCAGTGACAACCTTGTGAAGTCACTGCTGTTCCCCCAGTGCAGCTAACTGGGTTATCAATGGCCGGCCATGTCTACAGTGAGGTTCATGTAAAAAAGCAATTGCTGACTTTCATCAAGAGTAGGCTGCAACGACGTCAGCATGTTTCCGCCCTGCGATGGCCTGGCAAGCTATCCAGGGTGTACTCCGTCCTCGCCCGGAGTCGGCTGGGATGGGTGCCAGCCTCCCCGCAATCCTAATTAGGATTAAGCGGTTCAGAAAAATGAACTGAATCCAGGAGCTCCGATGGGAATTCCATGAGAAGTTTCCCGAAGGGCAAACCTGTAAGAGCTCATCTCAAAGTTTCTGAACCCTTCAACTGTCAGAACATAACTGTCAGCATGCTACAGTCCTGTGGCTTGGGTAATTGGATTCTTTGGTAAGTGGTTTCCTGTTGTGAATGTCTTTTTTGATGAAGGCACTGTCATTTTTATGCTTATGCCTTGCACAGTTGGAGAAAAAGTGAACAAGCAGCAATGAGAACTGCTAAACCAGAGGTGGTGAGATACGAAGATTCATTCCCATCGATGGTGCCATGGAATTAATTGCTGTCCCACTGTGGTGTCAGCCCTAGCAGTATGCTTAGATGATTCCCTACAGATGGCAAATGGATTTTCTTCTCACTCGTTATTTTAAGATTTGTGCGGTTTGAATGAAATCCAGACATGATTACTGAGGAAAGGGAACCAATTAAGGGATTTGGCATGTGAAGCATAATGGACCTGGAAATGAGAAATTAGCATCTGCTGTGGTTTATTAAAGGAGCTGTCACAAATTTTTTACTGAAATTCAGTTGCCTAAAAGTCTAAATATGTACTGAATTTACAAAATGCTAGTTTGCCTGTTTGTTAAACAGTCTTTCAACTTGCGTAAATTAAATTGAGTTTAAAGTTTTTGAACGGGACATGGAAACAAATAGAAATTAATTGCACCAAGAAGTTTTTGCAACCTTTTTTTTTTTTCCTTTACAAAACTAATTAAAGGCTAGTATTCTTACTCCCTCATTCATTTGGCAATACGTTGACTTCTACTTGGGTCATGGGAATAAATACCTCTCTCATTTGACACTGGGTGAAGGTGGTGTACACCTGGGACAGTTCACCAGACCACCCCAGGACTAATACATACACAAACCATTCATACTCACATTCACACCCAAGGGTAAACTGGAACAGCCAATAAACCGAACCTGCATGCCTTTGGACTATATGAGGACACCAGAGTACACAGAGGTAACCCATGTAAACACAGAGGGAACATGCGAAACTCCACACAAAACACCCAAGCCTGGGACCCGAACCCAGCACCTTCCATTGAGTATTCTTTCGCCACCAAATTTCCTTCTATACAAACAATTACACCTTCTCTGACAGCCACGTTGATATTATTGAGGCTATTATCTTTAAAGAACACGGCGGTGCCCTTTTAAATTAACCTTGCGTACAATGCAGGTGATGTGGGTTGGTTTCAGCAGAAATACCACCAGAACTATCTCAGGATGTGTTTCTGCAGCACTCAGATCATATTTATTTCTTGTCTCCTTGATCAGATTGTCATATGGTTATGAAAGATGACTTGGATGAAAGTGACCTAAATTTGAAGTGAAAAGTTTGTGTTCCGGCTGATCTTTGGCAAGACTGACATTACAGGAAAATAAGTAAATACACTTTATTAAAGGCGTGGCATAGTGGTTAGTGAGTCCGCCTCACCGAAAGATTGTCCTGGGTTCAATTCTCAGCTTGGGTGTTTCTGTGCGAGTCATGCCTGCATGAGTTTCCTCCCACGGTCCAAAACCATGCAAAGTGGGTCAATTGGCAGTTCCAAATCGGCCGGAGGTCTGAATATGAATGGTTATGTGAGTGTTGACCCTGCGATGGCCTGGTGAGCTGTCCAAGGTGTACCCCGCCCTCGCCCAGAGTCGACGGAGATGGGCACCAGGTTCCTCGCAACCCTACTTATGATTAAGCGGTTCAGAAAATGAATGAATTGAGGATGAAATCTTATGTGCCATGTGTCATCTGAACATACGTAACTATAAACTGGGAAGTCATAGTCGTATACTCTATATGTACTGATGAAATCCGTTTAATTTCTTTTCATAAGACTTGTTCGATATGTGTTTATATTTATTGTGGCTTGTAAACTTTGGCTAAAGGGGCCAACACTTAAAAATAACCCTTCTTGACCCAAATCTGTTTAAAAGTAATGCCTTAAAGCACCAAATCCGGAGCACTCTGAGCTCACAGTCGTGTCCAGGAATCCAAATCTTCTTTCTATTTCAGTGACCGAACATCAACAGTTTCAGAAAGATGTCTTATCTCCAAACAGAAGAACATAAACCCAATTTGAATGTATGTATTTATTAATTTATTTAAGATGGCACATAATCCATTACCAGAACAAAGCTCCAGTTAATGTTCTGAATACAGTCCTCATCATCATTCTAATATGTTACTCGTTTCTATAGTAACAGTTTACACAGGGACTTGCATAGCAGATGCTCCACATAATTTAAGACGAATAATAAATCAATATAAACATACTTCTAAAAAAAGATGTGCAGATGCTTCTATGCTGAAGTTTCTGTAAAAGGTATGTTATTGATTGATTGACTGACTGATTGATTGTATATCTTTGTTAATAGCTTCCAGTGTCAGTGCCTTATTCTTTACCTGAACACAACACCAGTATTCATATTAAATGTAGAACTTTTCTTTTACACTGCCATATCATAATAATAATAATAATAATAATAATAATAATAATAATAATAATAATAGGCCAGTGGTGGCCTAGTGGTATAGGGCGCTGGATCGCTGATCCAAAGGTTGGGGGTTCGAGTCCCACTGTCCACAAGGTTGTCACTGCCCCCCAGTGCAGATAACTGAGTTATCAAAGGCCAGCCATGTCTCTCAATGTCTTTGGTATGAGGTTCATGTAAAAGAACCATTGCTGATTTTCAACAAGAGTAGCTGCATAGCCGTCAGCATGTTTCCGCCCTACGATGGCCTGGCGAGCTGTCCAGGCTGTACTCTGGCCAGCCTCCCCGTGACCCTAAGTAGGATTAAGCGGTTACAGAAAATGAATGACGATGAAATTGTCTCTGGGTGTGAACCTGAAGGTTCTTTGGGGGGATGTGCAACCGTCTCAGGTAAAACCAAACAGAAAGACATCATTATGGATGCAGAAATGAACCGCCTCACTATTTCGTCGAACAAAATTGGTTCGTATGACAGTCTATTAATAGCATGTTTTCCTTTTCATTCAAGATAGAAACTTTGAAGTAATTTTCTTGTTCCTTACACCTGTAGGGATCAGCCTAAGGAACAAGGCGATAATCCCTGGATAGTTTCTCATGGCAGTCCGACAACATTTTCATCTTAATCGCTGTTGTATTGAAATCCCCATTAGTGGAAGGTGTCAAAAATAAAGTGCAGCCAACACACACAACTTAATAAACAGTAGAAAGGATAAGAAAGGTCGAGGAAATTCAAAAAGTGTGCTTAAAGAAGGAGAAAAAGAAGGGAATCAGGAAAGAAATTATACACTGTATATGAACCTGGGATGTTTGGGCTACGGATGTTTTGTATATAAAACCAAAATAAAATTAAATTAAATTAACAGAAAAAAATTATTTTGCCTTTCCCGAAAAGCTCGCCGAAGACTCCCACTGTGGCCCAAACATGGTAAGTTGATCACCCATTGGCCAAACATCAATGGCCCAAATGCACAAGTGTACTGTATATGCAGAACATCACTTCATGTAGAAAAGTTCTTCAGATATATATATATATTTTTTTTTATTGTCCAGAAACTTGGCAAACAGAACAATCATCTGTATGCCCTATTGTATGAGGCCAGTGGCGTAGTGGTTAGGGTGCTGTGCTCATGATCAGGAGGTTGTGTGCTCAAATCCCAGTTAGACCCCCACTGTGCTAAGACCCCTGAGCAAGGTCTTAACTATGAGTGTGCCTCTGTTCACCCAGCAGTATAAATGGGAACCAGTAAAGAATCCTCGGAAGGTAACCTGTGACAGATTAGCGTTCCATCCAGGAGGAGTTGAACTCATGGTAGCTTCACGCTACGGAATCCGGGAATAAGCATCACCCTGATGAACCACTAGGCTCCAGTGTAAACACCCAACAGACTACATATGCCCTATTGTGCCAAACACATTTAACTTCGCCAAGTGGAGCCTTAAAGACTCTGTATAAGCACCTCCAGTTGTTTGGTTACTTATTTATTTGTTTGTTTTTTCTGTTTATTTATTTGACTACTGAGTGATGATGCTGGAAATTATTTTCAAGAAGGAAAAAAAAAAATACAATTAATATTTATTATTTTTTTTTATTTACTTACATATTTTTAAGTAAAAAAAAACAAAAACAAAAACTGAATAATATATTCCTTTAGGAATGGGGGAGCTCCCTATGATGTTTGTAATGTGATACATCAATGGGTTTCAGTTATTATTATTATTAGTAGTAGTAGTATTATCATTATTATTATTATTATAATTCATTTAGTTCATTTTCTTTAACCACTTAATCCTAATTAGGGTTGCGGGGAGGCCGAGCCCATCCCAGCTGACTTGGGGCGAGGGCAGAGCACACCCTGGACAGTTTGCCAGGACATTTCAAATTATTATTATTAGTAGTAGTGGTAGTGGTCGTATTATACTGTGTTAATTCTGCAAAGAAAACTTTGGCATCTGCATTGAACCCGTGCAAAGTGTGCGCACACACGCACACGCACACGCACACACGCGCACACGCGCACACACACACACACACACACACACACACACAGGAGCAGTGCACTGCCACACTTTGGGGCACCTGGAGAGCAGTTGGGGGTTAGGTGCTTTGCTTAAGTGTACTTCAGCCATGAAGTTAGAGGAAAGGAAGGTGCAGCTTCGTCCCCCACCGACACATTTTTTTGCTGGTTTGGCAATTGAACCATTGACCTTTTTGTCCCAAAGCTGCCTGTCTAATCATTAGGCCATAGCTCTATAGCTCTATATTTCAATACGCTGACAATTTGACAAAGGATGCACAGACCGGACACATCACAATGAAGTTGATGGATTAGTTCTTTCCAGCCAGGTGTGGACATGAAACAACCATCCATGCCACGACTGTGGTGCTCCGTGGCGCTCTGTTGAAAAGGACTTTTAGACTTGAGGTTGTTTGTTTAACAGCACAGCTGCATCCATGTTCCTGACTCAGTCTGCAGTATTAGTACTGAGGGATTCACGGTGGAATTTCACCAGATCTTGCCTAAGACTTTTTCCCCCGAAGCTTGGAGAAATGCTACTTAGATAAATGATTCAGCTCTCTTCAATGACACGCAATATAAACAATGATTCTATTGTTTACTGGAGGTCTGCAAGTGCTCGCATACTTTGAAATATGTTTCAAATTAATGTCATCTATCTTTGAACATTTCATGGTAAACATTAAGCACTTTTAAAATTACTATATATACTTACTTATCTCATTTTTCTACGCTTTATCCCTTTTTGTGCTCACAAATTTTGGGGAGTTTGTAATATAGCCAAACATCTTCACCATCAGGATGATGAATTCTTTAGAGATGGAGAGGGGTGGTCTTAACGTGGCGTTTTCAAATGGGACAACTCGCAGGGTGATATCTTTCCATGTCAGTGCTCTTCCAGGCTCTGAAGAGGAGAGGAATGCCCTACATCAATGAAGATCATTCCCTCATTGATGTCTTCCTCTCCGTCACCTCTCCACCTCAGTGTGGGGCATAAGGGCCAATCTTCCCAACACTGCTGTGAAGGGCTGATAACATTCCATCCCGACTCTCGGTCTGCCCATTTCTCCACAAGTATCCATGACTCACCGCAGAAATGAGGGGAAGAGATTGATAAAGTTAGACAAATCTATTTGTAAAAAGTTATACCACCCGCATATAAATCTGCTTAAGATTTAGTTTTAAAATGTTCTTTGGACTTCTATGAGCTCTTTTCTTCTGAAGAAAAACACTTGCCTCAAATTCTCCAACTCTCCGGTTCAAATCTGTAAATTACCAGATAATTTTAACTCATTGGTGGCATTTTGTGGGGTGATTTTATAATTAAGATCCATACAGTATAACCCTTCCAAGTCTTAAAATATACACTATTACTTTATTTATTTTAAATAATTTGCCGTTTCTTCTCCTCACTCGCATCCCGGAAATCACACGCGTGCGTGCGTGTTGACTATGTCTTCTTAGCAGATATAATCTTACAAATGTTTATGGAAGGTTAAAACCCTGACTCAAAAAATAAAGCACAAAACAACAGTAACTCTGTCCTTTACACGAAAAGCATCATGGTGGATTCAGCTCCATAATAGGCAATGGGAGGTAGCTGTGTCATCCCTCCTAGCCAATGGGATCCCTGTCCAAGATGGCGTCAGGTGGACCCGTCCAAGATGGTGCTCGAGTGAAGACGACATGAACGACAGCTCAGTTGTTAGCCAATGGGAGGCCAGCAGGGTGGGATGTTTGAACGTGATTGATGGAAGAGCAGCTCGTGCATTGTTTGAATGTTGGAATGGCACATTTTAATTTTTAAGATGGCGCTTTCGTAACGTGAACTTGTTTTGTACACAGAGAAAATTTTTTTCGGTAAATGCGTTTCATAACCTGCATTTTTCATTTGGTGAGACTTTTGTAAAGTGAGGTACGACTGTATTTGTCTATAAAATTGTTATTTGTACACATCTGCATAACATTGTATCTATATTAACATTAAAAACAAAAAAGAAATATAGTTCAACTTACAACAAAGAAAAACTTCATTAAAATTGTTTTTTAATCTGTAATTGAAATGATTTAAAGTTCCCCAATGTGCCGGAAATTAAAAAAATACACCCTTATTTAATATCATTTACCTTATTTATGTCTTAATATCTCCATCTCTCTCCACCTTGCTCTTCATTCCTGTTACAAAATTTTCTGTGTTGTTTCTTGAGGGGTTTTTTACTGCAACTTCATATCGTTTGCTCATGCGAAAAACCGCCACACCATAGCGCGACAATGAGCGTGCTACTGCCAACTGCTGGAGTGGAGGTGTAATTACACTTATTTCCCCAAGGGTGGTGTGCCCCACGATTTGAGAAGCACTGCCCTAAAGGGAAATTCTTGCTTCTGAATTTAACCCATCCAAAGTGAGGGCACGCACACGCACACACACACACACACACACACACACACACACACACACACACACAGAGCAGTGGACTGCAACGCATGTTAGGGACGCCCGGAGAGCAGCTGATGGTCAGGTGCCTTGCTCAAGAACACTTCAGCCATGAAGACTGATGAAGGGAAGGTGCAACTCACTCTCCCACCGTCACTCATTTTACTGGATGGAAAATGAAGCAGCGACCTTTCAGTTCCAAAGCTGCTTTTCCACCCATTAGGATAAAACTGCTCCCTATGTAATGAAGTGTTACGGTGATGAAGAAATTATGTTATAGACAGGGGTTGGAATTTGTGACGATGTTATAGAGAGGGATATTTTTGGAAAAAAGGAACAAAATAATAATCCTACCAAACACACACACACACACACACACACACACACACACACACACACACACACACACACACACACACACACACCAAAGCAGCATATTTAGTTTCTAAAAATACATGTAAACCATGAATTAGTCTGAAAGTTAATGCAGAGAACTCCAGATCAAAGAGTGGCAATAATGCGCTACCGCAGTCCACAAACATTGTTAAAAAAGCAAACAGCAATCCTAGTAAAAACAAATAGGGGCTCCAACCTGATACGTGGACATAATAATAAGTAAAATAAGGAGAATCCCCTTCTATCTTTTTTGAAGACATATGGTTTACCATGTTTTACATTTTACTGCTCCGCCCTCATATGGATCCGATCTGATTCTGCTGCTCTCTAGTGGATAGCAAATTATGTTAAAAGTCACACATATTGAATGTGAGTCATATCCTGATGTGTTTTTATCTTTCCCATCCGTCCTCATTTCTCTTGTGTTCAAATCCTCTTTGCAATGCTGCTTGCCAGGTAGAGTTGGCCCCTTTTCTCTTCCTGTTGTGTGAGCTCTATAAATAGGTGGCCATGTGGGCCCGGCCACCAAAACCATGCAGGTCTCAGTGGGCTCAAAATGTTCGTCCATGCTGATGCAGAGAGAGAGAGAGAGAGAGAGAGAGAGAGAGAGAGAGAGAGAGAGAGAGAGAGACAGAGAAAGGGACAGAGAGAGAGAGAGACAGACAGAGGGAGAGACAGGGATGGGGGGCACTGTGTTTTCAGCCCCTGTTGAATATCAACATGTTTTATGCTTATTAAGTTTACTGACATGGACAGTTTCCGAGTTGATATACTGAAGGTATGGAGGGAGCTGGAAGCACTGAAACTTCTCCAGTAATTTTTAAATGACTTTAGCTTTTATCTTTTAAATTTAGCTTTTAGCATCGTAATGCATGTTGACATTCAGGAAATGCCCCAGGATCCCTGTTCACTGTACAAAAAGTGCTTAAAAATGTGTGTGTGTGTGGGTTTCTCTCTCACTCTGTGTGTGTGCGTGTGTATGTGTAGAACATGACAGGTCTCTGAAGGCTTTAACTCATTAGTGGGGAAACATGATGGTTAAACAGTCCCTCTGAGCTGAAATAATGCGTTGTATGCATTTCCTCCTCAATAACACATCGATGTATTCTCTGCTGTCTCGATTCGCAATTGCTCATTCAGTTTTATCATCACACCCATTTTGCTTTTTGCCTCAGCACCACTTATTTAAAAATCATCTTGAATAATTAAAAAAAAAAAAAAAGATCCGAACAACATAACCTCAAGATAAACGGTGTAATTGAATTTGCAGTAATAAAAGGTTGATCTATAATTCCTAACATCATGTATGTAGATGCAGATTATTGAGTTTTGGCAATGAAGACAGCAAAGCTTACATGAGCAGAAGGAAATTTCACTGCAAAGCTTATAATGAGAGCCTTTATATTTCGGAACAGACAGCTTTTTCAACCAGCATCTTAAAAGATCAAACTAAATGCAACTGGAGGTTCTTCATCAGATATGCAGGTAAAGTACTTCTGAAGCTGCAGGAGGTGAAGCCAGCTGATCTTTAAAGCTCGAAAGTTCTGATATACTGTCGTTTTAAGTCTGTAGATTAGTTTATTTCCCACACCTTAAGGTTTCCAACTTTTATATATGTGCAGCTGGAGTTGAAACAGCTGGACACATATCCTGTGGCGGTATTAGGCTTTCCGCGAGTTCTTTGACCTGTTGTCTTTTCTGTGGGAGAATGAATGTAGAATGTAGAATGAAGAAAAATTCTGAATCTTGAATGAATTTTTGAAAGGATTCTTTAACAATGTTATATTGTATGTTGTAATGTTTTTCACTTTTTAATATTTTGGTTTATTTGCAGGACTGCTGGGCTTGGCTGAGCTTCGTGCAGGTTTTCTCAAATTAACAGTAAGTATACAGACAGCACATCTAATATTGCTTCAACATTCCTTATCAAGTGTACCAGATTCTTTTGGAAGCCATCAACAAACCTTTGTTGGAATTCTGGTTGGATATTGTGGTCATTCCTGACATTTAAGCACAGTCTGCATATGGTTGAAAGGAGCTGAGGTTGAAAAACTTTTGGAAGGTCATTCCAAAAGCTTAAATTTAGCCTTCTTTATCAATTTCACAACCACCTCCAATATTTATCTGGGGTAACTATATTAATTAGGATGACAGCGAGAACTCACCCATCTCACCCGACTCAGGGTGAATACTCTGAACAGCTTGTCCGACCATTGCATCACCACAGACATGGCCAGCCTTTGATAACCCAATTAGCTGCATTGGGGGGACAGCAGTGACAACCGTGGACAGCGAGGTTTGAACCCCAAACCACCTTACCACTAACTGGGCCACCACTGCACTCTAACCTTTGATTCATTATGTTAATTATCCCTGTAATAGAATCTTGTGATTGCCATTACAGTGCTGGGGTCACTGTTGGGTCATTACTGTTACAGAGCTGGGGTATCCTCACTACAGTAGTAATTCATTGTCAGGGGTCAGTCCAATGATTGAACCTGGTGATTTTCACTGCAGTCCTGGACCATTCCCATTACAGTCCTGGACCATTCCCATTACAGAGCTGAGTAATTCCCATTCCATCAATGAGCCATTCCTTGAAGAGAACTTGATCGTTTCTATTTCATCGTTGTGAGTCCCATTATAGACTTCCGACATGCATTACATAACCAAATAATTCCTATTTCATTTCTCTTTCAGCCCCCCACTCCCCATTAGAGAACTGAGGGCTCGGAATTACATAAATAGGTAATTTCTGTTACAGAGCCATCATTTATATTACAGACCAGGGTGATTTCTATTACATTAATAAGCCTTCCCTGTTGTAGCGCAAGGTCATTTCCATTACACAGCTCAGTCATTACCAATACAGTCCTGGGTCAGTACTTCTTGTCCAGGAAAAAAAAAAATCTTTAGATCAGAGCTATGCTAATCATTTTTCAGGACTTATTTTCTGCTTTTATATTAAATTCACATCTGATGGCTTAAAAAATGTATTTGAGTTCTGCAGAGTAATTTATTTTCCACTGAACTCTATGAAGCAGCAGTTTGGACCTTGTTATGTGGGAATCACTATCCTGCTGTTCGAATTGATATTTCCAAGAAACCCAATTCATAAATTTGGCTTACTTCCTTCACAGTGATGGTCATAGAAAACTGAAGAGAAGTGACACTGGTGCTGTTCATGGATGATGAGGGGGGGAAAAACCCCGCAGAGAATTGTTACATCCATCTCCATCAGAACACATACACAGGGAAACGTGACATACACAATCACCTCTGTATACAGTACATTCTCATATGTTTTCTGAGTCAAAGCTTTCAGGCTGCTTGATCTAAATGGTGAGATGCCCTTAAAGCGAATGAGACTTCACATTCATCCTCTCTCGTCCTTGGACGTAATTACCACTTGCTACCATTCCTATTTCAGACAAAGTGGCTCCATGAAAGGACACTTTAACTAGTGCAGGCATTATCAGTGTGAACTGATGAGTTAATGACTAATGCTATTACTGGGCTATTCAGGTACAATCTCATGACTGCGATGATAAAGGTGATTGAATTGAAAAAACCCAACAAAAACACCTGAACACCATACTAGAGTGCCAGTTTCAATCATGAAACTACATTTCTCTGACCCCCAATAACAAACAAAAAAAGAAAAGTCACACACGAATACGTTGTACCACTTTTAGCCTTGTTTACAGCATGCAATCATCATGCTATTGTTTCAACAAACTTAAGCAACATATCATTTATTTACATCCAGTGTCAGGTTCATTTCTCACCGATGTCTTGACTCAATGAGGGAAAAACTGAATCCCTCCATAAAGTCTTCCCTAGCACATCCCAGAAACATTCAGTAAAGTTAAGGTTGGGGTGGCAATACATTTGTGAAAATGATTCCTCATGCCCCCTGAACCACTCTTTCATTATTTGAGTCCTCATTTTTATATCCTATTAGGAAAGAGAAAGTGCATTGATGTGATAACCTGCTCATTCAGTATATTCAGATCATCAGCTGCTTCATTTTATTGCCACATTAATGTTGCTGAGATGTTGTTGGGGTGCATTGCATAGGACTTAGTATCGCGCCAAGTGCTGTAGAACAGCTGTAGTGTAGTTGCTTAGACTTCTCGCTTCCAGCTTCATCTGCTGCCACCATCTAAGCTCATTGAGTGAAAAGAAGGCCAAGTGTGTAAGTCCTTCCTGATGGTACAAAGCTTCTGCTAAGTCAAGACTCTCACATTGCCTCCTCGCGGCACACCCTGGTAACTGGGCACCTTACGGCCCCAGGCGAAATATCTGAGGGATCTCAGAGCAGGTTGAGCCCCAGAGGTGCAGTATGCAGGCCCACCGGCATGTGGTCATGCACTGGAACTCACTAGTCAACCATCCGCTGCCTTGCAGATAAAGCCCTTGAGGTAAAGGCTAAGAGAAGGACAATTCTGACTTACAGCCCCCAGCTATGGGAAAATAACACCACTGCCTTGTGGTCATCATGGGAGTGACAAAGGCTAAGGGAGACACCCCCTACTGAAAATCTGGAGTGGAGCCACGAAGGCAGTTGGTCCTCGCGTAGCGGCACCTCCCGGCAACTCCTGTAGCCAAGTTGGTACCAACTGTATCGGCTAGCCCATTCCGTTGGACACTACCAGCTAGACTGAGAAGGGGGATCTGTTGACTGGGCATCTCAGTTCCTCCACAACTTTGCCCTGGGCTGTGCCCTGGAGAGGTCACTCCAGTGCCGCCTTCTGCAGCAGCTCAGCACAGGCAGATGCAGTTACTGGTTAAAAGCCCAGGGCTAATTGGCGTAAGCTTGGGCGCCTAGGGCTATCTCCCGATGGTGGGAGGGATCATCAAGTCCCACTGGTCAGCTACCGCCAGTAAGGTGCTGGCCCTCCACAGTCCGCTTACTTCAATAGGTGCTTGAAGTGGAGGCCAACAGCCGAAGCACGGACTGTAAACACTCCATCATAACAAGAAACCAAAGCAGCCAGTGCTGAGTATGGCAACCTGGAACGTCAGAACAATGTGTCCTGGCCTCTCTGACGATCTCCAGTAAATCAACAATGCCAGGGAAACTGCCACCATCCCCGTGAGCTGAGGAGGTTCTACACTGACAGTGCAGCACTGCAAGAGACGCGACTCCCGAGCAGTGGCAGCCTGAAGGATTAGGTCTATACGTTCTTCTGGCAGGGACAGCCTGACGAGCACAGCCTACATGGTGTTGGATTCGCTGTGCAAAACTCATTTGTGTCCATTGTTGAACCACTGTCCCCAGGCACTCCGCGAGTCCTCTCTCTCAGTCTCACAACCTCCTCTGGACCATCTATCATCATTAGTGCCGATGCTCCGACGCTTTGTTCTCCAGTTGAAGTGAAAGATGCATGCTACAATGTGCTCAAAGCCAGGATCCAGCAGATCCCTGCCAAGGAGCACCAGTTTCTGCTCGGCGACTTTAACACATGGATAGGGGCAGCTCACGACTCCTGGCAACGCTGCATTGGCCTCTTTGGCATTGGCAAGCTCAATGAGAACGGCCAACACCTTCTTGAACTCTGTTCCTTTCATGACCTCTGTCTGCCCAGCACATTCTTCTCCACCAAGTTCTGCCACCGAGTGTCCTGGAGACACCCAAGGTCTCGCCACTGGCATCAGCTGGACTTCGTCATCACCAGGAGATCCCTGCTGAACCAAGTGCTGGTCACACACAGTTTCCACAGCACTGACTGTGACACCGACCATTCCCTGGTCGTCACCAAGGTACGTCTCTGCCTCAAACGTGTCAACCACTCCAAGCAGAAACCCCGGCCCCATGTCAACACAGCTATGACTGCAGTGCCTGAATTGCAGTAACGTTATGCTGAAGCTATAAATGTAGCCCTGGTGGACTGCCCCACTGACTATGTTACTGCAAGGTGGAACCACATCCGTGAGGCTATGTTTGAGACTGCCATAGGCACCTTTGTGAAGGTGGGGAGGAGTGCGGATTAGTTTGAAGCAGGAGCGGCTGAGAAGGAACCTGCCATCGCCACCAAATGTGCAGCCCTAATTTCTCACAAGAAGGAGCCCTCTGTGCGAATGCTTGCTGCACTGTGTGCTGCAAGAAATAATGCACAAAAGATTTCAAGGCGTTGTGCCAACAACTACTGGCTTAACCTCTGCCAGGACATACAACTTTCTGCAGATCTTGGAAACGAGCGCAAAATGTACGAAGGCATGAAGAAGGCTTTCGGTCCTAGTGCTATCAAGAATGCCCCACTCAAATCAGCAGCAGGCGACATCATCAAGGATCATGGTAAACAAATGGAGAGATGGGCTGAGTACTACCAAGAGCTCTACTCGTGAGAAACCACCGTCTCAAACACAGCCCTTGAGAACATCCCTCCACTGTCTGTTATGGATGAGCTTGATGCTCCACCCACCATCGAGGAGCTCAGCAAGGCGATAGACTCCATGTCAAGCGGCAAGGCTCCAGGCAGTGACAACATCCTGCTTGAAATCGTCAAAACCGCAAAGGAGAGCTTGCTCTTGAAACACCTCCATGAGCTCCTACTGCAGTGCTGGGAGGAAGAGCTGTTCCCCAAGACATGCGTGATGCCAAAATCATTACCCTCTACAAGAGCAAGAGGTAGAAAAGTGATTGCAACAACTATTGTGGAATCTTACTCCAAAGCAAAGTTGGCAGTCTTTGCCCGTGTTGTCCTCAACAGGCTCCAACTACTTGCCGAACGTGTGTATCCAGAGGCGCAGTGTGGATTCAGGGCAGCCAGGTCAACCATAGATACAGTCTTCTCTGTGAGGCAGCTGCAAGAGAAGTGCCGGCAGCAGAGACAACTCCTCTATTTGGCCTACATTGACGTGACCAAGGCTTTTGACTTGGTCAACAGGGATGGACTGTTTGCCCTCCTCCAGCAAATTGGATGTCCCCCCAAGCTTTTGAGCATGATCAAGTCATTCCACCAGGACATGAATGGCATCATCCAGTTTGATGGATCATCCTCAGACCCTTTCCCGATCAAGAACGGTGTGAAGCAGGGTTATGTCCTTGCTCCAACTCTTTTTGGCATCTTTTCCTCCCTGCTCCTGCGCTACACTTTCCAGAACTCTGAAGACGGCATCTTCCTCCATGCCAGGAGTGACGGAAGCCTCTTTAACCTGGCACACCTCAGAGCAAAGATCAAGGTGTGGAGTGTTCTCATCAGCGAGCTGCTCTTTGCTGATGATGCTGGTCTTGTTGCCCACACCGAGGAAGTGCTCCAGCATCTCATCAACTGCTTTGCTGGTGCCTGCTCAGAGTTTGGCCTCACCATCAGCCTTAAAAAGACTGAGGTCATGGGCCATGATGTCAGCAGTGCTCCTCGTATCAACCTCAGCGACCACACCCTTAAAGTGGTGGAAAAGTTCACCGACTTCGGATCGATCATCTCCAGCAACCTCTCTCTAGACGCCAAACTGAACGCCCGTATCGGCAAGGCATCGTCAGTGATGGCCCATCTGGCGAAGTGAGTCTGGGACAACTCCATGCTAACCACCAACACCAAGATCAGAGTCTGCAAGGCTTGCGTACTGAGTACTCTCCTTTATGGCAGTGAAGCGTGGACCCTCTACTACCGCCAGGAACGCCAGCTGAATGCCTTCCACCAACACTGCCTTCACAGACTACTGGGCATCACTTGGCAGGACCATGTCTCCAACATCGATGTCCTGGCCAGAGCAGATGTGCCACCCAGTATGTTTGCCATCCTGACCTAGAGACGCTTGCGATGGCTTGGCCACGTCACCCGAATGGACGATGGCCACATCTCCAAAGACTTACTGTACGGGGAGCTGGTTACTGGAACCAGGCCAAAGGGACATCCAGCTCTAAGGTTCAAGAATGTCTGCAAGCGCGACCTCAAGGCTGGAGGCTTCAACCTCTCCGACCTGTTGTCAGCCGCCTCTGACCGCTCCGACTGGAGGACTACCACCCAGGATGTCATCAGGACAGCAGAGGAGAGAAGAGACACCAACTGGGGGGAGAAGAGACTCCGCAGCAGAGACTGGCCCCACCCCACCACACTACAAGGACTTCATCTGCAGTGGCTGCGGCAGAATCTGCAGATCCTGTATCAGCCTCTACAGCCAGGCCCGACACTGCAGCTCCCTGACCAAAGACCCACGGCACAAACCTCCCCCAAGATCTTTCGAGATCGACGGGGCCAACAACAATGTTGCTGAGCCTCGACCAGAACAACTGGAGCAAAAATGGAGATTCTATGTTGTGATAAAGGTTAAATGTGTTCCATGAAAATATTAGTGTGTGACCTTTTTTTGGGGGCGGGGGGAGCAGTGTGTAAGAGTCTGAGTCTGTTTACTTTGCGGAAATATGAAGCATTTCATGTTCACTGTCTAAGCCTTGGAGATATAAGCAGTCAGCCTTTCTCGATTTCTGCTTTTCTTTCCCATTGATTTTTTTCCAGACACTTGTGACTTCCTGACTCTCCCTTTTCCAGCTCACAGAAAATCTACTAAACATTTCTGAGCTCTCCTTTCTTGGTCTCTCTTTACTGAATGTGTGGAATCCAAGCAACAATAAAGCCTAATTGATTTTCTCTCCTCCTTTACTCCTGAAGGACAGAGGAAAGAGCATGGTGGTGGGTGGAGGTGGAGGTGGTAGGTATGCTCTAAAGGAGATATCGGATTTGGTTACCACATCAACTCGTGTGCTGTGTATCAATAGGCAGTTTCAGCCCTTATCTGTTGTCCTCATCGTCCTCCATGACCTTGTCATCTGTCTCCAGTAAATTGTAACCTTCCCTGTTTTCAGGTGTTTTTTATTTATAGAAGCAGAAACTTTATCAGTGTGTACGGCTGCTTTAATTAGCGCCGCTACCACACTGGCTAACAAGGATAAGGTTGAGTGGTTTGTTTACTCTTTCCAGCCAGCTAATTCATCTGCCAGAGAGTTGTGAACCTGGTGTGTGCAATTAATAAACTACCGCGAGTATCCCCCGGGCAAAGGCGTTTAAAACAGGAAATAAAACAAATGAGGAGAGAGAGAGAGAGAGAGAGAAAAAAAAGGCAAAAAATAATGAAAAACTATGAAATTAAACTGAATCTCAGACCATCACACACAGTGGTTTTTGTGTATTATAAATGTAGCTGTATGCGATGGGTGTTTTGAGACATATTAGCGGGTGAAGAATGAGGAAAATAAAACCATTATCCCAGATGTTAGGCATGGGAGCATGTAAGAAGATGAAAAAGAAGAAAAACAAAACTTCACCAAGGCTATTTTATTTCACCCTTTGCTCCCAGGGTAAAATGATTGACAGCAGTATAAAATTCAGTACTTCAGTACATAGTGTGTAAAGTATTCCATGAATCATGGGTCTAATGATGCGGTGACGCCTCAAAGTGTTGCGACAAAATGAATCCTGCAGGTGCTATTAATGTAATTAGCTTTTCTTGGGCACTGGGTGGGCATTGGAAGGAAGATTGTTTTAATCAATCATGTTTAGCCCTGATTTATTAATGAAGCAAAATTAACTAGAAAATCAACTGTAGAGTCAGAGAGGCACTTCAAACCTCACAGACCTAACCGAGCTAAGGTTGGCAAGCGAGAGAGCCCTCTCGAGCTGAAGAGACCGACAGGGTGACCTCTGCTTGATGGCAGCATTTCAGTTAGTCCTCCATTCAAAAGATGAAGTGCCCGTCTATGTCATTGGCCTTTAATTACCTCAGGGATTTGTGGTCAGAGTTATACTCAACCCTGTGGGAAAGACCAAGTTGGTTGGGTCGAGGCTGAACATTTACAGATAAAGGTAAAAGCAAAGAAAAGTATTGAATTATATACATTTATATTTGTGCTTTTCACTTACTCGTTTGCCAAATCACCTGTCAGACCATTGCAGGGGCAACACACACATAACACACAAATTCACTCTCATATCAATGCTCAATGTGCATATAATGTGCATGTATTTGGGCAGAGATAGGAAGCCGGAGTACAACAAGGAAACAGGTTAGAGGACATGCAAACTAAACTCAGAAACGGCTGAGCCGAACCCCAGGACGCAAAACCAAGACCTTATCGCCGTGAGGCAGAAGTGCTAACCACTATACCACCATGCCGCTCCAAAGTTAATTTCTAATGTGCATATTATTATATTTAATGTGTCAGAAAAAGATCTAAAATAAACAAATCAAGTACTATATTTAAGACTTGCAAAAGCTATATGGCACCCTAATTGCGAAATCACCTAAAAGGCCTGTGATTGGTCAGAATGGTCTGGATATTGAAAGACAGATTTTACAAATACCTGAGCCCAGGACCCGAACTTCTTGCTGGGAGGGAAACCTGTAAACCACTACATCAGTGTCGTTCTTTATAGTATGTTTAACACTCTGAAACACAACAATAAAGAAGCCTTCACAGCCAAAGGAATCAGAAGTAAATAGGGAATCCATGAGTGTTCTTTTAGTTACAAGCAGTTCCCATTCACGGAGAAGAAAAAGAGTATAAAATGCATACAAGTGGTGGCCCGATGGTAAGGTGCCGGATTACTGATCCCCAGGTCGGAGGTTCACGCCCCACTGTCAACAGGTTGCCACTGTTGTTCCTCCAGTACAGCCAACTGGGTTATCAAAGGCCGGCTATGTCTCTCGGCTATGGTGAGAGGCTGTAAAAGAACCGTTACTGACTTTTATAAATAGAAGGCCGCATAGCTGTCAGCGTGTTTCTGCTCTGTGATGGTCTGGTGTGCTGTCCACGGTGTACTCTGTTCTCTTTCAGAGTCAGCTGAGATAGGCACCAGGCTCTCTTCTTCTTTTCCTTTCGGCTGTTCCCTTCAGGGGTCGCCACAGCGAATCATCTGCCTCCATCTCACCCTATCCTCTGCAACTTCTACTCTTACTCTAACTACCTTCAGGTCCTCCTTCACCACATCCATAAATCTTCTCTTTGATCTTCCTCGAGGCCTTCTGCCTGGTAGATCCAACCTCAGCATCCTACTACCAATATACTCACTATCCCTCCTCTGTACATGTCCAAACCATCTCAATCTAGCCTCTCTGACTTTGTCTCCAAAACGTCTTACATGTGCTGTCCCTGCAACCCTAATTAGCATTAAGCGGTTCAGGAAATTAATAAATGAAATGTTTCTTCTGTACAATGTTGAGGCTGTTCAGAGTTGAGTACTGTATAATAATGCACCATTCTTTTCTCTATATGAGAAACACATTCGGAACTTGATTATCATCATTATTCACTCATTGGTTTTGGTTTGTTTGTTTGTGAGTGTGTGTGTTTGTGTTACCATTCTGTAGTATGTATACCGTAAGGTTGTTTGTGGCAGTGTAATATCCTAGGCATGTACAGTAAGTATTTTCTCAGAATGCCGAGCAGGCAGCAGTATTAAGCTATAAAACATGTAAAGTATTTCACTAGGTTGAATTTATCTAAAGATAGATGGGTGTGGAGACTCGCTACAGGCTCAGAGATTTATATTGATTTTTCATTTTATTACCCCTTTGGTCTGATTAGTGAAATGATGTATGGCTTGGTTACAAAAAATGAGAAAAAAAGAATAAAAGAAATGATGTTGAAATGAAGAACAACAACAACATGAACAACAAGAAATGAACAACAACAACAAAACAAGTTAAACATTGACTGGACAAGGATATGTGATGATAAACAACCTCAGAATATTTCAATTCGGATAGACTTCCATGGCTCTGGTCTGCATATTAACATGAAGTGCCTGCATGAACTAAAACTATTTTTCATTGATTTTATTATACACTAATTATTCGGGATTAAACAAGACAGGATGCGTACATATTGGTGGTTTTTGATTGTGTCACCTTGTTAGAGTATACTAACAGGATTTTCACTAATTTGACTTAAATACCAGTGGAGTTGTAGTGAATTGTTCAGGGTGTCCTCTGCCCTCGCCCAGAGTTGGCTGAGCTGGGTACCAGCCTCACCGTGACCCTAATTAGTCTTAAGCGGTTCAGAAAATTAATGAATAAATGAATGGAATTGTGGTGTCGTGCTTAGCACATCCACATTGCAGGAAGGACATCCTGGGTTCTAGTGCTGGGCTTGGCAGGGGCATTTTTTTGTGGAGTTTTCACTTTTACCCTGTGCTGGCATGGGTTCCCTCAAGGTACCCCCCCAAATAGTCTGTAGGCATACACTTTAGGCTTGTTGTTTTTGGTTGTTCCAAATTGCCCCTATCTGGAGTGTGTGTGATTGTGATTTGATTTGTGTGTCTGTGTTGGTTTTGTGATTAACTAGCAAGCTGTTCAGGGTGTAACCCAAATTTGCCCCAAGTTGGCTGAGATTGGCTACAGCCTTCCCATGACCAAATGAATAACAAGTTGAATAATCACGTTTAAATGCAGTGCAGATGTCCAAGGACACCCTCAAATACAGGGGTCTCAAACTCATTCCACAAAGGGCCGCAGTGGCTGCAGGGTTTTGTTTCAAACAAGCAGCAGCACACCTGACGTGACTCATTTAAAAAAACTGATCTGAGTATTCAGGCAGTTGATTGGTCAATCTGTGAAACCCCTGCTCAAACCCGAACCAGTTTTATTACAGACAAGAATAAATGCTGAAACACTCACAGTCACTAAATATTTCTGAGATCAACTCTTGCTGTTCTATCAGAACACAATCAGTGTGCAAAAGGAGCAGATTTATTTGCAGGTTTGCATACACAAGAGATTCATTTGTAAGTGAACTCGAGTGAGACAAAAAGGTTAATTGTGGTGCTGCAGCACTTAAACAGTTCACGATCAGTGTGATCAGAGCAAGCGCCTTTAGCTACATCTATTCTAATTCTACCATTTGTTTCATGTCCCTGCAGTCCTGCTGTCTTTCGCATTGTACCATGTGATCAAGAGAAGCAAAGAAGCAGCATCCCATAGCATGTAGACCTCTTCCACTTGACTATCAACTGAATAATAGTGGAACTGCACGACTGTATAAACACGCTGTATCGTGAATATTGATGAATATAATATAACGGGTTGAGGTAGCTTGGGTATCTAGGTAGAATGCCTCCTGAACGCCTCCCTGGTGTGGTGTTTCGGGCACGTCCAACCGGGAGGAGACCCCGGGGTCAACCTAGAACATACTGGAGGAATTATGTCTCTCTGCTGCTCTGGGAACGCCTCGGTGTCCCCTCAGAAAAGCTGGAGGAATTGGCTGGGGAGAGGGATGTCTGGACCTCATTACTTAGGCTGCTACACCTGCGACCCAACCCCAGATTAAGCAGAAGAAGATGATGATGACGATGATGAAGCGATCACATAATAAATGAATCCTCTTTCTGCTCGATTGGATTGCTTACACTAACTTAAAAAAAGATTATTACTGATTAATAAAGTACACAGGGTCCTTCATTTTTCATAGTTATTGTGGACCGAGAAACCCCCCGTGACCGCCGAATTCCACGAAGTAGAAACGACCCCCCCTGACTGACGTATACGTACATGTATACAGTATGTGCATATAATATCAATAAATAAATATTCAACGCTATATAAATGCTCCTAATAACAATTAATCATTCAAAAATAATACATAAGATGTAAATACAATATAGATACACACACAGATGCGCATGCACTTACATTTTTATGTGAGTACAGTCGGCCCTCTACTTACGAAATCAATCCATTCCAGAGCATTTTTCGTAACCTGAGGTTTTTGTAAGTAGAGGCGCATTTTACATGTAAAACGCGTGATTTGTTCCAAGGCTTCCAAGACTACACCATAAACCCTTTAAAAAGTATAAAAGTGCACCAATTGTGTATGACATATGTGTTAAAAGAAAACTATTTACCTTTTTAAATCTCTCGAACCACCCATGCAACGCTTTAAAGTCCAAGGGTTGCTGGTGTGAAGAACCCTTACCCTCTTTCACGAGGTCCTTAAATATGGCGGTTGCTTTTTCCGAAATAATCGCCTCCATCACCGTATCTCCACTTTTAATGCCTCCTTCTGCTTCAATATCGTCCCGATTATAGAGGTTTCAGCCATACTCCTTTGCGATTTTGCTCAACTGCATCCCACTTTCATGTTTTTTTATTATCTCCTGCTTCACTTCGATTGATAACGGAGCCCCCTTCTTCTTTTCGGTGTCACCAGGAATCACTTTCTTGGGGTCCATGATGGATAACGAAATATAACGCTGCGATGATCCGTCTCAAAAAACTCACGAGCCGACAGTCCTGTTTAATACTCCTTCACACATGTGACAAATAGGAAGTATGGGTACAGGAAGTATTGATACAGTTCGGCTCCCTCCTGGCCAATGGGAGGCCAGCGGGGCGGGATGTAGGGAGACAGCCAATGAGAGAGCAATTCGCGCATTGTTTGAATTTTTGAATGGATTTTTCGTATTCAGAGGTTTTCGTAAGTAGAGGACCGACTGTAGTTTTGTTGGGGGGTTTTGGGTTGTTTTTGTTTGTTTTGGTTTTTTTTTTTTGTCTGTTTGGTTTTTTTTGCATAATTGGCCTTGTTTCGCTGCATTTTCCTTAACTTTTCCCTTGTTTTTCCTTATTTTTTTTATTTTTCCATGAATATTTTTGAAAAACCAGCGACGCACTGAGGCCGCAGAAACTGAAGCACCAAGTAGCGAGGGATCACTGTATATATTGATAACCCAGTTAGCTGAACTGGGGGACAGCAGTGTCTACTCAGTGAGAGTGAGGCTTGAACCCCTAACCATTGAATCAGTAAGCCAGCACCTCCCTATTGGACCATCACTGCCCCCGCCCCGGGATCTTATGCACCAACAATATTTGTAGGCATATCTTCTATCAAAAGTGTTTCCTATTAGAAACTACATACCACACACCGTTGCGTTGCCTAAGGTAGGCGCAAGCCTCCCTGCGACCCTAGTAGGATTAAGCAGTTCAGGGACAACTTTATAAGTAGCCATGTAATAAGCGAAATCATAAGCCGCGAGCCCATCCACACTGTGTCAGGTTTCTACTCCCTCATCAGGGTCGTATTTTTATGTTTATTTTTTTGCAATATTCACAGCGCCACTGTATGTTATCCCTGACAAATAATCGACAACATTCACCTGATACTTATCTTGAGCACCCAAACCATCTATACACATATGCAGACCTGCAGACCTGGCAGGACCTAAAAATACTTGACATTCAGCCTGGCATACAGGAAGCAGCCGGAGAGAGAAATCTCTCACCCCCACTTTCTGTCTGTAGTCATTTATTTCTGACTGGCGCTGTGCTGGGATGTTAATTGTAGGTCTTACTCGGGTCACCGTGATCAGTGAAACAAAGAATATGCGAAAAAGAGAGTTTAGGAGGGTGAATGAGCATGAAAAAACGAAAGACTGCCTCAGTAGGTGACTCACTTTCTGAGGAATTGTATCGCATGAGGTCATTTCCTGGGGTAATTAATATACTGTACTGTATGTCATGCAAACATCATGATGAGGGGTATTTAAGCAAAAAAGAAACACATTAACAGCTTTTAAACACAAAGTGATCACATTTTGTATTAAATTGAGGTGTAAATGTATGGTATGGTTGTTCGTTTCCATGTTAGCCCTGCAGTAGAGTGGTGACCTGCTCAGTGTGTACATCAACTCTCATCCAAAGTCACCTTGGATTGACACTGTTCCACACAATTCCTGTGAAATATATTAACATAATCTTCATATTCATTTTTTTTCTGCCTAATCTGGGGTCAAGTCATGGGGCAGCAGCCGAAGCAGTGAGGTCCAGACGTTCCCCTCCCCAGCCACTTCCTCCAGCTCTTCTTTGGGGGGTGGGGACCGAGATGTTCTCAACCAGTCAAAAAACATAGACCCTCCAACATGTTTAAGGTTGACCCCAGGGTCTCTTTCTGGTAGGACATGCCTGAAACACCACATCAGGGATTCTAGTGTCCAGGTATTCTAACCAGATGCCCGAAGCTTGTTTCAGCCGCTTGTATCAGTGATCTTGTTAAATCGGACACTATCCAAATCTTATGACCATGAGGTTAGAATGTGGATCGACTGGTAAGTTCAGAGCTTTGAAGCTCCCTCTTCACCACAACGGACTGTACAAGCTCCGCTTTACAGCAGAGGCTGCAGCTATCCGCCAGTCGATCTCCCGCTCCATGCTTCCCTCACTTGTGAACAAGACCTCAAGATACTGAATCTCCTCCAATTGGGACAGGACCTCATTCCAGACCCGGGGGAGGGGGCAGGGGTGTTACATTCTACCCTTTTCCAGGTGAGAACCAAGGCCTTGGACTTAGGGGTGCTAATTCTCATCCAGCCGCTTCGCACTGATGTTTATACAAGAGCTGGAGGTCCCGGATTGATGAAGACAAAATGGCAACATAATCTGCCAAAAAAGCAGAGACAAGATCCTATGGTCACCAAACCAGAACTCCACTCCCTTAAACACGCCTAGAAATTCTGTCTATAAAAATTATGAACAGAATTGGTGACAAAGGACAGCCTTGGTGGACTCCATCCCTCGCCGAAAACAAATTAAACATGTTGTTACCAATGCGGTAACAAATGCAATACTCTGACTTCGGTGGTACAGAGACCTAATGTACTGTAGCAACGGGGGTAGTTCACTGTATTCCTGAGTCAGAGCCTTCTTCTATCCTTTCGGCTTTTTCCCTTTCTCAGGGGTCGCCACAGCGAATCATCTGATTCGCACATTTGATTTGGCACAGGTTTTTATGTCGGATGCCCTTCCTGACACAACCCTTTTAACAAGGTACAGAAACACACTAACGGCTTTGCAGCTACTCTTTACGAAAGTCAGCAATGGTTCTTTTACATGCCTCTCACCATAGACAGTGAGAGACATGGCCGGCCTTTGATTACCCAGTTAGCTGCACTGGGGGGACAGTGGCAACCTTGTGGAGACTTGAACCCCCAACCTTAGGATCAGCGATCCTGCGCCCTAACCACTAGATCACCACTGCCCCCTACTCCTGAGTCAGAGTAATATTATAAAAATAAACAATAATTTCAATTGAAGCAAAGAGAAAAATAAGACAAAATCCTGTGTCAACATGAAAACAGTGCTTCCCACTGTTGCACCAGTGACAAGCTGAGGAAAGAATCTTTTGACATTATGATAGGGAGGTGCCCTATTGTTGTTGGTAGGAGGAAACTGCAAAACTGTGGAAGAAAGCAACACATGCATAACAAGAGCATCTGTAATGCAGAGAGTTCGGGTTTAAACTTGGAATTTTAGTGCTGTGAGGTAATGCTCTACTAAATAAAGTCACACTATGTATCAAATAATTTTGCCTTTAAAAAAATATGATTTTTTTTGCGGGCAGTGGTGGTCGGTGGTATAGGGTGCTGGATCGCTGATCCAAGGGTTGGGGGTTCGAGTCCCACTCTCCACAAGGTTGTCACTGTACCCCCAGTGCAGCTAACTGGGTTATAAAAGGCCGGCCATGTCTCTCACTGTCTATGGTGTGAGGTTCATGTAAAAGAACCATTGCTGACTTTCGACAAGGGTAGGCTGCAAAGCCGTCAGCGTGTTTCCGCCTTGCGATGGCCTGGCGAGCTGTCCAGGGTGTACTCTGCCCTTGCCCGGAGTTGGCTGGGATGGCCTCCCCGTGACCCGAATTAGGATTTAGGGGTTACAGAAACTGAACTGAACTGATGAAAAAAATGAAATTTCTCTTCATGAAGTGTTGATTGTCTCATCTCATCATTTTGGTTTGAACACATTTTAAATAGCCAACAGGAAAATTCATAAGGTATTTTTATTCATCAGGAGCGGAATTTTATTATTTATTTATTTTTTAGCATAATATATGACTGACTATAAAGCTTTCCTGATAGGAAGTGTAGTGTTTACAACACCATGACATCTTTCTCTTTGCAGAGTATTTAACATTAACCTCCATCCTGCTTATTTTACCTTTAATCACAGATCTGTATGGCACTCTGGAGAATGTCAGCCTAAACAGGGCAATATTTAGGCGGACACTTCACGTCCTACAGAGGTACTTAGACTAGAAAGTTAAACACACACACACTCACACACACCTGGCACTGATAAACAGTCGAATAGTCCCTGTGGTTATCGCTGCTGGCCACTTGCCAATGTGGAAGGGTGAATTTTTTTTTTTTGCCGCTCCACATCTACCAACTCAACAGTTCCCTCACTCAGTCACGGCTCTCACCTTGGACGCAAGCCAAGGGAACGATAGCTCCACACCGCATGCAAGGCTGGCCAAGTGACATAAAGCAGAAGAGGCAGATAGGTGATTCACATCCGGTGGCATTGATTAAAACATTTTTCATGTTGCTCTGTCTGGATGCCTGGCTGACAGGAGATGCTCAGTGCATGCTTTGAACTTCACGTCAAAGAAAACAAGAAACAAAGGAGGGTTTACGGAGAAGGAAAAGAAGGGAGCAAGACAGAGAAATGGAAACAGAGGATGGAATAAATAGAAATAAAGGCATAATATGAATGGAAAGACAGAGAGAAGACACTGAGTGAGCAAAAGAGGAACTTAAAAAGAGAGAGAGAGAGAATAAGTGAAAGAAAAGTTAACAGCAAAGTATAAATAAAGACAAAAAAATGTATCTTGAATTCCAGACACTTAAAATTTCTGTTTATTAATTGAGTGTTTTAAAGCTTCTTATCAAAGAGGGCATATCAAGATTCCGGAAGTTTCGGACCGTCCAGTAATAGGATGCCGTCATGCTGAAGTACAGCAAAGGAATATCTTGGCTAGTTACCCTGAGTCACTGGGGGCATGATGTCGGCAACCACTGCGATTCAAGACCAGTGGGGAGCTTCACCATTCATGATCACACTTGGAGCACAATTGGGGCATAGATAGAATGCAGAGAGCATCCAAGTGAGGAAACTTGAAGGAATCGTGGTTCCAAGTTCATCAAGATCCAGTATGGTACATCAAGGTCTGTTCGCTCTGTTAAGATAGATCAAGCTCTACTACGAGTCCCACATTCTATCACGACTGACATCAAATCATAGCACATCATGATAATCATGGCAAAATTTGTAACAGTCAAAAACTTTGTCTCGATCAGTGCCATCATCAAAATTCCACCAGTTTCCCTTAGAGATCATCACGATTTGAATCCACCACTCTGCAAACTCATCAAAATTGTCTCAACTCGTGGACATGGTACCCCAGTGTAAATCCAGAGATCGTCATCTATCGGCTAGATTTCAGTTTCTTAAAGGAAACACTGTTGCTTGTAAATGAATGCACCGATAAATTCAAATTCATTCATTTATTTTCTGAAAAACTTCATTATAATTAATTAATAATGATTCTGGGAGGACACCAGAATATCCGGTGGAACTCTACACCGAAACGCCCGAGCTGGGAATTGAACCCAGGACCTTCTTGCTGCGAGGCAGACATGCTAACCACTGTGCCACCATGCTGCGGCATGCATGCTGGGGAGCGATACAGTTGTGTAGTGGTTAGCACGTCTGCCTCACAGCAGGAATGGTGCTGGGTTTGAGTTCCAGGCATTGCGGAGGCGATTCTGTGTGGAGATTTCATGTTCTCCCTGCGCTTGCATGGATTTTTTTCAGGCACTCCAGTTTCCTCCCACAGCCCAAAGACCTGAACATTAAGCTAATGGTGTCAATACGAATGGTTGTGTGTGTTTGAAGGGTGTAGCCTCAATTTGGCCAGGATGGTCTCTAACCTCGCTACAAGCCTAATCAAAAATAAAGCGATTTGGGAAATTAAATGTAATTTCCATAATCAGACCTAATTGGGGTTAGTGACGTAGTGGTTATGGTGCTGGGCTCATGATTATGAGGTTGTGGGTTTGAATTCCAGTTAGATCCCCACTGTGCTAAGACCTACGGGCAAGTCCTTAACCACAAGTGTGCCTATGTCCACAGGTGCCAGTAAAAGTATTGGGAAGGTAACCTGCGATGGACTAGTGTCCCTTCCTAGAGGAGTTGAACTCCTGGTAACTTCACACTACAGAAACCCAAAATAAGCACCGTCCCCTGATGAGCCACTAGGCTCAGGGGTAAAAAGCCCAACAGAATCACCTTACCCTAAGCAAACCTGCCTTAAACGGTGTGTGTGTGTGTGTGTGTGTGTGTTGGCAATTCCATGGGGCAGTCAAGTCAGGGGGTAGCCTGCCTTTGTCCAGAGATGGCTGAGAAAGAATTCAGCTTCCTCTGAAGCCTAGGAGCATAAAGTGCACTCGCAAATGAATAAATGAATAAATTAATGGATGGATGAGGTCTGCATTATATTAACTTCCCAGTGGTTTCAGGCAAGCTTGGCAGACCACTGAAGGGCCCATGCATACAACCATTCATACACACACTTTCGCACGTATGGGTGATTTGAAACAGCTTACTGTGCATGTTTCTGGATTGTGGAATGAAACCAGAGTACCCGGAGGAACCCCATACAAGCATAGGGAGAACATCCAAACTCCACAGAGAAACGTTCTTAGCATGGGAATCAAACCCGAGACTTTCTTGCTGTTCTGGATCGTTTTGGATTATAAAGTGAAAACACACTGCCTCCCCTTTTAGGTATTTTATTATTATTGATTCTATTTACTATGCATCGCTGTGCTGGTGACAAACCAACTCCTATTTATTCATGTGTATTTTTTATTGACTGAAATGACAACAAAGACAATCAATATTATTGAGAGCGCTTTGATTGGCTGAGTAAAGCCAGACAGTTATTACTGGAGCTGGTCTGCAGCCAGGGCCTGAGGAACATTCAAAGAGACGTGAGCTGAAACAGTTCCTCCTTTGCTTTTTTCCTGACACAAAAAGAAAAAAAAAAAAAAAAATCAGAACATACTGATTTGGTAACTGACAGCCTGTCTTTTTGTGTTTGTGTATTGAATTAATTCCAGGTCTGTGGTCTCCTTGGAGCAGAGCCACATACGATATTTCTTACTGGTTCAGTTAGTTCGCTTACCAGAAATCTTCTCAACAAATATTTCACCTAAATTGCATGAGCTTTACCTCTGGATGACTCTGCTCAGTGACAAACAAGGTTATTCCAGCAAATCCACACACATCCGAACCAGCCTGTGACTTCACATGACCTAAACAAACTCTGGAGAATTATTCAAGCATCTTCAGTAATATCTTGAAGCAAATGGAACATGCTCAGGCTTGATGGACTTTCTTAAAAGTATTGTGTTTATGAGTTCCCCTGCCACATTGCTTACTGAACAAGAGTGTGTTGTTCCAGGCTTGCTTATGTAATCTTATGGTGTAAATCACAGAAGCTGCGCAAAACCCATGATGCAACATTGTCCTAATAAAGTAACCTTGCAGTCTGACTTGATGTGTTTGTTTTATATGATGTCCTATTTATCTTTGCACTTATTTTTTGGTATATATCTCCTTTCACTGGTTGGCATGTTTGACTCCCGGCAAGAAAATGACGGGTTTGAGTACTGAACCTAGGTGTTTCTGTGTGAAGTTGTTCTTCCTGTTCTTGCATGGGTTTCCTCTGGGTACAGTTAGCCTAACTGATTATTCCAATAGGTGTGAATAGTTGTGTCTGTTGGACCTGGGATGGTCGAACAAGATGTTTAGATAGAGTGTACTACACCTTCACCCAGTGTTGGCCGAGACAGACTTCAGCCTCCCACTGACCCTAATAGGCTTAAGCGGCTTGGCAAATGGGTGAGAGTGAGAACTAGTATTTTTAACTTCAAGTGTTGACTAGTTTCTTCCTGCTACATCTAGTTTTTTGAGGTCTCGGAAGTTTCCTGTTGTTGCATGCCATTTCATCTTCCTCCACTTCACCACTGGGGGCAGCCGTAGCCTAACGCTTAGAGAAGCAGCTATGGATTGAAAGGTTGTTGGATTGATTCTAAAACCAGCAGGAAAAATGTGTGATGGTGGGGAGGCGAGCTGCACCTTCCCTTCCTCCACCTTCATGACTGAAGTGCCCTTGATCAAGACACCAATCCCCGAACTGCTCTCTGGGTTCCCTCAGTGTGTGAGTGTGTGGGTGGGGTGGGGGGGGGGGTGCAATGCTCTGAGTGAGTGTGTGCGCGTGTGCTTACTATATACATTTATGTGTGTTTAATTTTGGATGCATTAAATGCAGGCATAATAATTAGAGGTGTGACGATAAATCGATTTACTAATAAATTGATCTATTTTCAGCGCAATTTTAAAATCGATTTATTTTGTGTTTTTACAATTTTTTATCGATTCATGTAAAGCAACAAAGGATTCACAAAAAGCTATAAAATAACACTGAAATGACATCTTACAATTGTCAATGGGTGCTGCCATTTTCCTCTGTTGCTATGGAAATCTCGTAAGGAATGAGATTTGGCAAAAACAAAAATGGCGATTGCTGCTGAATTCGTCAAGCCGGCAGCGGCACACAAAAGCCCAATTTGGGTTCATTTCTTGCAATCCCGTGACAAGAAACAAGTTTTGTGCAGACTTTGCGAGATGAAAGATGCCCTTACCACGGCAACACAACTAATCTGCAGAATCACATTTGTCATCATCTCAAGACAATTGACATCGAAGTCAAACCGAAAGTTCGACTACACGGTGAGCCGGTAACAAAGAGAAAGTTTTTTCAAGTGCAGGAGATTAAAGTGGACATGTTGACAGGATGATATTCCTTAAAACGAACTTTCAGATTTGAATATCAAGTTATCAACCAGTATTATTCACATTAGCACAGTTTAGCAGTAACAGTTTTACAATAATTTATTGTGAAATTGTTATTGCTAAATTAGTTTAATGTCAATTCAATCTGTTTGACTGTGTTGACAAATTAGTGAATTTGTGTTATGACTGTTTACAGTTAATGTTCATAGTTTAAACATTAGGAAGAACACATTACCTTTGTTCAGAGTCCTTAAAGATTAAGGGTTGGTTCTTTAATATCTTTATGCTATTGAGTTGACATTTGAAATATAAATACTCCAGCGTGAATGTGAATTGGATTAAAAATTAACATGTGCATTTGATCTGTGCAAATTCCAAAAGTAAGAACTAAGAAGCAAGTACTGTATTTGTTGTTGAATTGTTGCTCTGAATGCAGAAACTGACACTGTAAATGGTAGATTAAGATTACATTCACAATATGTATCTGGTGGAAAACTGGAAACAAATATAGGTTATGTCTGTTTATTTTCACGTTTTGATATATGTTAATAATTGTAGTTGAATGATGGTATTGAATAACCAGTTCAGACAATTATTACTTTATATATTTGAAGTGCACATTTTACAGAAAATGAAACTAGAATCCACATATGAATCGAATTGAATGGAATTGAATCAAGAGGCAAAAATCGGGATTCGAATTGAATCATCTCATAACTGAATCGTCACACCTCAAATAATAATAATCTCACCAAGCTTAGGCCTCAAACCGAGGACCTTCTTGCTGTCAGACAGATGTCTCACCACTATGCCACTGTGTTCTCAGTGCTGTAGATAACATGCTATCCTGACTCCTTTTGCTGCCTGACTTGCATTTATATTTGAATTTCCCTTTGTCACATCCAGTCTATGCTCAAGCTCTCCTGGTATCAGCTAAATTTGTAATGTGGCGGCTTGATTGATTTATGACTCTTCATTCTGAGTGCCTCTTCCAAAGGCACCACTGTTTTCTTTCAATGTCATCAAGCATGCTGAACAATAGTAGTAAAATTTGAAGTTACAGGGATACGAATGTGTATGTGTGTGCAATGTGTCCATGACACCCATCAGATCCATATTGATTGGGTTAAAAGTAGAAGGAGGACATGGTGCCAAATGTCATTGGTGTCTATGGCAAGACAGCCACTATTTAGCTGCGAGTGATCATGTGACTTTGGGGGGGGGGCACCTTAGAATGCTGCGTGTTTTGATAGATAATAGATTTCATGCAATCAGGACAAAGGTGAGCAGGGTGAACTGCTCTGATGTCTGTCGGGCAATGTGTGTAGAATATACCATGGCTTGCATGCATATGTGCCGCCTTAAAATCTCATAAGATAGTAACACATTTTGGGCACAACAGGTATGTAGACTGTACAATTGTACATACAAAGGTATTTTGACAGCACGATGAAGACCCCTATTCAGTCGTAAACTATGATACAAGTTAATTTAAAATAACAAAACATCCTCAGCGGTTAAAAAAAAAAAAGTTCTAGGGGTAAACATCACTGGCAAAGGGAGTGAGCAGCAAGAAAACAAGTTGTATCATGATCTGGGTGTGGTGTAACGGTAAGGGTGCTGTGCACTGCTCATGGTCAAGAGGACATGGATTCAAATTCCCGTTAAACCCTTATTGTGCTAAGAACCCCGGGAAAGGTCTTAACCACAAGTGTGCCTCTGGCCACCCAGCAGTGAAACTGGGTACCGGTAAAAGTACGAGGAAGGAAACCTGCGATGGATTAGCATCCCATCCAAGAGGATTTGAACTCCTAGTTGCTTCATGCTACAGAAACCAGAGACAAGCTCTGGCGTGTTGAGCCCCAACAGACATGCGATTTGGGTGTGGCATGCCACTCTGCTGTGTTGATGCATACTTCATTCCGTGTTGCATTTTAATTTGTAGACGTAGGTTGTATTTATTATCACTGGCAATATGTGGTCACAAAACTTAGATCCTCATCCACATTCATTGACGTAGGAGCATTGTTATGGAACCGTGATGAAAGAAATTGCCGCAAGTGTAAAATTTGACTTAAAACCTTCCTATACAGTGCCGTATATTTCAGTGGTGTCTCCAGTGGGTGGCGTATTGCTTAACTCTCCTGTCTCACAGTAAGGAGATCTTAGGTTTGAGTCCAGGTCTTGGCGAGGGTGTTCCGCTGTGTAGTTTGCCTGATCTCCTTGTGCTTTCAAGGGTTTCTCCATGTTTTTCCATTTCCTTGCACAGTTCAAAGACATGCACATTGAGCTAACTAGCTGTTCCAAGTTAGGCCTCAGCCTCAGCTCCACCCTTGCATGATTACGCATTTCAGCAAATTAACTCATCCTTACAGAATAATTCGTGTGTAACACTTTCAAACAAAACAAAACGTATTTAAATATAAATGACCAAAAAAAAGCACTATACTGGGCAATTTTATCCCATGGATTACTAGTAGGGGCTGAATCATTCTGGAGCCATTGTGAAACAACCATTTTTCCCAAAAGTGAACTTGTTGAGCTGGGTCATCCAGCACAAGTAAACACACGAGAAACATTTTTTAGGTGATGAAGCTTTCCACAAACTAAAGGCTTTCCCTTTTACTGGTTCCCTGTGATGCTCCAGTCAGTCATCACCCTTTGACTTTTTATGAAGGAATTTCTGTAGGAACTGCATTCGATTTTAACTTGGACTTCGTACCAAGTAGTTCCCTCTGGAGGTCACGCCATTAGCAGGTCGGTTTGAAATGGTCCTCGCAGACCACTGAATTGCGTCCAAAAGTGAACATTTTCAGAGTACAGCCTGTGCCGATGTTATGTTCTGTTTTTCTTGATTCTTGAGCTTGTTTTTTTGTGCAGCTGTATGCTTTGTACTCAGCCATTTTCCTGGTGACACTGCTCAGCACTAGCTGACAGTGTGCTACGATAATGTGCGAGCAGGCTAGCCAATAGGATAAAACAAAACAAAAAAAAATTCACTTAAATACCAGAGCCAAAACTACCAATCAAGATGGCAACATGTAACTACGCATAAGCAAAGACTTATATTGCCTGACAGAGCCGCTGATGTCAGATGTGATTATTTTAAAGAGCTTGTAATACAAATTCGCCACATATACCCTTTAAGCATTAATATACATTCATTCATTCATTCATTTTCTGAACCACTTAATTCTAATTAGGGTCGCGGCCAGGATGGGGCCCATCTCAGCCGACTCTGGCCAAGGGCACGGTACACACTGGACTGACACTCACACAACTATTCATACTCACACTCGCATCCAGGGGAAATTCGGAACAGCCAATTAGCCGACTGTGCATGTTTTTTGACTGTGCTAACCACTACACCACCACATTAATATACAGTAGTATTTTTTATTTATTTTTTTTATGATTCCTTTATGATTGTCTTCGTCATTCCCCTCCTGCCCCCTTTTACAGTGGGGAAGATTCTAAGTACAATATATGCATCATAATGACATTCATAGTTGAATGAGATCATAATACACACTGACCTGGAGTTTATTACAGAGTATAACTGAACAAATTGTATAATGCAGATCGAGCTGGTTAAATAAACTGGAATTTAAAAAGCTCTGGAATAATATCACTGCTCTCATAAGGAATACTTTCCCAATCTGTGCGTGTGTGCATGTGTGTGTGTGTCGCTTTATGCTAGCCACAGTAGGCAAGTGTGTGCAGAGATAATTATGATGCATGCCACCGTTCTCTTTATTATCAGGATATACAACAATGATGCCACTCACTCTTGCGTGAAATTGAACTCAGCTCCTGTTTACTTTCTCCCCCTCCCCCCCCCTTTCTTTAACAGCTCGCCTTTGCGAGTTCAATATCAAGTTCTTTCTTTATTTATTTTTCGTGTGTAAGGTGCTGTTTTGAAGAGCCTGGAGGTTATTGGCGTGTGACTGCCCTTTCCACAAATCAATTCATCCCTTAGACGGACGGTTTGCTCTGACTGAGCTCCAGACAAACAGTGTGCTGTGTTGGAAGGGACAGTTTTCTTTCATAACTGGGACACAGAGCTTGATTAAGGTTCAGAAAAAAAGCTTTTAAGAAAAGGTAAACCAAGTCAAGCAGAGATCCGGCTGAAGCTTGCAGCAGATTGATAGCATTCCACGGGCTCACATAAACATGAGGCACGCACTTCTTTGAGAGACAACGCCACACAAGAATCGTTGCCAGTCAAATATTTTTGTGCATTAATATTTATAAATGATTATAAATGCAGGCGAGAGAACGAGCATTGAGCTTATGTAAATCAGAACAACAATGCTGTTGATCTCCTACGGATTCTCAACCATGCAATCTGGAGATGCTTACATTACCATCACAAATTTGGTGTTGTTACCAAATTCCCTCGCTGTGCAGGTTGGTTAACATTTGCATGTCATATACTATATTCACTTTCACATAAACATGTCACCCTATTTGGGTTGGATATACTGTACTATGAATGCATAAATGGATACTGTAAATATACATATGGTCTTTGTTTATTCCACAAACTTCAAAGTGAAAAAGCATTATATTTTACTGCAACCCACAAGAACCTGGTCCGAATGAACAAGAGAACTGGGAGAGCGCAAACCTCTGTCAAGTTATAATACCAGAGCATCATCGACAAGAAAATAGTGTCTAACCGCCAAGTTAATTTTTCATTTGTGGATTTTGGCAGACACCCTTATCCACAGCAACTTACATTATTATCTGCTTTATACATCTGAGCTGTTGAGTGATAAGGGCCTTGTTTATAGGCTCAAAAATGGCAGCTTGGTGATACAGGGGCTTGAACCACTGACCATCTGACGAGTAATCCAGAGCTTTACCCCCTTTCTGTTGTAAGTTTTCCAAGCCCTGGGTTGCTTCTCCCTGCCTTGGTTTCACTCACTGATTACCTGCTTTGATATTTGCAGTCTGTAGTACATATGTGAGTGACTCCACCGAAGTAGGCTCTTGGGTCCAAAAATCAAAAATGAGCTTTTTACACAGTCAGATAGAGGAGACCCCAAGCTGCAAAATGCAGCAAAAAGTTTGTCAATACCTTGAAAACTGGGCGAGTTATGCCAGTTCTTGTGTCAGCATTCAATTAAAATTTTCAAAATACATTTTAGAGAAAAATGAGCACAGAGATTGCACTTCTACCAAGATCATTAGTCCTGAGCAACCAAACATTTTTATGCACTTCAGCCATATAAACTTTGAGAAAACATGTCTCGGAAAAGTTTCAGGAAGAGATGATATGAGAAATCATCCTCATTTTAATCTGACAGGCACTTTTTAAACCCATCAGTCACTGTGGTAAGCTCCAAAAAATTAACAAAATTATTTTTGACCATTATATAAAGGTTCAAATGCTTTCAAATGATACTGATTGACAAAAAACACTTTCAGGTTCAAACAATCACACTGAAATTAAGAAAAGTATATATATATATATATATATATATATATATATATATATATATATATAAGAAAACCATATAACAAGACTCTCTGATCTCTTTATACAAGTAAGCTTCATCAACTCTGCCCTCAGCATCATCATCATCATCATCATCATCTATATCCTGCTCAGCAGATAAAATCACATCTTCACAAACACCACTCATCACACTTTTATTAACAGATGCCTCTTCTTCATCAACATCAAAATCAAAATCTTCATCAACACAGCTGGCATCATCATCATCATCAGTTTGTTTATATGTAAAAGGTATGAAACATTTAAGTATTTTTCAGGTCTTGACCAATTTTCGTACAAAAATAAACAACCCACAATCCAGCATGTCCAGTCCAGACAACATTACACACAAATCAAATGATCAAAAAAATTCCATAATCGAATTTTGCATGCAGAGGATAATACCAATACTCATACAATACTCATATTAAGTTTCTAAAGTACATAATACTGAGCATATTGGATTTTCTTTGACTGAATTGCAATTGAATCATGTCTTTTTCTTAATATTCCATCAGATCAGAGGTATCTCTCTCACACACACACACACGCACAGACTGTAAGCAGTGGGTCATTTGTGCATCTATCACCATTTGCACTCATTTGCCCCACTCCCCTTCATATACTGTATTTTCTTCCATTCAAATTGCACTAGTTCATCTGGATGCTGCTTATTTAACCGTTTGCACACTGTGTGTGTGTGTGTGTGTGTGAGAGAGAGAGAGACAGAGAGAGAGAGAGCGAGAGCGATAATCTTCTTCAAAGCCGAATTCCAGCGTGGGAATTTAACATCTATACTAATGCTGCTGGACATCACAGATGACATTTCACTCTCCTTTTCCAGAAATTGTGTGTATTCACAATCTTATAAATAAACTTACTTACTGTTATTGAAGAGAAAGTTGGAGATAAGTTCCACATGCGGTATACTTGAGTCAGGAAGTAAACAGGAAGTTAACGTGTGACGGGCACTGAGCATGTGCAATGTGAGCATGTGACCGAGTTCACCAATCAGGGTGCTTGTTTCAGACTTCCTTAGCGACTAGCCTGCATTATTTACATGCATATCGTCTTTATAACCTTTATTTTATTCACTGAAACGGCATTTTAATATTAAAACAGTATCCAAAATGGAGAGACGATTTCACAACCGTTCTTCTGGTGTATGGATTATAGTGTGTCTTGTACCGAACTCAGTGAATAATTGCAAAGACAACCGGTAACTTTGCTCCTGTTTTTATAGTTTTATGAGGGTACTCATCAAAAAAAATGCAAATAAAAGACATTTTTAGTGAGCTTTAGTCGATTTCACTTGAGCAAGTGATAGTTGGTTTATGCAAATATCTGAATTTCGATAAAAAAATGACCATCTTTACTTTTTTGGCCATTTTCTCGAAAGTAGTCCGTGTGACAAGTGCCTACATTCGGTGGAGCGCCTCACATATATGTACATGATGTACATATATATGTAGCATGACGACTGGGTACTCCATCCATTCATTCATTCATTCACATCCTCAACCTCTATATTTAGGATTAAGTGGTTGAGGATGTGAATGAATGAATGAATGGATGGAGTACCCAGTTGTCATGCTACATATATATGTACATCATATATATACCAACTTTGGGCGAGGGCAGGGCACACCCTGAACATCTTTAATAATAACTCTTTATTGTCAAAGTACATAACATACATTGAAATTTGATTTGTGCTCCGGGGACCTGTCACCACTGTGCAGCGCCAGTTATTGCATTGTTCCATCCTTTGATGCTGAGTGCCAAGCAGGAAGCAACAACTGCCAAATTTTAACATGTTATGGTGTGACACGGCCAGAATCGAACTCCGACCTTCTGGAAGATAAAATGGACGCTCTACCAACTGAACTAAATCCCCAGTAAATCTTTCTAGACCAATGCAGGGACAACACTCAAACACAACCATTCACACTCACTCTCGCACCTTGGAGAGGCTTGGAACAGCCAATCAGCCTATATGCATGTTTTTGGAGTGTGGGGAGAAAAAGGACTACCCAGAGGAAACCCATGCAAGCTCAGGGAGAACATGCAAACCTCACACAAAAGCCCCTGAGCACCAAGGCCTTCATGCTGTGAGGCGGATGTGCAAACCATTGTGTGACCTCCAGCTTAAGTTAAAATATACATATATGTATTTATTTATTTTATATTTATGTGTTTATTCTGTAAAGCTGCTTTTTGACAATGACGACTGTAAAAAGTGCAAAAAAAAATACAAATAAAAAAATGAAATATGTCTGAAGATGCTCTCCTGTCCAAATAGCACGTTTATGTACTACATTGAATTTTTCATCATGCAGCTGAACTGACGCCTTCATCTCTGCCCCAGCTTTAAGTATCCTCGGGTTAGTCCTTACTTTAAGTGCTCACTTGCAGTTCTTTGTACTCAGTATTATGATGCCACTGATTCGCTGGCATTCAGTAGCATGGAGGTAAGTATCTGAGAGCTTCCTCTGTCAGACCTGGGACTGCAGGTCAATTTAAACACGCTTGATTGGATTTTGAAGTGTGCCGACAGCACAGTGGCGCCTCTGCGAGAATTTTTAAGATTGAGTCTTGTCATTTTCTGTTTTTGTCCTTCATGTTGTCCATTTTGTCTCATCAGGTCTCATCAGTGCACAGTGCCTCTTTCTGACTGCATTCCTGTCCAGTGCTCCGAGACGTTTTGTTCTCCCTTGTCATAATGTTCTCTTGTGTCCTGCCCTATTTTCTGGTTCCATTACACTCTATTCCTCTTGGATTGGTTACGACACGAGTTATACTTTTAGTTCTCACTGTTTTTTTTTTCCCCTCACAAACTTGTTGTAACTTGTATTGAAAATTATTGGGTTACGTATTTTTATATAATTCGAGCACTTTTGAGAATCTTATACAAACAGTGGGTTCAATGGGTCATATTTACTGAACTGCATAGGATCGAATGCATGCAATTTTTTTTCTGAGCCAGAAATATATTTCTGATTATAATAAATAATAATAATAATAATAATAATAATAATAATTCATTCATTTTCTGAACTGCTTAATCCTAATTAGGGTAACAGAGAGGCTGGTGCACCTCGCAGCCAACTGCAGGCGAGGGGTCAGCTTGCCAAGACAAATAATAATAATAATAATAATAATAATAATAATAATAAAAATGTCTCCATTAAAATATGTCTGATCCTAGAGTTGCTTTTCAGCACTTTTTCCTTTCAGAAGCCGATTTCTAGTTTAATTTGTATTCTCTGTCATATTACTTTAATTATCTGCTGAACTATTACTGATTTCTGTGTTTTCTCCATGAACATTTATTTCTCTGTAAGTTTGTGTGCCTACCTGAATTACATTATGCTTTCTTATTCTGTGCAAGTCTGAACCACAGTGTATGACCCTCGTTTTTAGGTTTTAGTTTTGTTTTTAATAATAAATGTTTTTTTGGTTTTAATTACTGCCAATCACCATGCAAGTCAGTGGTGCAATAATAGCCAATCACCATCAACTCTGTGGTGCAAACAACTTTATTGGGTTTCTTGTGGTGGGAACATACAGAGACCAAGTAGGACACGGGACAATCATCCAAAATTCAATCAGGAGGTTGTACACTGTGGTGGGCATGTCATGTCCCATGAATGCATTGCTCCACTTGGGAAGTCATCTGTTATCCAAAAGAAAAAAAAAACAAAGAGAGAGACAGAGAGAAATAGAACTACTAATTTAAATAGAATAAAAGAAAAATGTACTCTCTGTAAAGGAAGAAGGAAAAAATGTCTATGGCTGATGATGTTGAGGTGGCAGAGCTGCGTCAGTGCACATTCCTTTGATGTTTTGGTGGGCATCACAGAATTTAAATCAGCTAAATGTACTTCTGGTAGTTTACAGATTTAGTCACGTTAACGTGAGCAGGAAGAAAATTAGAATTACAACAATTTTTGTAAATATGTCAGAATTATTTTCTCAGGTTGCATTTTAAACCAGCATAAATATTCTGACTAAACCTTACTGAATGTTGAATTATAACTTTGTCCCGTTAGTTGCATGAAAAGAACAAGAATGAAGCTCTTTAAATGTTGAATTGTTCTGTGGCAGCAGAGGCGTAGGAACAGGGAGGGCCGGTGGGGCCTTTGCCCCACCACTTTAAAATCTCGGGGGCCAATAGCCTGTTTGCGCGCCCCCCCCCCAGTTTTACAGTTCAATACAAAATTAGTAGGCTTTGACTGCTACGTCACAACTAATAGCAGCTACTAATTGAGCAGTATGTTATTATCTGATCGAGTCGTATGTACATTCAGCGATTCTGATGCAACTACGGGTGTCTATTTATAGCATAGACCTTTCGAATATTAGTACATGGTTCTGGATTGGACAAATATTGAAATTCTATGAGGAGGTTAAAGACCTATCTGCGCAGCACCATGACACAAAAAAGAATGAACAACACACTTGTTTGCCACGTTTACAAGAAACAACTTGACAGTATTTGTATGGATGAGATAGTATAGGATTTTGTATCTAGAAACGGCAGGCGAGTGAGCTACTATGGCAAATAAACATTTGTCTTTAAAGAAACAGTTAAATATGAAAATAAGTCTTATTATTGTACTGCTTTCTACAGTATAATGTGTTTAAGTACATGGATTCATTCACAAACTTTTGTTATAGAATTACTATTGATTCTTATACACGTACATGTAGATACACTAGTATATTATATGCAGACACCCGTCTTGATATATACTTCCAGCCTTATTTTTTTTATATAACTTCAAATGTTAAATTTAATTTAATTAGTTTTTTATTTACAGTTATGAAACTATAGGTTTAAGGGAAGCTTGTGATTTGAAGTGACAAAAGCATGTCATAGTTTAGCTTAATATTAAAAATAAATGTTCTTAAAAATGAAACATTTACACGTTTAAGCATTTTGTAACATTAAAATAATAAAATATCTTGTTTATTGGCCCACTAGAGACATGCTTAAAGAGCTATATGTATAATTATATACAAGGTGAAATAGTAGAGATTAATTCCAGTTAATATACATCATGCTGTTCGATGCATTTTATATATATATATATATATATATATATATATATATATATATATATATATATATATATATATATATATATATATATATGATATCAAATAATTTTAAATAAAAGATTAATATTTAATTTTCAATGATCCAGACTGTTTTTTTTTTTATATATTATATTTTTCCTCAAAAGTGAAGCTCGGTTTAAATTCCAAATATATTCTTGTGATGATATGCCTACTGTATGACACATCTACAAAACATTATTGGTGATTTATACACAGAAATTGCACCAAAAATGCACATCTGGGCTTTAAAAACTCAAAATTTTTCTTGGGGAGCATGCCTCCAGACCCCCATAGTTGGCGACTGCCTATTGCAGTCACTTGGTCAGCATTCGGCTGAATTTGTGTTATCCATGCATGTTGCTTTGCCTTGCCCCCCCCCACTTTTCAACTGCTTCCTACACCTATGTGTGGCAGTCCATATATACGGAAGGTTTAGGCAAGGGAGAGAATAGTTTGTGTGCAAAAGGGGGCATGAAGAGGATGCACAGAAGGGGAAAATAGGAAATGAGAGGAGCTCATGCTATCACCATCCACTATATGCAAGTTTTTAATATGATGTGACAGCAGACTAGAGCTGGAAGGCCAGAACCAAATTCAGTACCTCAGGGGTTGAGGTTGGGTTCCATATTTAAAGTAGGGACAGGACAGCACAAACAGTCCATTTACACTGGGGTGGCCAAGTTAGACCAAATAACTTCATTGATGTGCCTGACAATCTAGGGAGAAGCAAAATGTGACTGATTTGGATTCTCACCGGTCACTGAAAGGGTTGCTTGTTGTCTAGCAAGCTACATAAATGTCATAGCTAACATAACATTGGGATAGACTGTACGGTGAATGCTAGCATTGTGAATAGAAGGCAAAAAGGTCAGGGCTGTTATGATTTTACTCCCAAGTCTACTGACTCAACAAACTGGACTCATCCAAGTTTCTATAGTGTGCAGCAACTAGGAGTTCAACTCCTCTTGGATGGGACACTAGTCCATTGCAGGTTATCCTTCAGTATTTTTACTGGTACCCAGTGCTGTAGTGGTTGGTACACGCCATGTACCCACTTGTTGTAGAGGCTGAGTTGCGTATACTGACTTAATTTGGTCTACTTTATAGTTGATCAATGTAAATTTCCACAACTATGTAAATAAAAAGCGGAGATGAAGTGATAGTTTCAAAGCCAAAGCCACACTCTCCTCACGCTCCGCGCACCTCAGCCCACTTTGTGGGCTGAGCTGCTGCTGTGCGCCTCGGTCGCTTCGCTGCCATCGTGTACTCACTTATTTTTTGACCACTACAGCACTGCTGGTACCCATTTATACTGCTGGGTGGACAGAAATACACTTGTAGTTAAGATGTTAATAAATCCTGATCTTTTCTGACTTTCATTCTTAAATGCTGTGCACACCCTTATTGCATAATGAAAGATATCAGTCACATAATGAAACTTATATAGGAAAATGTTTATTTTCAGCTAAAGTGCAGATAAAGTATTTATTTAGGGGAAATAACATCAGAACAATAATAACACAACAACCTCAACATAATTAAAGTGTTTTCAGAAGCCAGGTCCACAGAAAATGGAGACAACACAAAAAATAAATAAAAATGATACAGCCTCCTGCTGCGTTCTGGTCTAGTAACATTGTCAGCCATTCATGGCCCATCTCAGGTCTACCGCTTCGCCTCCCTGCTTCATTTGCTTCCTCTGCACTTTTCGCTCCCTGTTCTTCAACTTCTCATCATCCCTCCTTCATTTAAACATAAAATCAATTGTTCTTTGCATTTTTTGATATTCAAGTGCATTAGGCTGTGTTTAGATCCCGTTCCCTATCAAAAACATGCATGTGACCTCACTGTCTGGGGTCCTTCCATCACCTAGGCAACCAGCCATCAAATGAATAGAACGTATTGCGTTTTCTCTCTTCCATGTGTGTTTATTTGTGGAAGGGAGTGGTAGTGCTGCTGCTCACATGACAGAGAGAATTTCACCATCCTCACAATTTATTACTTGGTGATTTTTATTTTTATTTTGTAAAAAAAAAATACACTGTTGTCTGCAAAATAAATAAATAAATAATTAATTTAATTTAATTAAATTAAATTAAAACACAGCTAGAGTGGACATTGGATTAACGTTACACTACAGTGAGTGACTGCCTACAAGTTGCAACGATCACGGTAAGCGAGTACCCAGCCTACAAATTATCATGGTCATCCAGCACATTAAAACCGAGTCCAACCCATCACAGAAGGCGGATTCTGGAGATGATTATTATTCATAAATTTTATTCATGTAGGTAAAATTCACTTGGGGGGAAAAAAAAGGGCTCACATTGCACGCATGGGTGAAAGTTGCTTTTCCGAGGCTTTCTGGTGCGTTCCTTAAGAAGGGGTCTGTATATTTCTTATCGGCACTGCGCTCCGGTGTGTCCCAGCTTACTTTCACCTCTGGTCAGCACCCTAACCGCTACACCACAAGCCACTCAGCATTATATTTAACAGAGCGGAAGGAAACCAGTGTTATGATTTGTTATGGCTATTGGGAGATAAATGTCTTTTCACATTGCATAGCTTTATTTTATGCTCTTCACCTCCTCACCTTTGACCTCTGGATGACTGATCTGAAGGTCAGTGGTTCAAGCCCCCGTACCTCCAAAGTGCCACTGTTGGTAGCTTGAACAAGGCCCTTAACCTTAAACTTCTCAACTGTATAAAAACAATTATGTTCTCCCAGCAAGCCTTGGGCGAAGCTAGTGGTGTTTATAGCCAGCTAGTGTCACTTAAGCGTGAAGCAGGACTTCTGGTCACTGCAGTAATAATAATAATAATAATAATAATAACAACTTACTGCAGTGACCAGAAGTCCTGCTTCACGCTTAAGTGACACTAGCTGGCTCTAAACACTACTAGCCCCACCCAAGGCTTGCTGGGAGAACATAATGGTTGCTTTACTGGACAGTATATACTGTACATCTCCAAAGATGATTTATAATTGGGTGATCTCACGGTAAGAACAACATATTGCATATGACATAAGTGGGGCAACATGAAGAATGGGCCTTTGAGTCAATTACAGTACCGAGCTTCGGACTCTTATCAGCATGTGTCACATCATTTCTTCTTTTTTTTTTAATCAGATCACGAAATTGTAGCGGAGGCCAAATGTCTGGAAATTAAACGACTGTATTTGTTTATTTTGCTGCTTGAGGCATGGGGAATTACAATGGCATGGATCATACCATGCTAATAAAATAATTGTGTCACATTCCTACTGGAGCAGAAATCAAGTTGCATAATAGGCGAATAAACTCAGCAGTTACGATGAGGTCTGATCAAGCATTTACAATCATACTGTGTATTAAGAAAAGTAACTTTAACTTTAAAATGTCAGACGCTATGTCTGAAGTCCAGATGGTCTGTTTTCTGAAGCAGAAGAATGGAGAAAGGCAAGAACAGATGATAACCAGTGTATACCACCAACAAAACAAAGGTTTTTCAAATCGATTACATAACCATTGGAAACATGTTATTTGGGCTATGGGGTGTCCATCAAAGGCACATCATGCAAGCGTTGACACCAAATGATTTCCTGCCCAAGTAAAAGTCAGGAACCAAGTTTACTATTATTATTATTATTATTATTATTATTTTACTTAGTTAGTTCTTTCAAGTGATTTCCTCCTTTGCAGCTCTTTAGTCACCAACCATGGATGTTCTGAGAACTAAAGACTCATGCAGACTCCTATTTTGACCCCAATGCCAAGCAGACCAAACTGGGATTTGCTTATTAATCCTCCTCTATCTCAGTTTAGAAGATAAAAAAAGACAGCAACCCACATTGCTGGTTAAAAATATCATCTCGAAACCTACATGGGTTGCTGGTTTTGAGCCCCAGTGCAGAATGAAACAATCCACTAGTGTGTTCCCAAAAAAAAATCACACCAATCATTAATTCATTAATAGATAGATAGATAGACAAACAGGCAGACAGACAGATAGAGACATAACAGACAAACAGACAGACAGACAGATATATAGGCAGATATATAGACAGACAGATTGTTTAGCCATAAGTTTGTAGACACCAGTCTATAGCATGTGATTATGGCAGTGCTTCTCACTTATTTTCTGTGGCGCCCCCTCTAGGAAGAAAAAAAAAAAAAAAAAACGTGCCCCCCCCCCCCCCCATAGTATCATTTGTCTATAAAATTGTTATTAGTACACCTCTACATAACAATGTATCTTTATTAACATTAAAAACAAAAACGAAAGCTATAGTTCAGCTTACAATAAAAAAAAAAAATCATTAACATTGTTTTTTTAATCTGTAATAGAAAATATTTAAAGCAGTGGTTCTTAACCTGGGTTCGATCGAACCCTAGGGGTTCAGTGAGTCAGTCTCAGGGGTTCGGCGGAGGTCAAGACGCACACCCGACTCGTATTCATGACGACACGCCCTGCTTGCCCATCATTGGCTGTAGGTGATCACGCTACATTGCTTGGCCAATCTGTGCTGCAGGAAATTTGGTGCGCTCAGTAGTCGACTTGTGACTGTTGTGATGGTACGTCTTGTGATTTCTTTCTTAATGTTTTAATCTATATTGAGCAAAAAAAGAAAGTGGTCGGACGAATATGTACAACATGGATTCACAAATATATCGTAACATGATGCTAGTCAGCGTCCTATCTGCATGGTTTGCGAAGTCGGATCAACTCCCGCTGTTAATGCACAGTTCATTTTGGTGCCCCAGTAAAAAAGCATATACCTCTGTCTTGAATTTGAAAAAAAATCATATTTTATTTTTCAATAAAGGAGGGTTCGGTGAATAAGCATATTAAACTGGTGGGGTTCAGTACTGCCAACAAGGTTAAAAACCACCGATTTAAAGTGCACCAATGTGCCTGACATTAAAAAAAAATACATACATTATTTAAACTCCTTTAACGTATTTATGTCTTAATATCTCGGTCTCTCTCCACCTTTCTCTTCGTTCCTGTTAGAAATTTTTCCGTGTTGTGTCTTGAGGGGTTGTTTACTGCACTTCATATAGTTTGCTCGTTCGAAAAACCGCTATACCATAGCGCAACAATGACAGCGTTACTGCTGACTAGTGGAATGGAGGTGCAATTACACTTAATTCTCGTACATTCCAGAAAAGTATGTTCCCCAGGGTCATACCCCCCACCCCGATCACATTTGAGAGGCGCTGGTGTATGGAAACACCTGTTTTTTTGTCCCATTCTAGATTTATTCCCTTTTGCTGCTATGTTGCAAATCAATAAGTGAATTCTTTAAGCATCAGCCATCGTTTATAAAGCAAACTCACATTAATTATAGAGAGGTGGAGCTTTGAAAACACAGCCTAGTTATGAGAATTTGATACAGACTTTGAGTTTGACTTTGAGTCTATATCATTCTATCGCGTCTTCTACTTGAATGATATTCTGCATGCCACCGAATCAGGGATTCCAGATTTCAGATAATTGGATGATGTGTGAAGATTCCCTTTTCTCCTTCCTTCTTATTGTCATTTTCCCACTTCTGTTTTGCCTCATGGGCAGTAGTGGCCCAGTAGTAGGGTGCTGGCTTCCTGATCTGAAGATCAGGGTTGAAGCCCCACTATCACCGAATTGTCACTGTTGTCCCCCCCAATGCAGCTTACTGGGGAACGAAAGGCCAGCCATGTCTCTCACTGTCCATGGTGAGAGGTTCATGTCAAAGAACCATTGCTGATTTTCATCAGGCTACACAGCTCCCAGCGTGTTTCTGCCCTGTGATGGCCTGGCGAGCTGGCCACCCCCCAGAGTTGGCTAAGATGGGTGCTAGCCTCCCCGCGACCCTAATTAGGATTAAGCATTTCAGAAAATGAATGAATAAATGATTGCTTCACAATACAGATCATTCCACACTATGCAGTCGTTGTCTCTGGCACTACTAAACCTACAGGGCAGCTGTAACATAACAGTTAGGGAAGCAGCTTTGGGACCGAAAGGTCACAGGTTCGATTCCCAAACCAGCAGGAAAAATATGTGGCAGTGGGGGAGTGAGTGGCATGTTCCCTTCCTCCACATAAATGGCTGAAGTGCCCTTGAACAAGGCACCTAACCCTCAAGTGCTCTCCGGCAGCCCACTGCTCTGAGAGTGTGCTCACTTTGGATGGGTTAAAAGATGAGAAAATAATTCCCCTTATGGGATTAATACAGTAAATCAATTAAAAAAAAAATCAATAAAATACTCTCACTACCATGTTTAATCAGTGTCCATGTGATTATAAAATGATTCGCAGTGAATTCCCAAGCTCCTGCTAGCACTATTCCAACAGGATAGTAATACCCATGGCAGCAGTTTCCCTGGCATGCTCACCCCATATTACCCCACTTACGAGGTCTGAATGTAACTTCCTGCTGTGTCTACTCTGTGGATAATGCAATGCACGGAGCTATTTATTCCAACCACCTCACCTCATCACAGCATGTATGGGATGTCAACAAGCGTTTAATAATACATTCACAATTGGGCTTTTCATCCAAGCATGCATCCTGGTCATGTAACGCCGTCATCTACCGCGACACAGACCCACTTTTAATAGTTCTTTCACTGTCTCTAATTCACGTGACACAAAATTCAAGAATATTTGGTTCAAACAGACAAAAATGTCAACACATATAACCACATGACCATGTCGCAAAATGCATGAATTGATCAAGCACTATTTTTTTTGTCTGTTTATTTCTTTCCTATTTTCATTTCATATCCAGTAATTGGTTTGTTACCTGACTGTGTGCACCTGTTCTGTGTCTTGATTAATTTGCATATGTACAACCTACTGTTTACCTATCATGTCAGAATTTAAACGTGCACGTTTTTCGTAGCATTGCATTCATGCAAGTCAGACTTTATTGTATTTGGATCTCTTGATCTTGATGAACATATTGTGTCTTGTATTACAACCTCAAGTTACATTAGTCTGTTTATATCACACTGGATATAATATGCAGATGAACAGGGCTTTGACAAACACCAGGCAAACAAATCCAAGCTCACTGCCATAAACTTTAAACAAGAGATCAATGTAGGGACACACCGTACAAATTCCACTGTCTAGTGAAAAGGCATTTCCTGCGGATCACTACCCCATCACCATTTTTGCACTGTATAAACTTTCAACCCAGATATCATGTAAAGTAGAAGATGGCGTATAATAATATTTCCTAAAATGTAAGACATGGAAGAATATTACTGGAATTTACAAACAGGTTTATACATTACTGGTCAGGCGGCACTGTGGCGTAGTGATTAGCATGCTTGCCTCACAGCAAGAAGATCATGGATTCGAGTCCTAGGCTTCGGGGTTTCCGTGCAACGTTAGCATGTTCACCATGCGCTGGCGTGGGTTTCCTCCAGGTACTCTGCTTTCCTCCCACAGTTCAAAGACACGCACATAATGCTAATTGGCTGTTCCAAATTGCCCACAGGTCTGAGAGTGAGTGTAAATGGTTATGTGTGTGGCCCTGCTATGGTCTGAGGAACTGTTCATGGTGTAAACCATCTTCTTCCAGTGGTGGCTAAGATAGGATTCAGCCTCCCAGCGACTGTAGTAGGAGTAAGTGGTTTAGGAAATGAGTGATGTGTGGACAGGTCAGCTTTCACATTGTAGCGTTCAAGTTACGCATGAAGTACAAATTCTTGGCACTGGCCTTAAACGGAGATCTACTGCAGACCTGCACAAACGTTATTTTATTCTCATGTCTATTGTTAAAAGCATTGTAGGTAGACAACTGAATATAAATGACTGATACCATCATGAGATGTAAATCAGAACCGATGGTGTTTGTAAAATGATACGTTTTTTTAAGTGAAATATTTATAGTTTTTAATACTGGATAAGTGTATTTGCACGTCTCCAGACGGCTTATTAAGACGAGAAAATTATTTGAGCAAGAACGTCAACAATTAGTGGCATCTTTGGAATTTAAATCTCTATAGTATATTTAATCTCTATTTCTTCACAGAATATGTCACAGCATGTGATCTGAACTGAGAAGAAAATGTCCCATTAACATTCACCCAAGTAATAAAATCTCATCATGTCCATAAGTAGACCACTGGGCCCAGTTCACACCATTTCTAATTAAATTAGTGGTTATTAGGAATGCAAATAATATGCAGAGAATCACACAAACAACATACACACACCCACACACCCACACACACACACACACACACACTTTCTCTTCATCTATACAGCCGCCTCGCAGAAGCAAGGCTGTTTGTTTGCATGTTCTCCCAAGACTTGCCTGGGTTTACGCGAGGTACTCCAGGTTTCCTTCGACAGTCCAAATACATTCATTCATTCATTTTATGAACCGCTTCATCCCAATTGAGGTTTTGCAGTCACGTGACCCCCAATACCTTCATACACCATCTTGGACGGCAAGCGTGATCCAGAACACACACACACACACTTCACTAAGCATGGCTTCAACAACGACCGATAATGACAACGAAAGCAAAATATGCGAGAGTGTCGAAGGCAAAAGCAATGACACTATAATATTGTCAGACTTCGTCAATCATCTGACAGGGCGTGGTATCTGAGTAAAATAAAGTAGCTGGGGATTGCCGATCCATATCTAATGCTGCAGTCAATGTTTAGGAATGTGTTAGAATGTGACCGTTCTTCCGTTCCTGCTTTTGCCTACTTGGATCTTTGTACATATCTTGTCCACGGCCCGTCTCCATTCACTGGCAAACAGTTAAAGGCTTTCAAATCAATGGAAGCTTACAAGTATTTTGTTGCCGGATTTGTAAGCTGTAACAATGGAAGCCAGGAACCGGGAAGAGAGACCACCACCTCATAACGGCTAAGGTGCGGGTTCTATCCCCAAATAGAGCTACACAAACAAGCACTTATGCAATAATACATTACAATTATCACTGCTTATAAATTCACATATTTTATTTGTATCTTCTTTTCCTTTCGGCTTTTTCCCTTTCTCGGGAGTCGCCACAGCGAATCATCAGGATGCCCTTCCTGTCACAACCCTTTAGCAAGGGACAGAAACACGCTAACGGCTTTGCACATATTTTATTTATATATAAGCCTAATAATGTATATTTACCTGATACAAAGTGTTCGCTGCATATTGTACTGTATTCTGTAGGATTCCAGTCTTTCCTATTTACCGCTGCGATCCACTTGGCTTTTCTCTCCGGGTCAGATGGAAACCGACAAGCAACATCCAGTTGGGTAATGTTGAACCACTATCACTTATTTTAGAATGTTTACCAATCTTGAATGAGCGAGCGCCTTCCGGATCATGCCGTCCAATATGACATATAAACCCTGTGACGTCACGTGCAAAACCTCAATTAGGGTCAAGGGGAGGCCGGTGCCCATCATAGATGACTCTGGGTGATGGCAAAGTACACTACGCTTGCCAATCCATCACAGGGCAGAAACATGCTGACTGCAATCTCATCACTTTTATCAAAAGTCAGCGATAGTTCCCTTACCACAGACCCTAGAGAGATGTAGTTGGCCTTGGATAAGCCAGTTAGCTGTAATGGGGGACAGCAGTGACAACCTGGTAATGGTGGAGCCTGAGCCCCCTACCACCGTGCCTCCACCAATGCACTTTAGGCTAATTGGCTGTTCCAAATTCCCTCAAGGTGTGAATGTCAGTGTAAATGCTTAAGGTGCACCCTACCTTCATCCAGTATCGGCTGAAGTAGACTCCAGGACTTGAGTGGTTTAGCAAATGAGTGAGTGATGATCTGCTTACACGCATCGATTACCAAGTGCAATATTACACAGTATATGATACACATTCATATTAACTTGTTTTTGCTGTTGTTGTTTTTTTTTAAATAAAACACAGGACCCATCATGTGAACTCATAACTGTACACCCTTCTTTCTTTGAACTTCCCCACTACATGTTTTGTTAAATTGCTATTTTTATTTTTTAGATGCGAGCCCTTGCCTGGAGTCGGCTGAGATGGGCACAAGCCTCTCTGTGACCCTAATTAAGATTAAATGATTCAGAAAATGAATGAATGAACATTGAAACCTGTCTGATATGTTTTTGAGGTATCGACACATCCACATTTGTACTGTACAAGTACAGACGCTCCCCGACTTTACGTTTTTAATTGGTTCCGGACGGCGGAACGTAAATTGAAAGTGAACATAAGTTGTTACAGTGACGTATGACATATAACGTGTGACATGTGACACTCATACTGTACTATACATCCATAAATACCATTACCATATCTCATAAAAGACCCCTAAATCAATTATTATAAACATAACATTGTAAAATAATATCAAATATGTCAAAAATATCAAAATTAATTTCAAATAAGTCACTTATTTATACCAAATCACTTTACATGAAGCTTAAAACAGCCAATCAACGCTTACAATATGTGAAGCGCTCAATACAGACAGTAGTGTACTTACGAAAGTAGTGTACTTGCTGTGGGTTACACAGACTTGTGGTCTTTCAAGTGCGCAAGGGTGCCGTTGAACTCGTTTAGAACACAGCCTACACTAATGTGGAGCCAGCAGGAGAGTTCTCTTTCCTGGATTTGGATTTTCATTCATATTACAACTCTCTTTGCTTAACGGAGTATGCATGGTAGATTGTGCCGATTCGAGCAGATAGTTAATTCATCTCTGTGTATGAGACTTGCACCCATGCGAGTAGGCTTACGATTCTGACCAACCATATTTGCTTAGGGTTACAAAAGTCCACAAAACAGTGTAAACACAAAGATCACAGAGACGACGTCTTAACACAAGGTTAACACACTATATAACTGAGATATACATACATATATAAAATGTGAGCCACTCCACCGAAAGTAAGCTCTTGCATTCAAAAATGAAATTTGAGATTTTTACAGTCAGATAGAGGAGGCCCAAAGCTTGGCCAAAATGCAGCAAAAAGTTTGTCAATACCTTGAAAACTGAGCAAGCTGTTCTATTTCTTGTGTCAGCATCCAACTAAAATATTCAAAAGATGTTTTAGAGAAAAATGAACACAAAGATTGCACTTCTTCTAAGATCATTAGTCCTTAACAACCAAACATTTTTATGCACTTCAGCCACATAAACTTTTAGAAAACATGTCGAGGAAGAGATGATAAGAGAAATCATCCTCATTTTAATCTGACACGCCCTTTCTAAACCCATCAGACACTGTGATAACCCCCAAAAATTAACAAAAAACGACTATATATATATATATATATATATATATATATATATATATATATATATTTTTTTTTTTTTCATTTCTGTTTATTCCAATAAGATCAGTATTTTGACCATGATATAAAAGGTTCAAATGCCTTCAAATGATTCCGATTGAAAAAAACACTGTCAGGTTCAAACAATCCCACTGAAATTAAGATAACCATATAACAAAACTCTCTGATGTGTATTCTATGTGTATTCACAATCTTATAAATAAACTTACTTACTGTTATTGAAGAGAAAGTCAGAGATAAGTATACATGTGGTATACTAGAGTCAGGAAGTAAAAAGGAAGTTCACGTGTGACGGGCACTGAGCATGTGCAATGTGAGCATGTGACCGAGTTCACCAATCAGTGTGCTCGGTTCAGACTTCCTTAGTGACTAGCCTGCATTGTTTACCTGCATATCATCTTTATATCCTTTATTTTTTTATTCACTGAAATGGCATTTTAACATTAAAACAATATACAAAATGAAGAGACAACTTGACGACCGTTCTTCTGGTGTATGAATTATATTGTGTCTTTTACCGAACTCTGTGAATAATTGCAAAGAAAACCGGTAAGTTTGCTACTGTTTTTATCTAGTTTTATGAGGCTACTCATCAGAAAAATTGAAGACATTTTTAGTGAGTTTTAGTCGATTTCACTTGAGCAAGTGATAGTTGAATACTTGTTTTTATGGTTTATGGAAAAATCCAAATTTCGATAAAAAATGACCACTTTTACTTTTTTGGCCATTTTCTCGAAAGTAGTCCGTGCGACAAGCGCCTACATTTGGTGGAGCGCCTCACAAATGATATACAGTCGGCCCTCAACATTCGCGGGGGTTCGGTTCCGAGCCCTCCCGCGAGTCGAGATAATCTGCGAGTTCTGTACCCGGAAGTAAAACCCCATGTAACACATCACACGCGTGAATGAGCAGCCAGAAGAGGGATCTACAGGACTGTGTTTCTGTGAAACATGGCTCGAGGAGAGTACACCCGATAAGGCGATTATACCAGCTGGCTACACGGCCTTCATCCCCTGCAATCCCAAGCGCCGGAGTCATCGTTCGGCCCCTTCCCGCCTGGGCTTATTCCTAGCTGGGATGCGGCTCGCATTGAGCTGCCTACCATAGCATACTAGCTCTGCTAATAGCATGTTAGCTCTGCTAATGGCATATTAGCTCTGCTTAGTTATACATGCCCGAAGATACTCTGATCTTATAGCTGTAGTAGGGTCGACCGGTCATAGACGAGCATAGTGCACAACATGAACAAACAAAACAACAAATAAAATGAACAAAGAAACAATTTGACTCTGAGAACTCCACGACATCGTCCTCTGGGCAGCGCCATCTTGGAGAGGTCACTCCAACTTCAATGTAAAAGGACATGAAGAGTACTGTAATAAAGGTTATCCTTTTGGTATAGTTTGTTAAACATGCTACAAAACATAAAATCTCACGCATAAACATGAACTTAGGTACTCTACTGGAATAATAATTGAAAAAGACTTTAATACAACAGTTCTGACAAAACCGTCGTTTCTCAGGAGAAAGTCTTATTTCTTTAGAAACATCCACTGTTTTCTATCGCTTAGAGAAGACGCATAGCGTTTGAGTGGTATCATAGAGCTTAACTGGTAATTAAAAAATATATATATAATATATATATAAAACTGAACTGGGAAGGAGGGGCATGTTCAGTCTCGTTTGTAAACAATGGACGCAGCGTCATTACGCCATTATGTTAGCATACTATGTAGGTACGACTAAACTCAAAATTTGACCTTTTTTTTGATAAAAAAAAATAAAACGGATGAACGTAAGTCAGGGAGCGTCTGTACTTATAATTAGAGGTAGAGACCCTTGAAATACTGACTTATGGCAATGAAGCATTGAACCAGACCAGGTGTAGTACAGCTTGGATGAGGATGTTGTGCCTCCTATCTAGACACGTAAATGCTAATTAAATCGAGCCACTGTGCTTGTTTATTCAGACTTGCTGGAGCATTTCAAGAGCCTGTGCTGAATAATTCCCGAGTTTGAGACAGAATTGGATGCGTGCTGCCTGGTCAATAGAAAAATCACAAATGTGCACAGAGTAGTACCACAGAAACGTGTCCTCCTGTGTCAGGAGAGTTATTACACATTCCTACACACACATTAATAAACTGTGTAACATTGTCCAATTAAAGTACATGCGTTTCATTTTGAATACATTGTGAATAAGAAGCATTTAACTATGGTGCATAACCTTGACATGTTCTTCAAGTCAGTTTGCATAGAGGTGAAAGTGGCAATGCAAATCTGTTTTCTTTCCCTTTTTTATCTCCCTAGGGCAGCCATGGAGATGACTCTTCTTTCTGTTTGTCACCAGGAAGTGCTCCTATGAATATAGACGATAGGACGCAGACAGTGATGTGCCCTCCATTATGATGCTTTTAATATAGCATTTTATAAATCTGTCACTGATTTGTCATGCATGGGACTGGGATTCTGATAAAGCGACTTCTGGTGAACGCAATGCATAGCTAGTGCTTTGTTTTCTGATAACAGTTAGGAATACAGGGATCCCTCGCTACTTCACGCTTCAGTTCATCACGGTTTATAAAAAAATAAATAAACATTCATCGAATTAAGAAATAAGGAAATGAAGAAAGAATAGGGGAAAAGTTAAGGAAAATCCAACAAAAAAAGGTCAATTACCCCCCCCCCCCCAAAAAAAAAAAAAAAACCCTAAACCAACACAAAACAAAAAACAACCCAAAATCTCCCATCAAAACTTGTTACATTGTTGCATCTGTATGTGAACTCGCGGGCGTGTATGTATGTGTGTCGTCATCTTCTCATGCAATACCATCTGTATATGTGTGTATTTATATTTTATTTCCATCCTATGTAATTTTTTAAAAATGTTTAATTGTTATTAAAAGCATTTATAGCATTGAATATGTATTTATTGATATTATATACAGTACACAGATACATGTACGTATACGTCTGTCCCGGGGGGGGTCCGACTTCGCGGATTTTGATGGTCACGTGGGGATCTCGGTCCCAATTAACTGCGGAATGTTAGGGATCCCTGTATTATATATTTATATATCTGTCCAATTTATTATCTGTGTCTAGACGCAAGTTGGCAGCCATGGCCATACGTAAACCAGCCTTCGTGTTACACTACGGTATGCCAAAGTGAGTACCTTCGCGGGAATTGTGAGCGCCATCACAGGAACAATGCGGAAACTATGAACGAGATGAGTGCCATTGAGGGGCATTGCCGACCAAAAAAATGAAACATGTTCATTAATTTTGTCACACAATCGTACACATACCTTTCCGCAAACTATAAGGAAACTGTGAGGAACCAGTGAGGGCACGTGTAAATGCCCATCATGTCACGCATGTTATATGGTTATCAATGCCACGCAACGTTACACCTGTATCCTCAATGGTGCTCTCGTGTCCTCCATGGTGTTTATTGACTGCTATGCATTGTCCAACATTAACTGTTGGCAGACCAGGGAATGAGTTGTGGACAGAACTGTGTTTCTCACTGTTTCCTCAAAGGTAATCATAGTCAACTCACCTTTAAGTTTGGGTGAGCACTCAAACCACTATATTCCGCAACACCACACACAAACGGTTAACCAATCAGCAATGTCCACATTGACTTGCCCTGGATCTTAAAGGGAAGGGTGTTCAGTTGCATGACATTTACATATTCAGAATGCCAGGTAGAGGAAGAAAGTGTCAGGTGTGGATTCTAGCTGCTTACATATATCAATGTCATCGTCTTCGATTAGTAGTAATACAGCAGCACCTGCAAAAAAGACACTGTTGATTTAATGCCATTTTCTCAGCATCTCTAGAGTTCATCATCTTGACGACTACAAGAATGAATGGTGGATGAATCCAGCTACCCAATATATATATTATATATATATACACACACACACTAGTCCTTCTCAAAAAAATAGCATATTGTGATAAAGTTCATGATTTTCTGTAATGTACTGATAAAAATTAAACTTTCAAATATTTTAGATTCATTGCACACCAACTGAAATATTTCAGGTCTTTTATTGTTTTAATACTGATGATTTTGGCATACAGCTCATGAAAACCCAAAATTCCGATCTCAAAAAATTAGCATATTTCATCCGACCAATAAAAAAAGTGTTTTGAATACAAAAAAGTCAACCTTCAAATAATTATGTTCAGTTATGACGTGTCCGACTGGCGTGTTGTGACCTCAGGGCACTCCCCTGGATGGAGTGGGGCTCCCGCTCTTCTGTTCAGGGCCCCGTCTCAAGATGTCGTCTGGAAACCAAACTGTTGTGTTAAACAAATTAATCCAGCTGGCTCATTAATTATGCATGGATTTTGGCATGCCCCAATCTCAGGCGAGGTACCTGTAAGACAAACGCTCACACCAAATTTTATCAAAATCCGAGCAGCGTATCTAGGATATATCGGTGAGAAACCAAAGTGTGTCAGACGGACGAATACCACACATCCCACTAGCTCCCACCACACTATGGGGCCCTGAAGCTGAAAATTAGCCACAGCTGTGAAGAATAATTCCTTGATAAGCCTGCCTCTGATTGGCTGTATTGGGAATGAAAGAAATCAACCCGAGCCGCACTTTGCACACCATTCCGAGTATGCAAACATCTGTCAGATTTATATTAATTATATCAATCAATGTGTTTCATCTCTTGTTATTGTATAGTTTTTTTCAGAAAGACTCATTTCGGAGAGTGTCACCAATATTTATTCAACTGAACATGGAGGAAATTCGATCAAAATATAATTATGAGTGACCCAATCAACAGTGTCTGAAAGTAACCCGGTGTGTGACTGTCCCGAAATGATCTGCTTCAGAAAAAGTCAATCAGGGATTTACTGTATTTCAATAATAAATAGTTCTCTATTATGATCATTCACTGACATTCTGCTGTGCTCGCTGCTTTACTGAAGAGTAAAAAGAGTGATTGTGCCAGGGGTGACATTTCTCCCTCATATGTGCCCTCTGAATATAAAAATAGATATTTCACATTGCACCATGGGACCAAGACAGTGGACATCACATCAATAAGTGGTTGAAAGATTGATTAAATATGATGCCGTGGAGGAGAGTGTGAACTGTGGTGTGTGGGCGGTGGTAAACAAGCTATTTTAGGGGAGTGACTAGTTTCGTTCCCGCTTTACCTTGAAGCGAGTCTGTCAAGTCACAAATGGAGATGCGTGTCATAGAAGCCGAGTAAATTAGAGGCAACAGCTGCAAAGCAATGCTCTGTCTCTGTGTGACTGGATGAATGCATTGGAGTCACAGCAGTGGAAAAGTTTCCTCTGAAGGCAGAATTAATCCTGCTGCACGTATCTACATTCAAAGACGTTCATACTTATGATGCCAATTTGTTCAATTTCGTATTCATACAATAAAATATCAGAAAAAGGAAAATATGTATTTAATGAATAAACAGGAGGCAGTCTGATGCTAGTCAAGGCCAATGATCCTTTCTTAATGCAATCATAAATTTTGGTGATTACTCACTGACGCACTCGCTCATTTGCCGAACCACTTACCTGTTTAATCGTGGGGAGGCTGAAATGACACAGTGATACCGTGGTACGCTCTGAACATCTTACCAGACCATCAAATAGCTAACATACACACAACTGTTCTGAGTCGCATCTAGGGGCAATTTGGAACTGCTGGTTAGCCTCTTGGGTGGATGTTTGGATCGTGGAAGGCAGCTGAAGTAACCTGAAGGAAACCCATGCAAGCAAGGGAGGTGAATGCAAACTACACAAAGAAATGCCTTCACTGGACCAGTGGCCGTTTTGGTCAAATTCACAGCTGTCGTTCAAGCGAACCAGCTAGAAATCTCCAAAATGATTTCCAACAAAGAATCACGCTCAGTCCTCCAATAATTCTTCGATCTTCCACTTCCACCGAGAGAATTGCAAGAGAGGCGTTGTTGCAGGCGCACCACGTGTTGCCATTGTTCTAGCCCTGTGGGCTGACCGCGACCAGTGGCCGTTTTGGTCAAAATCACAGCTGTCGTTCAAGCGAACCAGCTAGAAATCGCCGAAAATAATTTTTAAACCAATGAATCACACTCAGTCCTCAAAAAGTTCTTCGAATTTCCACTTCTAACGGGCGAAATTTCAAAAACCGTAGCAGAGATAAAAAGTATGTTGAACCCTGATATTCTACTCACACCATCTGATATATCTGCGCATGCGCATCTCACGTAGCCCCGATAGGATGGAATAGGGAGGTGGAATCTGGTTTAATGCCTCTGCTCTCTGTGGACTGACGTCCATGGGAGCTAATTGGCTGATCACTCACAGGAGAGAGCGACTGCATATGTTCACTTTTCTGTAACTCACAGCGATCACCAGCCAATCACGGGCCTCTGTGAGCTCATTTGTACATGTGGACGGATAGCACTTTCCCTCCGAGTGTGCTCGACCGCCCCCAAAGACACATGCGCCACAGTTCGAAAAGAAGCGGGTGGCTTGTATTGCAGGTCATTGAGGAGGCATGTGACCCCCCCCCCCCCCCCCAAGGTTGGTGGTGGTCATGTGATGGGGAAGGTAAAACCTGATGGGTGGGAATTGGATACGTCTTAATTAGAAAGAAAAATGGACAAAAAAATTGCCTAATAAATTAAACACACACACACACATGCAGATACAGTATACACAAATCTCTCTCTCAAAGTTTTTAGTGATTGTCATTTTACCAACATTTGCACAAGTGTTTGTGAAAGATTGTGAAGTTTGTGAACATCAGTGGCTGTTCAAATCCCTGCCCCTCTTTTGCCACCTTTGGGGAACGGTTGTTGATTCCTGGTAAGATACCTGGAGAATGTCAGGCGAATCTGGGACTTGAGTCACCCTGAAACCTACTGATGGACCAAACCCCATCAACAAGGTGACCAAACCCTCAAACCCTCCCCAGCATTGTGTTCTCGACTTGGTGAACCAAAAATAAATATAGTTATGCTTGTTACAACCATTTTCATCGGCCTACAACTGTTTTGTAAATACTTTCAATTCTTTGCAGAAAAATAATATAAATAAATACAATAAAAAAAGTTGGAAATCAGTTGAAATAGAAATGATTTTCTCTGTATTTGTTAATTACCACAATCAATATACCTATAAAACATATTGATTAATATTCCGATGTTTGGCTTTTGCTAAGCCTCACTACGTAAATCATGCAAAGCTAATCAATGCCAAAGCCAATTAAAAGTGCAGGTCTTCAGAACAGAAATGCTGATATAACATTTAATTTCTAGATCATGTGCTGTATAGGCTATTTGTGGAAGCTTCTCATTTTAACCGAATACATTTTCACTTGACCTGTTTTTTTTTTTTTTTTTTTTTTTAGAAGAACAAAGAAAAATAAATTATAGAAAGATAAGATTCTGGGCACAGGAATGAAATCTCAATGGCCTCTCTAGAATTCATTACTTATTTAAAGGTCAGCTTAATTATAGTGTGAATTATTTTCTGAACCGCTTATTCCTAATTAGGGTCAGGGGAAGGATGACGTCTATCGCGGGGTACACCCTGGACAGCTCGCCAGGCCATTGCAGTACAGTGCATAATTCTGCCAATCGACTCAATCACTACCAGAGTCGAGGGATCTCTGACACTTGAGTGAAGGTGCAGTAAACCCTAAACAGCTCACCAGACCATTATAGTGCAGCAACACATACAGCCATTCACACCTAGAGGCAATTTGAAACAATCAACTAGCCTAATGTGCATGTCTTTAGACTGTGGGAGAAAACTGGAGAACCCAGTGGAAACCCATGTAAGCTTGCCAACTGTGCACAGAAATGCCTGAGCCCGGGACTCAACCCCAGGGCCTTCTTGCTGTGAGACAGACACGCTATCCACTACGCTGCTGTTCTTCCCCTAGTAAATTCAATTATTCTAAATAACCTTAGATTGCAATTAATTTATACAGTGAGCTTTCTCAAGAAGATTGAGAATTCTTTGATCGTGTTCACTACTGTTACTGCATTCATTCATTCATTTTTTTAACTGCTTAATCCTAATTAGGGTCACGGGGAGACTGGCTGCCATCTCAACCGACTCTTTGGCGAGGGCGATGTACACCCTGGAGAGCTCACCGGGTCATCACAGGGCTGCTCTTACTACTACAGTATTTGAGTGTATATCGGTGTTATTATGGACTTAATGGAGCTTAAATATTCTGCTCAAAACTGATCAATTATTTCTCTGGTGATTTTATTATTTACTTCGATCAAGAACTTCAGTCTTCATTGGTGTGGGTTTACTTGTTTATTTGTCTCTTAATAACTTACTGTTCACTGTTTTTGACAGATATGTCTGAAATTTTTTCATGTGTATACACGAATATTTACATTAAATTTTGGTACGAATTCCCACACTGACATCACAAACCTTACTTTTTTTTTTCAGTGTTAAAAAAAAAGAACTCGCTGTGCTTAATAATAAACAGAATCTCTGTGAAAACACATCTGATTTGAATGAAATTTGCTTTGTACTTTCAGAATCAATATCTATGTTGTCACATTATTCAACTTCAACATCAGAAATTACTGTCAATGTTTTGGAAGTGCAATAGTACAGACGATCCAGTAGGGGGTGCTGTGTACTTGCATTTTAAGGTTTTCAGCAGTTGCAAGGTCAGATCATTTTCTGTGTCAGGTATAAAAAAAAATAAATTTAAATTTTCAAAACAAAACCATTTATATGAAATGTGAATATGAGGCAGGATACATACAGACAAGAAGTAACGCCACAACACATTTGACACCATAATATTATATATATATATATATATATATATATATATATATATATATATATATATATATATGGACCTTATCTCAGCCAGAGTACATTCAGACAGTTCAGAAGTCCATCACAGGGGGCTGGTACAGGGTCTCAGTGGTTAGAACGTCCACCTCAAAGCAAGAAGCTCTTGGAGTCACTTGCCTAATGTGGATGATTTTGTTTGATAAATCATCATGATTTCTGGTTTCCTCCCACAGTCCCACAGCAAGTCGTTTCAAATTGTGTGAGTGTGATTGTGAAAACTAGTTGAAATCTTGGCCCTGGGATGAAATGATGAGTCGTTCAGAGTGAATCTGTTCTACCCCAGAATCCTGAGACTGGCTTCAGCCTTCTTGCGAAAGTGAAAGAATTAAGTGGAATAAATGAATGATTGAAGAATGTTGCAAAACTTTTGATTGTAATGTTAGTTTTATAAACAGTATAAATGCTCAGTTTCCAAACCTAATTAGAGTCGCACGAGGCTGGCACCCATCTTAGCTGACTCTGGGTGAAGGTGGGGTACACTCTGGCCAGCTTGCCAGGCTATCGCAGGGCCAACAGACAGACAACCATTTACACTCACTTTGAAACCTCAGCCTGGTGGTGTGCATGTTCCTGGACTGTGGAAGGAAACCCCCACAAGCATCGGGAGAGCATGCAAACTGGCTTTAGAAATGTCTTCAGACTAGGAATCAAACCCAGGACCTTCTTGCCTTGATGCAGAACCACTGTACCACTGTGGTACCCCAGTATAAAGGTTCTTCTTTTTTTTCCCCTTTCTCCTTTTTTTAACCCAACACTGAAACATAGCCATGAGGATGAAACAGGAAATACAAGAATAAAACCATGTCCACACATGTGAGGTCAAATATGGTGAATTATTGGTAGAATGCATATAAAATCCACAAGATATTTCAGCTCTGACTGCTTATTGATTCCTAAACCCAGCTGTCTCTGCTCTAATTTTATCCCTGAAAGGTCAGCTGAATGAGTCTTGTGGTGCTTTAGAAAAAATAAATTGAGTGTAATTGCTAATGACGCTGTGGGTCAGATTTATGTTAATTCTACGAGATTAAATTCACTGATGGGACAAATTGCTCAGTGAGTCTAATACTGCCTAATTTTCTCCACCGGCACGTGGCTATTAGCATGCTGCTCATGACTGTTGAGGATCGATGGAAGCCTGGAGCTCAAATGTCTTTCTGAGACGCATTGAAACTCTCGAGTGAGTTTATACCTACATGTCGTTCCTTTACTATATAAATGATAGCAATGCACAAAAGATTATGATGAGGGTTTTTTTTTTTTTATTGCAATTGTCCTGTTTGATCTATAAGCAGCTTTTAATGCGGCAGAAGAAGGAGCTGCTAGAGATCAGAGATTAGATGACAGTTATCTGTGTAAATCTCAATTAATTAATCCTGAAAGCCTGCGGACAAACCTGCTGTCCTCGATCAAGAGAGCTAATCATGATGCAAAGAGCATTCCGGAGCGACACAGAAGAGACTGAAGCTGAATGGGTTTTGTTGACTTCCAGCACAGAGGATGTTTTGCTTTGTGAAATTCTGCTCCTGTGTGAAATGTTCCAGCTCACGTACCTGATTCATGATAACTCAAGCGTCCTACTGTGATTAGAATGATTTCATTTCGGTACTGTCATTAAACTCCTGCTGAGATGGACTGCAGACTGCACTGTGTGTGTGTGTGTGTGTGTGTGTGTGTGTGTGTGTGTGTGTGTGTCAGTGGAAATGCTGTGGTACTGAGATGCTAATGGTCACCATGCCACCCCTTGTGTGTGTGTGTGTGTGTGTGTGTGTGTGTGTGTGTGTTTGTGTGTGTGTTTGTGTGTGTCAGCGGAAGTGCTGCGGTACTGAGGTGCTAATGGTCACCATGCCACCCCTTGTGTGTGTGTGTGTGTGTGTGTGTGTGTGTGTGTGTGTGTGTGTGCTTTCACAGTATATGCTGCAATAGATTTGAAGCATGATGCAATTGTTACTGTTACTTTTAACCCTTCATCATGGAATTCTTGTCAGTACAGAATTTCGTCATATGGTCCAGTTAACAAGATTCTGAATCACTGCAGCAAAAATGGCTCTTTCCCTTACAGCGTGGTCAGGACACTAAACTTTTACCACGGATTCAGAGTAAACAAACTGTATACCGTATAGACTAGATTTCCCAGATTGCCTCCCAGACCCAGGCAGGGGTGGCCTGGTGGTAGGATGCTGCTTTACTGATCTGAAGATTGTGGGTTTAAACCTGCTTTTGTCACTGCTGTCCCTCGTAATGCCAACCATGTCCCTCAATGTGAACCACTGCTGTCATTTGAAAAAAGCTGGGTTGGTGTCAGCATGTTTCTGTCTTGTGATGCCCTCACCCAGAGTTGGCTGAAATAGGGACTAGCTTCTCTGTGATCCTAATTAGGATTAAGCAGTTCAGAAAATGAATGAATGAATAGTTCGTGCGGGGAAAAGGTTGAATGAATTCCACTCTGTAATAAGCGGTTAGCAGCAGGTCTGTTTTACCCCTGGGGTGCTATGCTGGAGAACTAAACTCACCAGACTGCTTAATTCTACTAGGGTCACGGGAAGGATGGAGATTATCTCTGTTGAATGTGGATGAAGGCGGGGTACACCCTCAACAGCTTGCCAGGCCCATTGCAGGCTCAACACACACACACACACACATCCCTTCACACATATAGGGTGAAGATCAGGACTCTGTGGCATCAGGTAACACATGTGGAAATAATTCCTTATGATCGCTGAACCACTTTTTCAATATTTTGTGTCTGTTCCATCGGGGAAGAAAAATATCACTGACGTGATAACCTGGTCATTCAGTGCATTCAGATCATCAATTGACTTCATTTTATTGCCATTCATTTTATTTTTTTGAGAACCTCGACCTGACAAACTGAAACCTTAATACCTTGATGATTATGTGCTGTAATCAAGGCGAATGGGGGTCCAACGAAATATTAGCGTACACAATGGAGTATTTCCTTTCTAAATGATAGCATGCATATGTGTATCCTCTAAGTATTCATGCATAAATATACCTAAATAAATAAAGGGGTATTCATACAGTGCAAGGTTCCCCTGCCTGATATAAATGGATTATTATTCATTCATTCCTTTTCTTAACCATTTAATCCTAATTAAGGTAGCAGGGAGGCTGGCGTCCATCTCAGCCGACTCTGGGCGAGAACAGCTCGAAAGGCCAGTCCAGATGGATCATTATAACTTGGTATGTTTATAATAAAATGTCTCCCCCTAATGGGCATCGATGGAACATTTTGCTTTATGGTAAAGATAGGAATTTTTTGGGCTTTCAGGATTTTTCTTCATAATGATCCCATGCATGAGTCTTCTCTAAAATGTTACAGGTCCATACCCTATACGTCCTCCAATGTTCAGCTAATGTTTGCATAATCCTTATAACAGACGAATAAACAGGAAATGCTGAATACATAATATCCCCCACCAAGCTGCAGAGGTGATTATGGGTATTTCCTGGAGGATAGTGGGGAGGTAAGAATGTTTGTGCCTGCCTACTATATTAAACATGATTGATCTTTCTTCCCATAATGCCATGTATAAAGATTTAATCTTGTGATTTTCTTCTCCACAGAGCAATTGATGCTTTCTATTTCCCAGGATATCGCTTTTGATTTTGTAGGAATACGGTTATCTTATTCATCCTGATGCTTTACTTTCTGCATTCCTGGCTCACCTTCTTCCAATATCGATGATCCCATTAGAAAACCACAAGGATCTGTGTCTTAATCATAAAAGTGGTTCTGAGCTCATTTCAGTTCTCTTATTCGCATCATGTTTAATATATTCAGAGTGATTCTTTCGATCTGCTGTGACCCAGACGATGACAGGTTCACTTTTGAGTCTGGCTCCTTTCAAGGCTTCAAGTCTCCTCAAGGAATACATTTATAAGGAATACATTTATAAAGAATATATATATATATATATATATATATATATATATATATATATATATATATATATATATATATATATATATATAAGGAATATATCGGCTCAATAAGGATCCAAATCAGAACTTTCTGACTTTGCAAAAATAATGATCGAAAACAAGTTGATATTTACATATATGAGTTATTTAGTATTCATTGATTTTTGTGAATCACTTGATCCTAATTAGGGTCATGGGGAGGCTTTTGCTGATCTCAGCCAACTTTGGGCGAGGGCAAAGTAAACCCTGGAAAGTTTGCTGGGCCACCACAGGGCAGAAACATACTGATGGCTATGTAGTCTCCTCTTAATGAAAGTCAGCAATGGTTGTATGAAAAACATCCATGGCCGGTCTTGGATAACTCGTGGCACTTGGGGGACAGCAGTGACAACCCTTTAACAATGGGGCTTGAACTCTTCACTGGGATCAGTAATCTCGCACCTTACCACCGGGCCACCATTGCCTTAATTATGTATTATTTATTTTCTCAACTACTTTATGCTATATTAACATTGCAAAGGGGCTGGAGCTCATCCCAGCTAGCTCTGGGTAAAGATGAAGTACACACTGAAAAGCTCATCAGACCACTGCAGGACCAACAAAACACACACGCAGACACACGCAGACACACATGCAGACACACACGCACTAAAATAAATTAATTAATAAATAACCCAGGGGCAAGCAATTGAGACTATCCCTTTAGCCTGGCGTACGTGTTTTTAAACTGTAAATGATGCCGGGTTAAACCAACACACACACACACACACACACACATGGAGAACATGCAAACATCACACAAAACATCTTCACCATCCCTCAAGGCATAGGGCTCGGGCCCAGGATTTTCTCATTGTGAGGCAGACATGCAAACCACTACACCACCATGCTGCCCTGCTGTCATGTGAGGATTTATATTACAGTAGGCCCTCGCCCATTCGTGCTTCACCGGTCACGGACCCGCATACTCGCGGATTAGAGGCAGCCCCGGAAATTACTGGCACGTGATTCAAATTTAACCAATGGCTGAGAGCTTTTGTTTCTCCCTTTTGCTGATTGGGTTGCAGATGATGTGTACACCTCTTTTTTTCCTCCTTCACACACAAGTTATCAGCGTGATTGCTTGAATTGCGATTTCAATTTTTTTAGTGCGATTTTTTAATTATTATTTAAGCCCTATGATGTCACTCAAACGGCCTGCATCTTCTCTAGCTTCTGGTAAGGAGCCGAAGCGCTTTACAGTATTTATTAATAAATATTACCACAGTCCAAAATTAAAAAGTTTTTACTTAATCATTACTATATTTACTACATTATTACTGCATTAATGAGGAAGACTATTATAGAATGTGTTTAGGAAGCATATTTTAGCGCATGTAATATCATACGTAGGGTTTTAAAACCGCATTAATAATTTGCGGATTTTCGGGATCCATGGGTAAGGGTGGAACGCAACCACCGCGAATAACGGGGGTCTTCTATAAGTCCAATTATGTATAAAATACATCAAGAAACACTATCATATGTGCAATTTTTTTGAATGACAGAACATGAGGTAAAAGCAATATTACAGCTGCTGAACTGAAGGTTTCTTTTGCAGGTATACAGTTTTTTTAAGAAACTAGCACTGCTGTCTCACAGTGATGTTTAAGACTGAGATTGTGCGTAGATTGCTGGGAGTTGATTTCTCGCTCTGTGTTGTAGTTTCAAACTCACTTTCAAAAAAAAAAAAACACTAAATTGCACTGAAGCATCAGCATATGAATTTGTGCGTGATGTACTGTACTGGTGTTCCATACGAGGTGTGTACCTCGTTTTTATTGGAAAAAGGCTCTGAATCAATTCTGCGAATTTTTGAATGTTAATAATGGTAAAAATGTGTTGCTCATTGTTTCAATAAATATTTTATCATGAACACTTTCACAATGACTCATATAGTAACATGCTGACAAGCGTCTCAGGCACTCACTGACCCGTTTGCCGAACATCTTAACCTTACCTGGGTCGTGTGAGGGCTGGATGCTACTTTGGACAACACTGAGTGAAGTTACCCTGAACAGCTCACCATACCTAGGGGAAATTGGGAATACCCATTTAGCCCAATGTGCATCTATTTGGACTGACAGAGTCAAACACAGAGAGAACAAACAAACACAGAGAGAACATGCAAAGTCTGCACAGATATACTCGAGCCTGGGACTTGAACACAGGACTTCGTGAAGCATAACAGACTACGAGTTTAGTCTCTCACTAAGTACTTTTAAGTCACAAATATTTTAGTGCATTTAGCTATTTGAATTCAACCATAATTATAGATATGAACACGCACAAGACTCGCAAGATGTAATGGAGGATAAATTCAATTATATAACGTCACATTCCAAGTTTGTTCTCAATTCCATTAATACTTATTTACACCCGTTTTGCCTGAAGCAGTGGGCTGAACCTCATCTTCACATCAACTAATCAACTTCTTCCCCTCAATTAATACAATGCTATCTCGCTAAAGAAGCTCCTTCATGCAGAAGACAAGTCTCATATGTTAATTATGCTAAGTGTAATGCTTGACATTTGGGTCCTAATGGATTTGCACAACCCAATATGCTTAAGTGTGTTGTTAACGATTACACTCTGTCTGGATTGGCTATTTTTGACAGCCATTTAGAGTCGGCTCATCTTGGTAGGAATTCCGATATTAGAGAAGAAATAAGACATTTGCGCATTGAAGTCTTTTGTGAAATTTCTGAATAATGTCCATATAATTCACATCTGCATAATAGAGTATATATACACACACACACACACACACACACACACATTTTATATATATATATATATATATATATATATATATATATATATATATATATATATATATATATATATATAAAGGGCAGTGGTGGCCTGCTATAGGGCACTGGATCACTGACACTAAGGTTAGGGGTTCAAGTCTCATTCTCCACAAGGTTGTCACTGTCCCCCCAGTGCAGCTAACTGGGTTATCAAAGGCCAGCCAGGTCTCTCTCTCTGTCTATGGTGTGTGACATGTAAAGAACCATTGCTGACTTCCAACTAAAGTAGGCTGCAAAGCCGTCAGCATGTTTCCATAAACCGTAATTAGGATTAAGCGGTTATAGAAACTGAACTGAACATACATATACATACACACACACACACACACACACACACACACATACATACTATATAATCTATCTATCTATCTATATATATATATATATATATATATATATATATATATATATATATATATATACATATACATACACACACATATATATATATACACACACATACACATATACATATATATATACACACATACATATATATATATATATATACACATACATACATACATACACACACATACATATATATATATATATATATATCTTCTTTTCCTTTTGGCTTTTTTCCCTTTCTCGGGAGTCACCACAGCGAATCATATATATCTGTGTGTGTGTGTGTGTGTGTGTGTGTGTGTGTGTGTGTGTGTGTGTGTGTGTGTGTGTCTTTAACATTGTGCAATAGGAAAAGGAGGCAGGAATTGTGCAGATTGTGGAACAAGAAACCATACAGAGATAAAGAAAAAACTGTGGAACAGGCCACAAACAGGCACCATAAATTTAGTTCACCTGCCACTATCACCCATGTCAGGATGGTCTTGGGTTCATTTCGAAAGCAAAAGTGGCCAGTGAGTATATGTGTCAAACTATTTGCACCTGTCTCCAACTGCTTCCTTTAAATCACTTAAGAATAAAATATAAACTGTTCCCCATTTTTAAAATCAGGTACATTTTTTCAGAGTGTGCAATTACACATAAACAAATAGTCTGGCTGACTAATAAAGGTCTATTATGCCAGCAGTCCTTTTATACGGTTGGTCATTCTGAGAGTAATTAACTTAATCTACTGCTGCATTCTCCATCTAAATCGTGACATGGAAGAAGCCACTAAACACACATCATGCAATCGACCTTTCATCTTCTCTCCATTAGAACTGGATCAACAATAACCAACGAGCAGGAAGAATCAGAACAGAGAAGAACATCCTTTTGCTCTTTTCGTCTTGTTGTTTGCTGTGTGTTAAGAATAAACACATAAGCCACATAATGTTATGGACATGAAGTTATTATGAATTCTTTTCCTGACTCGGACTAAATTGGAAACTAGAACGGATCAACACTGCCATCTTCTGCTGGAATTCACAATTACAATCAACAGTGCAGCAAAAAAGGCTGAAGAAAAAGTAGCCTGGGTCTGTGCGTAGTGAGCTGAATTCTAAAACGTGTAAATTCGATTCCGGTTCTCTTTTGAGTTCGGGTTCTTCAAGTGCTTTGCTCCTAATTTCATCTCAGGGATTTGTTGTGTGCCACAAACACCAAAGACTGGTAAACTAGGGATTAACCTATTAATACATTGGAGCGATGGTGGCCTGGTGGTAAAGGGTGCTGGCCTGCTGATTCTAAGGTTGGGGGTTCGAGTCCCACTCTCTACAAGGTCGTCACTGCCGATGACTGAATAATAATAATAATAATAATGCACTCTTTTTTAAACAGCTGTGAGGAATGAGTGAGAATTTAAGCCTCCTGTATAAACACTTTAGTCAAACCGTGTTTTTGTATGACTTTTATTCTACAAACACTGTTGCGTGCTTCTAAAAACTGCTCCAGCTTTTTTGGTTCCTTCTCTGAACTCAGAAGATTTATTACACACCTACAAAGAGAAGATGAATTTATGACATATGCCGAATAATGAGAGAAACTTTAAAGATCAACCTGCTGTCTCATTCATTCACTTTATGAACTGCTTAATCGTAATTAGGGACTCGGGGGAGCCGCCGCCCATCTCGGTGAACTCTGGGCAAGGGCAGAATACACTCTGGACAGCTTACCAAGCCATGGCATGGTCAACACTCACACTCACACCTAGTGGTGATTTGGAAAAGCCAATTAACCTACTGTGATGGTTTGTAGACCGTGGGAGGAAACTGGAATACCAAGAAGAAACCTACGCAAGCTCAAGGAGAACATGCAAAGTCCACACAAACACCCAAGCTTGCTACCAGTTATAACTTTCGGGTTCAACCACCAGCCGGTTGACCAGAAAGGACAGAAAACACTGTGCGATTTCTTAGTTTCAAGGCAAATGGTATTTATAGAAGCTATAAGTTATTGTTAAGAGAGACCAAAGTGCTTCAAAGACACTCAATATTCCTTAATTAATTTATTTTATGAACCGCTTAATTGTAATTAGGATTGCAACGTGGCTGGTGCCCATCTCAGCCGACATGGGTGGGTGGGTAGGGGGGGGGGGGTAACTGGACAGCTCATCAAGCCATTGCAGAGCAAAAACTTACTGACGGCTATGCAGCCTGTTCTTTATGAAAGTCAGCAATGGTTCTTTTACATGGCTCACACCGTAGACCGTGAAACACATGGCTATCCTTTAATAAGCCAGTGAGCTGCATTAGGGGGAGGCAACAGTGACAACCCAGTGACTGTTAGGCTATGAACCTCTGACCTTGGAATTAGTAATCCGCACCTTGCCACCAGACCACCACTGCCTACACTCCATATTCTTTAATTAAACACATGGTTATGCTAAATAGTAAAAAAAAAAAAAAAAAAAAAAAAGGTAAAGTCCTTTGGGCTTTTTACACCCGAGCCATAGTGGCTCATCGGTGGGGGCAGTGGTGGTCTAGTGGTATAGGGCGCTGGATTGCTGATCCAAAGGTTGGGGGTTCGAGTCCCACTCTCCACAAGGTTGTCACTGCCCCCCCCCAGTGCGGCAAAGGCGGGCCATGTCGCTCACTGTCTATGGTGAAAGGCATGTAAAAGAACCATTGCTGACTTTCGTAAAGAGTAGCTGCAAAGTCGTCAGCGTGTTTCTGTCCCTTGCTAAAAGGGTTGTGACAGGAAGGGCATCCGACTTAAAAACCTCTGCCAAATCAAACATGCGAATCAGATGATTCGCTGTGGCGACTCCCGAGTAAAAGGGAAAAAGCCGAAAGGAAGACAGACAGACACCTGTGCCATAGTGGCTCATCAGACCGGTGCTTATCCCCGGTTTCCATAGCGTGAAGCGACTAGGAGTTCAACTTCTCCTGGATAGGACGTTAGTCCATCGTGGGTTACCTTCCCAGTATATTTTACTGGTACCCATTTATATTGCTGGGTGGAGAGAGGCACACTTGTGGTTGAGACCTTGCCCAGGGGTCTGAGCACAGGAAGGGGGGGAGTGGGGTGTCTAACTGGGATTTGAACTCACAACCTCCTGATCATGAGCGCAGCACCCTAACCACTACACCACCGACCCCACAGTTCTGCTCAGTAGTGTTGGTGCATAGTTGTGGTATAAGAGGAATAAAACACTGAAGAATGTTCTAGTGTTCGAAAACTTTATCACAGCACCTAATTATTTTCTGAGAACAAAAAGAATGAGAGCACACCAAGAATAACCACTTTACTATTGATTGGAATCATTGTGAGACGAGAGCCCTTTATCACCAGGCCACCCCTAAAGAGAAAGAGAGAGAGAGAGAGAGAGAGAGAGAGAGGGGGTATACAGGGATCCCTCGCTACTTCGCGCTTCAATTCATCAGGCTTCAGTGCATCACGTTATTATTTATTTATTTATTTATTAAATATTCATTGAATTGAAAAGTAAGGAAATTAGGGAAGATGTCACAAAAACAAGGCCAATTATACAAAAAACCCCAAATAAACAAAAACAACAAAACAACCCAAAACCCCTCATCAAAACTACTTACATTTAAATGTGAGGTGCGTGTCTGTGTGCGGGCACATCTGTATGTGTGTGTATTTATATTTTATTTACATCTTATGCATTATTTTTGAATGTTTAATTGTTATGAAAAGCATTTATAGCATTGTATTTATTAATATTATATACACATATACCAGTACATGTACGTATACATCAGTCAGGGGGGTTTGATCCTACTTTGCAAAATTCGCAGGTCCCCGGGGGGATCTCAGTCCCAATAAACCACGGAAAGTGAGGGATCCCTGTATATAGATATAGACAGTGGTGGCCGAGTGGTAAAGGGTGCTGGATCGCTGATCCTAAGGTTGGGGGTTCGAGTCCCACTCTCCACAAGGTTGTCACTGTCCACTGCAGTTAACTGGGTTATCAAAGGCCAGCCATGTCTCTCACTGTCTATGGTGAGAGGTGTGAAAGAACCATTGCTGACTTTCGTAAAGAGTAGCTGCAGAGCCGTCAGCGTGTTTCTGCCCCTTGCTTAAAGGGTTGTGTCAGGAAGGGCATCCGACATAAAAACCTATACCAAATCAAACATGCGAATCAAATGATTCGCTGTGGCGACCCCTGAAAAAAGGAAAACCGCCAAAAGGAAAAGATATAGGTATTTCGTTTAAATGTGAATCTCATTAGAAAGAACTCTGTTCCAATTCAATTCTACGTGTTACATTACTATGAGATATAAAGAGTAGGGTCAATCGGTTAGTTTGGTCCCATTATGTCCAATGACATGTAGGGAAACAGGATGTTCATTTAATGACAACTAATTTGATTTAATTAGCGGTTACAATGGCTTCATTTTGCTTCTATTTTTTAAAGTCATTCTGGTCTTCTACCCCATGCACATCTGCTCCAACTAATCCCAGTACTGCATGTCCGTCCACCTGCGTCATATATTAAACCCGGCAGAGAAAGGATGAGGACAAATGAAACTGCCTCTGTCGGAAGACAAATATGCTCATCTTGGTTCTGACTGTTTGAGGCCATGCACAGGTGCCATTTTATGAATTCCGGATGAATTGCATACAGCACTTCGTGATGCCACACGGATATACCACACTGCAGTTTGGATCCAGAACAATTCAAACTGACTTTAATACATCATCTTGTGTTTATGGCAGAGTACAAACAAGTGTCGAGCATGTAATAATGACACCTGGTTTGAACCTCTGAGATCCCACCTTCATTAACTCTGAATGAGTCACAGAAAGATCATGGAGTGGAAGGAATGCCCATGAATCACACAGCATCAGGTAGTTTTTTTTACAAATGTTTTCAGACAAGTGGAACCGAAGACACAGTCACTAAATGTGAAAGTCTGAAACTGATTAAATCCCAAAACTATGTCCACAAAAATGCAAACATGATTTTAGCTTTTTGATTTGCTCCCAACTGCTACTCTGGCAACATGTTACTGTTTTTCAAATTGGCAAAACGTAACATGAATGATGATTATTAAGTGTATTATTGATTCATTCATTCATTTTCTGAAATTAATGAATCCTAATTAGGGTCACGGGGAGGCTAACGCCCATCTCAGCTGACTCTGGGGGAGGACAGACGACACCCTGGACAGCTCGCCAGGCCATCACAGGGCGGAAACACACTGATGGCTATGCAGCTACTCTTGATGAATGTCAGCAATGGGTCTTTTACAGCCTCTCACCACAGACAGTGAGCAACATAGCCAGCCTTTGATAACCCAGGTAAGTGCACTGGGGAGACAGCAGTGACAACCGTCGACAGTGGAGCTTGAACCCCCAACCTTAAGATCAGTAAAGTTTATTATTATTATTATTATTATTATTATTATTATTATTATGCAATGGCCTGGAGAGCTGTCCAGGGTATATTCTGCCCTCGGCTGACATGATCGCCAGTCTCCCTGTGACCCTAATACGGATTAAGTGGTTCGGAAAATGAAATAATGATTATTATTATTAATAATAATAATAAACTGTCTCAACAAAAAAGGTATTCACAATATTCATGAAATTTGCTAAATATGAAAAAGGACTAAAGAAATGAAAAGAAAAAAAAAACGCTCTTGAAATCCATGTGATGTGAAGTTATACCATTAGAATGAATTACAATTTATAAACATGAATCAACATGTTTGTTATACAGAATATGTGACATTTTCAAATGCTATTACCTATAAATTAGATGAGAATTTACATAAATAGATTTGCAGATTAGTGTCATAGCAAAGTAATTAATCATAATTCTTCTTCTCATCCTTTCGGCTTTAACCATTTTCCCAGGGGTCGCCACAACGAATATTCTGATTCGCATGTTTGATTTGGCTTCGGTTTTTACGTCGGATGCCGTTCCAAAGGAGTGATTTCAAAATAAGCCGGGAAGAGGATTTGACGTACTGTCGCAACAAGCGGCAGTGTTTCACAGCAGTCAGTCTCGGCATACGTCAGGCCTTCTCTGCTTTACGGCAGTAGTACAGCGCTATAAACATTGCTAAATTTGAGGCGGGAGACTTATTCTTCTGAATTTGTGAATTAAACTTCCATCCCTAAAATAACTAATAATAAAAAAATGGGCATAGCTGATGAAGCAGACCGGACTCTGTTTGTTGGCAACTTGGATTCTCAAGTCACAGAAGAACTTTTGTTTGAGCTGTTTTTACAGGCGAGTGAAATTTTTAACTTTGTTTAGCATGTTGGTTTGCTTTGCTGATAAAGACAAGCATTTAAACACGACGAGTATGGCTGTAATGAATATGAATTTTGTCCTGTGAGGAACTTCAGCTGTGTTTGCGTTTATTTGAAACAATGCTTGTTTTTAAACGGTACCATGTAAGCTTTAAATTCGCTGCCAATTTTAAGTGGCTAGTACATACGAAACCGAAACCACTAGCTTAGCGAGCTAGCCTTAATATCACCGTTTGTTTACTTCCAAATACAGTTAGCATAGAATCATTCGCTGTGGCGGCCCCTAATAAAGGGGGAAAGCCGAAAGGAAATCTTTCACAGTAAGTATAACGAATACAGTTAGCATAGCGAGACCAAAGGATCACATGATGCGAGTTTTATACAATTGTAGGTTATGCTTTATCGCCAGAGTCTGTCAAGAGTAAATCGAAAGTGGACTGTGTCATTGGGTCGCATAGACTTCTTTCCATACACATCAGTGGTGTGTGTGTGTGTGTGTGTGTGTGTATCTGTCTATATCTATGTATATGAGTGTGTGTTGTTTTTTAATAATTAATATTACCTAGTGTTTTTCTCGTGAATGTAGTATATTGTATGAAAGTGTTTTGATTTGTCTTTGTCATTGGAGAAGAATTGCACAGTTCATGCTGATGTGTGTGAGATCTACATTTGATTGGATTTGCAGCAGTACTATTTACCGAGAGGACACACCCCATCTCATAATTCTCAGAAGTGTGTGTGTGTGTGTGTGTGTGTGTGTGTGTGTCTGTGTGTTTAAATCCTTGGAAGATGTGGGGGTTTGTGATGAAAGTGAAACCGTTGAAGATGTGATAATGAAGTGTAAACAACGTTGAAAAAAAGGCAAATAGAAAATGTTAAAGGGGATTCAGTGGCAGAGAAATTCCGAGCAGGCCAGGAGATGATAGCCAACTATTTTCTACTGATGGTTTGATGGGTGGGGAGTTTGTTCTGAGGTGAGGTGTGGTTCCCTCCGCCCACACACACTCTTACATGTTGACCATCAATAAGTCTGTAAATCAAGGCAGGGAATTTCAAACAAAAGAGTGGTGATAGTGCAATAGTACAGTCTGCAAATCTTAATCCCATCAATCCTGGTTAACACCTTAAACAGTTTGAAATTTAAATGAAGTAATATTTTTAAAATTCCCTTAATAACTACACAAAGAAACCCCTTTTATATTTTAAAGTAAAACTAAGAAGTGTTCAGCACCAATTAAGGGACACTTAATTTAACTGAAGAGGTTTGGTATGTTTTGGAAGTAAATTAAGGTAAGTTAAATGTATTTTATGTACTGTATTGCTTGCATTGTTATTTTGATTTGCAGCATTGTCCGTTCTGTCTTGCCGATTGCCATTTGGAGGCATTAACACTCAAGCCTTGTGGCTCAAGAGATCTAGAACTTATCCCACTTTCTGTAGCATGAAGCAATTCCTCCTTGGTGGAACCCCAGTTCATGAAAGGTTATTTTACTGGTACCCATTTGTACTGCTGGGTGGACAAATGCTGGATTGAGCCCACCACCCCAACCACAACCCCAATGGCCCCCAACTTGGTTTCCACATACCTGTGCAGGAAAATAAGCAAGCTTCCTACTAATAATATGACAAATGCTCTGATGCATCATTCCTGTGGTGATGCACTGAAATTTCAGTGTCTAATGCATACATGTCTATAATTTCCGGTGGGCAACAAAGTGAATGTTGCGATCCTGTTTTTGTATATAAATCCCACCTCCTGTGCAATGATAGCCTGGTAATAAAGAAGTTCCATCCCAGAATGGGCTGATAGTCAGTGATGCATTAACTGTAATGTATTTACATTCATTTTAAATACCATATTCGACGTAATAAGTGCCCCCTCATTGTTTTTGAGCTTACGTCTAATAACTGCCCATGGGGACTGGGAGCAAAATGGTAGATCAAAATTTTCAATTTTTAATTGATCAGTCTCTGTAAAATGAGGTGTTCACTGCCTGTAAAAATGAGTCTACACAGTATTTCAAGGCACCCTGCCACAGGGGAATGTCTATAATGTTCATCAGTAACAACACATTTGATTGTTCCGCTATGCTTTAAAAAAACAGTAAAATATTTTGCTAAAGTCGTCAGCGTGTTTCTGTCCCTTGCTAAAAGGGTTGTGACAGGAAGGGCAACCAACGTAAAAAAACTCTGCCAAATCAAATGTGCGAATCAAATGATTCGCTGTGGCGACTCCCAAGAAAAAGGAAAAAGCCGAAAGGAAGAAAGAAAAAGTTCTCTTGGTAAATGTCCAACAACCAATAAACCATTAAACTGCTACAGCAAAACTATGGGATGCTCTGAATGAATGGAACGATGAGCCAGATCTCGACTTATCAGAAAGTGATGAGTATTTGTCACCCAATTCTCCTGCTCATGAACTTCAGAAATTTAAAGATGATCCTGGCCATGTGCTTTTGTTTATGTTTGTGTTGGTTGGTTCAACGTGCCATGTGCTAAAGTTGCCATTCATGTTGATTGGCTCAATTTTACATCTGGTGAAAAATGTTTAAAGGAACAGCACAGGGAGGGAAAAGTAAGGGGTCTTTTTTTTAATTAATTAATTTTTTTTAATGCTGTTTTCTGTTTATTTTCAGCTTTCATGTAAGTAGTTTGGTTGATACCACAAAATGAATTACACAAATGCCAGTAAAACTCTTTTATTGTTCTGTTATTATTCATGTTTCCCACCTCAATTGTAATAAGCACTGACTGTTGTATTATACTAGTGTATGTATGTATATATATATATATATATATATACACATACACACACACACACTCATGCCTCGGTTTTATGGACGTCGCTTTAACGGATTTGGGATGCAACGGACAAAATCTGTAGCTTTTGACTCGTCCGGATCGTCTGGATGCGGGCCGTTGTTTCCGGAAGTGATCGGATTGGCTTGAAGAAATCTCGCGTATTTAAATTTATTCATCTATTTTCAATGCCACATCACTCTGGCGCGAAGTGGAGAGCCAATCCTTTCTGTATGCGGGCAGGTCTGATACCTTGAAACTCTAATTTTATTGGACTCCTACACTGCAGTGTTTATGTGACAGGAAGCGTGTCCCACGTTTTGGCAATCAGCTGGTCTGCGGGTTGAAGTTTTTCCATGTCTGTCCATTTGTGTTTGCTTGCCAGCTGTGCTTGGCTTCATGGAAATGAGCCGATCAATATGAGGGAAATTTACCTCTTTACTCAAAAACAACAGACGCAGTCTGTCACTGTGATAATCCTATAAAATTAGAGTTTGAAGTTATCGGACTCGCCCGCATACTGGCGTATTGAAAGGATTGTCTCTCCGCTGCGCCACAGTGACGTGGCATTGAAAATAGATGTATAGATTTAAATGCGCGAGATTCATCTGTTTTTGTTTTACTGGATGGCTTTTTTTGTATCTTTATTTAAATGACAGTGAAATTATGTATTTGTTAATCTGTTAAGAAAGGCCACCTGATTTCTCTGAGAGCCAGATACAGTCATCAAAACAGCCACATCTGGCTCGCGAGCCATAGGGTCCCGACCCTTGATATATACTGTATGCGTGTGTGTGTATATATATATATATATATATATATATATAAAATATACATATATACAGTAAAACCTCCGCTGACGAACGCTTAAGCTCACGAACTTTTCGCCTCAAGAACATTAAATTTGCGAGCATATAGTCTCTGCTGACAAACTAGTTTTCGGCAGACGAACCAAACCACGCGGTCGAACAGCGCCACGGTGGCGGCCACGAGAAGCTGACGCACGCTCACGGCGTCCCAGTTCGTCACCCCCTTTCTTTGAGTATGGACGTGGTTTGTGTTTGATAGACATTTTGGACCATATTGAGTGTACTTTTGCTATTATGGGACCGAAAAAACCCCCACCACAGGCGGAGATCATTGAAAAACACGAATAAGGTGTGCGTTTGTGTGACTTAGCGTCCCAGTACTAGTACGCTAAGTCTACCATTGCTCCCATCCTTAAGAACAAGGAAGCTATTAAGGGTGCGTGTGTGGCTAAGGGTGTTTCCAAACAGTAGGCGTTTCCAAACTCTCCTTCCAAACAGTAAGTCCCTCCCTCCCTCCTCCTCCCACTCCATTCCATCAAGCCATCAACTACCATCACAAAGGTAAATAAAACCACTTTATTATACAGTACAGTTTATTTCCTTAATTACAATACAATAGCACATTTATTATACATAAAATAAGGTATATTTTTGTGTAGTTTTAAGGCTTATTTAGTAGAAAATTATGTTTTATGGGGACCTGGGAACGGATTATTCTCATTTTAATGGTTTTTTTATGGGAAATAAATGTTCGGAAGACGAACTTTTCGCCTTACACACACTTTCTGGGAACCAATTATGTTCGTGAGCTATCACTGTGTGTGTGTGTGTGTGTGTGTGTGTGTGTATATATAAAAAATAAATAATATTATATATATGGCTCTCAGAGGATTAGATTTTAAAATGTCTTTTTTTTGGGGGGGCTCTCTGAGACAAGGTTCCCGACCCCTGATCTTATGGTGTACATTTACAGCAGGGATCACCAACGTGGTGCCCGTGGGCACCAGGTAGCCCGCAAGGACACTATAAGTTGCCCGCGGACCTGTTCACTGCTAGTTTTAGGACAGGCCCACAGCTCCATAGCGCCACTCTCCATTGAGCTGCATCTAATTTTTTTGAATATATTTTAAATCAAATCAATATCTTCACATAGATAAATATCATTAATTATTAATGATAACATATAATTAAAGGTAAATTGAGCAAATTTGTAATTTCAGAGGTGTGTTTTGACCTGGTAGCCCTTCGCATTAATTGGTACCCAAGAAGTAGCTCTCGGTTTCAAAAAGGTCGGTGACCCCTGATTTACAGAGTATAGAGTATTTACATAGTGCAGATTACATAGTGTGCTTAAGTAAACGTTTTTCGTGACATAATCGTTTAAATATATGGAATCGGAAACTTTGGACAATCGGGTACTTCGGACCAATGTTCCCCCCTATTAGTCTGTTAAACCGAGGCATGAGTGTGTGTGTGTGTGTGTGTGTGTGTGTGTGTGTGTGTGTGTGTGTGTATATATATAAAAACCACGTCCCAGGAGGTTTGATTTAGATCTGCGATCTGCAGGAGATAATCAGGTGACTCACTGGGATAAGTGATAAAAATGTTGCTTCTATCCACCCGAGATTTTGGGAATGCGTTAAGGTCTCATTACATAGTTTACTCTCCTACATGAAAACAGTACAGATCAACAAGCAGTGATTCATATTTTGAACATGTTACTGATTCGATACAGTTTGATTTGTTACATGTGTGATTTGATTCGTCCATGATCCTGTATGTTTCGGTTCGGTTGTATTTAACCTCAGTTAAAAGCTTCTAGTTTAGAAAGTCTAAGTAGGATCAATGAAAACGACTCAACCCCCCCAAATGTTGAAAAGATTAAAACCTCTCAATTTTTTGTTTTGTAAATAATTAGTTTTGAAACATTTTCCATTCCACTTTACATCTTTTGCTCATGATTGTTGTACTGCTTGTGCAATTCTTGTTTTTCTTTATTTTATTTCATTTTGATTTGTACTGTGCATTTTCCATTGCAGGCTGGGCCTTTGATCAAAGTAAAAATCCCAAAGGACAATGAAGGAAATTCTAAACAGTTTGCCTTTGTGAACTTTAAACATGAGGTTTCTGTTCCTTATACCATGAACCTGCTTAGTGGCATCCGACTATATGGAAGGCAGCTTAACTTACAGTACAGAGCAGGTAGGAAATTCCTGATGGCTTGGTTAACATGTACTGTCTTTTAGGGGTTGACTGATTTTTTTTTTTTGGGCCGTTATTTCAATCTCTGTTAGTTTTACAAGCTCCAACACGATGATTGAATGTCTTTTAATGTCTACAATACTTGTACTTTTTTCATGAAGCTCCCTGAGGACAAAGCAATATTAATAGCCCAAACTAGGGAACTTATTCTTGGTATTATTATATGAGCCCATTTATTAATCAATGACATCCAGTAAGTTAAATGATTATTGCACAATTGGCACGATCAAATGTTCCTCATAACAGATAGTGTTTGAGCTAGAATTCTGTAAAGGGGAAGAATGTAGTTTCTGGGGTCAAGTAGGGGTCACAAGGGCAGGGATAAACATTTTATAAATGTGCTATACATTTGGTTTAAAAGAAAATCAATTTTCTGCTGATTTAAATGTTCAGTCTAGGCAAGGTGACACAAAAATAGCATGTAAATAACAGCAGTAAAAAAAAAGCATGGGGGGGACAATGGTTCTGCACTATGCTAAAACAACCCAGCTGTAACACTGAGATCATGCAAGATGGCTCCGGTTTTCAACTTGGTGAGTACAACTTGGAGCGAGACTCTGAGCGGTCTGAGCTGGTTTGTTTGTTTATTTAATTTTCTCACATTTATGCTGTTGTAGGCCGTATCTCAAAATGAAAAGTAACAACCAGGGTCGTGGCACAAATGGATAGCTAGACAGTAAGCAGTGCCGTCAGTGAGGTGTAGAAAATGGCTGTTCACTCTCAATACTAGAAACATGCTCCTCAGTCGTGTTTTGTTGGGGGGAGGGGGTCTCAGTCTTGAATATAATTTGTTCCATCCATCAAGTACTTTAAGTCCATATTTTGATGGAACTTGTCTCCAGTGAAACAGAAACAGAGATGGCAGGAATACCATGCTAGAGCTTGTTAGTCCGTTGACTGACTTGCTTGTGTGACCTCTATTCTATCACAAACTTCTGTGGGCAGGACATTAAACGAAGCAATGTCTTGAGCAAATGGTCCAGAAGCATAGGCAGCAGCAGAGCCACAGTAGCTTAAGTATATTTTAATGTCAGTAATCCTTAAAATAAAACGTTGTGTGCGGGGGGGTTGCCCATCAGCTCACAGTAATCGGCCAGGCCAATAATTGGTCAACCCCACACTGTTTTTTATATTGTAATGTTTTTGTGGTTCTGTGTATGTGTGACAGGCAGTAGTCATGTCAATCAAGAGGGAAAAAGTCCAGGGAACTCTCAGAACCCCAGTCCAGCTAACACGCCCACTCACCGTGGTGCCAGGTATCCTTCCTAAGTTATCCCTGAAAGAAAAACTAATGCTCTCCACTGCTTGCTCTTGGACTTATCTTTCTCTGATGTTCAATATGCAGGCAAGACAGGACCCATGATCAGATGGGCTCTTCATCATACTCTTCCCTGCCAAACCTGCAGAGATCTTTCTCCTCAGCAGAGAGTCTTCAGAAGCAAGCAATGGTAAGTGCTGTGGTGTTTGCGCTTAAAATGCTTTGTCTTCCAAGGCTCATGTGGAGCATGTAAAGGCTTGACTGGAGCTGTCAAGAGCAGACTGATCACCGCTGATTTGAAATGGTAAAATGCTGAGCTCATAGGCTTCACCGAGTATTTTAAGGATTAACTCTGAAAGCCATATGGGGGGACGAAACCGCTCTCAGATATTATGAAGTGATCATGACCTGAGCTCCATAATTGTCTGGATTTTATTTTCCCTCCACGCAATCCAGCAGTCATTTATTTCACACTTGGTAATCATCCTCACAATGCATAAAACATGACAAGGCATGCTGTTAAAGAATAATAATCTGACGTTTTATTCCGTTTAATCCTGCTTTCCATTCTATTAATTTATGAATGGCACAAAGATAATTACTGTCCTCCCCTGCATTATAGCAGCTCCACACACCGGAGCCGTTTATTTCTGACTTGACTTTAAGCAGTTAATTTTAAAAAAATAGCTTTAACCCGCTATGATCAGTATCAAGTAAGAAACTTACTTCACACCTTCTCAGCTAGAACTGGGCATCCGATCGCCGTTTAACGCTGCCGTTTCTACGTTGCGGAAGCCTATCTCAGCTGACACTGGGTGAGGTACACCCTAAGCAGCCTGTCAAACTATTGCAGAGCAAGACATACACAAAAGCATTCCCACGCACACAAACACCTTGGTGCAAACTTGGACCAGCCGATTAGCCTTATGTTCATGTTTTTGGATTGTAAGAGGAAACCATGGGACCTTCTTGTTTCAAATTCAGATGAACTGCCCCCCCACTGTGCCACCGTGCCTTTCATCAATTTTTAAAGCATATCATAACCAGAAGGACTCTTGGGTCCAGTAGACCCTCACCACAGACAACAGGGTCTGGATGGAGTTCATGTTTCTGTATATTTCTACAGTGGTTATGTTTTGTCACGATTAAACATTTCTGCCACCTTGTTGGAATTTAAGACCGACTTTCGCCTCATCAGTTCTTGCAGTTTTTGTCATAGTGAAATAAAATTTGTCAATCCGCTCCAGAATGTATCGATTCTTTCCGTTTTACCCTTAAACCAAGTTTCACTAAAATCGGTCCATTATGTTTTACAGTCTCGCTTATAACAAGCAACCTACACCCACAAAGCCATGTGTGAAGTGGAGATAATTGGGTCCCGTGTAGGGCAATACAGATTTATTGATAAATACTCTACTTGTATTACTATTGGGACCATTCACACTGTTGGATTACCTGCATAAACCAACCCCTTGGGGGTCCATAACTTTTACACAGGTGGTACAAGAACACCGAGATCGCATGTCTCTTCAGTGTCTGTATACTTAGTCAGCCTTTGCGTTCCTGGCTTTTTTGTCTTTGAACATTAATTTCATTGTGGAATATATGTTCGAGGCGTATTGCTCAGGTCTAGTCAAGCTTTAAAGCCATTCTGAGGTGATCCAGACGTTCTTCATTTCACTTCTGCAGATGAACAACATGTGGCAGGTGCAGATGCAGCAGATGGCCAATTCTTTTCAGCGTGGTATGCAGCATCAGCATCAGTTCAGAGGTGCCTCCAGTAGCTCCTGGCACAAAGACAACCCCGCCCACTGGAGCCAGAGACCCACTCACCAGCAAGATGGTGGTGCCCACTATGGCCACGAGCAACGGCACAGGAGCCACAAGCAGCACCGGAGGGACAACCAGACGTGTGACTTCTACCAGGCTGAGGACCACGGAGGAGGCCGGCATAAAGATTATCCTCCTGAGAGGCGCAGAGACCCAAGAGATGGACGCTGGAGACGATACTGATCGGGCGAAGAGGTTTTTATTTTGAGATGTTGTTAAACAGACTACGTTTGGGGTTTTTTATATAATTTTCTTAAATGACATTTTTAACCTGATGCTTTTTTTTGTAATGTGCTGTAAAAGAGATTTTAACCGGCATGTCCAGGAAAATAAGTTTTAATGTAGACTTGTGTGTTTCAAACAGATGTTGATTTTTTTTTTTTTTTTTTTTAAATGACTTTGGATTTCAGTCTCAGGGTGCAGCTCTCAGTGTATATGATGTCTTCAGTGGGTTTGTTTGAACAGACTCCTCCGACCTCATTTGTTACAGATCAGCCAGATTTGATTCAAGCATTTGTCACATGTTACTTCAGTCTTGCATTCAGGTCACACAGTTTCTGTGAACAGCACGTGTGACGTGACTGTGTGCACTCAATGCTTTAGTAAACGAAGCTAATAAGCACCAGCAGGAGATGAACTTCAGAGCAGCTGTATGAGAAATAAACAATGTAATTTCTCAGGATTTAAAAAAAAAAAAAAAATCAAATGTACAATTTTTTTTTCTGTCTTTTAAATGTATATTGTTTGAAACTATTTCTGTTGAAAAAGATTCCATGTATAACTCCTGGTAAAAATTCTAGAATCACTACATTTGCTTTTTTTTTTTTTTTAACTGAAGAGGAATTTTTAATTTTTTTAAATCACATATGAAGGGGAATCTGGGTGGCTCATCGATTGTGTGTGTGACTGTCAACCTGGAGAACGCAAGTTCGAATACAGGTTTATGCCACAGCCATCCGTGACCCTGGGACAGGCATGTGATTTTTCCGCGAATTCACGGAATTCCGATTTTTTTCAATGGCGCAGTTTAAAGAAAAGAAAATAGATTTTTTCACGCCGAATGTCAAAATAACCTTTTCCGCTTTTATTCCGTTCCGAGTTTTGCATAAAATGACCTCTCTTGAAACATTACTGCTGATTGGCTGATGGCTTTCTAATAGCCAGTCGCTGATGTTGAAACATGTACGTAGACATTTGCGCCACTTCCGATCTGTTCAGCTATCGAAAGCATGTCGGTGATCCAGAGAAAAGATTCTGCTTGAATCAAAGAAATAGACAAAGTCGTGAAAAACAAGTTTAGGTTGGAAATGGATGGGAAAAAGGAACTGTAGTATTCAATTGCCGGAACATTTGGTGTTCAAGCGAAGATTCCAGAACCCTACGGACTTAACCCTTTATCTGCCGTTCGACCAGAAACTTCTGTGCAAATAAAAGAGCCAGTGAAACAACCAGTTTCTGTCGCCGATCGAGTAGTTAATTTTGAGGTATGTTTGAGAATTTTCTTGTCTAATTTCCGATTATATTTTTCAGATTATTGTGAATGCTTGCATGTTTTAGGCATACGACGTTCACGTCTTTATTCCGTGAACTGAATCAAATGAGCCGACTCTATGGTCACGGAACCATTTTTCTGCTGTTAGAATAAATAAATTATTGCTGCATTAACTCACCAGTTTTTCATAATTAACTTATATAAGTAGGCATTGTTATTCAGTGTTTCTAAACAGCAGCGTGAGTGTGTGCTCGTGTAAGTAGCTCATTAATATTGGAAATGTAAAACTATGAATCTGAGCCTCAACCAAAACGCCTCAGCATCCAGAAGGACAACAAACTTTCTAAGGCGGCCTCCAGAAGGACAGTTCAGGCTGCACCAAAGGAAGCAAGAACGTGCCATGCTAAAGCACTAAAGATAAAGAAACATTAATTCAAAAACACATGTCATGTATAGCATGTCATGTGTATAGTTTGTTTCCAGATTGTGTTTAAAGACAATGACTGTTGATGATAGTGTTGTGAGGCAGGACATATCTATAAGAGTGACTATTTGATTTGTGACTGTGACACTTTGATTAGTGTTGGAATCCCACATGATAAACCCACAAGTTGAGGTACAGCATGTATATGTAGATTAGAAATTAAACTTTCTAGAGCTCTTTCAGTGTCATGAAATAGCCTTTTCCCCCCTTCTGAAATGCTTAAAACCTGGGAGCTTCGGACTCCCCCACCGTCCCCCCACCAGGGTTTCACCCTGGACCTGACTGGGGGCCTGCACCCCCAGACCCCTGGCTGATTTTAAGATATTTTGGTGATGGTCAAATCACATGCCTGCTGGGAGCTAATTGGCTGACTGTAAAAATTATACTTTTTTTTTTTTTTTTTTAAAGAAAAAAAAATTCACAATTATTTAATATCATCACTTTGGTTTTGGGAAATCTTATTACTAATTTTTTTGAAGTCATGTAAAGGAAATAATGTATTACTGTTTATCAACAAAAGAAATCAGTTCAATTGTAATGTGTGTCAAGAACAACAAATTAGCTTTTTTGTAATTATAAACAAATTGGAAGTCTTTGTGTCATGATGCTGATTATTAATATATCTGTCAGGTATCTACTGTTTTTTTTTTTTTTTGTTGCTCTCTCTCTCCCGTTTGCACAGAAAGTAACGGTGTGCACCTGTTGGCTCCTTGACTTGGAACAGTTGCACAACCTGAAACTCACCAAGTTTTTACTTCTTCGGCTCCAACTGCAAAATACCAACCTCAGTGGCCTGGCAGGAGACACGGGTTCTCGGTGTGTCTGCTCGACAAGGCAGGGATTTCAAACTCATGCCACAAAAGGTCATGTGGCTGCAGGTTTTCGTTTCAACCGGGCAACAGCACACCTGACTGTACAGAGACTCGGATCAATTGACTAAATGAGGAAAGTCGGGTGTGCTGCTGTTTGGTTGAAACAGAAACCTGCAGCCACATGTCTCCTTGTGGCATTTGACCCTGCTATAAGGCTATGTGTGGTGCTAATTTATCTTAACTGTGCACTGTGGTTATCTCAGGCCACTTATCTGGTGTATCATTGATTATCTGGTTATGACCTCTGGCAGGCTGAGTATCAGCACCCTCTTCCAGGAAGGGCTTTCCTACAAATAAGTGACCACATTGAACTGCTGGGTGAAAAGTAATGCAGCTCTGAGCTGCCCATGGACTGCACTAATGAAAAGCAATATAGTTTTTCCAGCTATGTTACACACACACACTAATGAAGATGTGTGACCCTGTGTGTGTGTGTGTGTATATATATATATATATATATATATATATATATATATATATATATATATACACACACACACACACACACACACACACAGGGATCCCTCACCTTCTGTGGTTAATTGGGACCAAGATCCCCACGCGACCATCGAAATCCGTGAAGTAAGCCCCCCCGACGTATACGTATATGTGTATATAATATGAATAAATACATATTCAATGCTATAAATGCTTATAATAACAATTAAACATTAAAAAACAAGATTTAAATAAAATATATATACACACAGATGGCGTATGAGAAGACACGTGTGTGTGCAGATATACGTGCACACAAAACAATGTGAGTAGTTTTGATGGGAGATTTTGGGTTGTGTTTGTTTAGGGTTTTTTTTTTTTTTTTTGCATAATTGGCCTTGTTTTTGTGGCATTTTCCTTAATTTTTTTTAATTTGTGTGTGTGTGTATATATATGTATTAAAAAAAAAAAAAAAACGATGCACTGAAGCCGCATGTATTGAAGCGCGAAGTAGTGAGGGATCCCTATGTATGTGTGTGTGTGTATATATATATATATATAGTATGTGTTTACCTGACCTGCAACTCCATATCATAAATGAGTGGTGGGGAAAAAAAAAACATTTTCTAATTTTTGTTTTGTTTTGAATTCGTTACATTAAGTTTCTCATCTCACTGTCAGTCAGTGCAGAGCTGTGCTTTCTTCAAGCTGACTGGAACAACCACCATCTTTTTCTACATTTTTTGGATTTCTTACGTAACAGACTTTTATAATCCTTTCTGTTGTTTACATTTCCAACCCAAATTTAAATCGACCTGTTGTGGTGATTCCATAATTCTTTCCATGGGTTGTATACAGGATGTGTTCCATGTGCTGTAACTTTTGCCAGTGTAAATACAGCTTCACATTTAAGTTATGATTGTGATTGTCTGCTCCTTCAAGTTTCAGTTCATTATCCATGTCTTTCAAGATACAACCAGTTTTGTAAAACTATCCTGAAAAGGATTTAAATACGCCTCGTTTGACTGGTGAAAAGGATCCGTTTCACATTCGTGGAATTCTGTTGTGCTGCCTGCTGGGATTTTCTTGTTAGCAGTATTGGCACTGGTGGAATTTGTTTTTGGCAGCATTGAAATAGGAACATTTGATCTAATTAGCCTTTGTGGACAGGGTGTACATCATTGCATATAAATACACAGGGGATCTTATCCAAATACCAACATCTTATCAGAAAATTAGATTAAAAAAAAAAAAGAATTAATTTGGAGCAAACATTTTGAAGTAATCACCAGAGTGCAAAGAAGCACCTTTATAACTAATTATGGAGGTTTTAGTATTTAAAAAAAAAAAATTATACAGTATTTTCCTGAGAAGAGGCCTTGGGGTGTGGAGAGACTCTCCATACGTCTGTACACTTTCAAAGATGGAGACCCCCCCCATCCCAACAATGCCAGTCATCTGGTGCCATGTGTCCTCGGTTTGGATACGCAGTGCTCATGTTACTGAACAGGACAAGATGTGCTTCTGGCTTTCATAGTAGCATTCACAATCCTATAATATCTAAGTCGAGACCCTAATCTACCCTTCTGAAAGTGCTCATAATCTGCTTACAGCGGCTCCTGTTGCGCCATCACGTCGTTTATCCGTGCAAAGCCTCACACACCAAAATCAGAGGCACATTTGCAGCCAGAGCATCGAGCTTCCTTGTAGCTTCACTCTTCACGAGGATCAGGTTGCATCCCGATGCCTGGAAGCACTGTTCACCGAGGAGCCGCGTATTCAGTTGCTGTACTCGGAAGTCTCTGGTCTGACAGTTTAATTGGTTTAGCTGTTTGGCGTCACAAGGATTATACACCCCATCAAACCAGAAGACAGACACCAACACCCCACCCACCCACCCACCCCCGACTTCCCCCAAACCTGAACATAGCTTGTTTATATGTTTATGCCTACTGAAAAGATTCAGCTTTCATGGGATTCAAAGTTTTAAGGTAAAAAACTGTTGGGTGACATCTCAAGGCAATGGCAATATTAAAAATGACAGATTTTTAACGTTCCACACGTCAATCACACAGCCGAAAGAGCCCTTCACAGTTTTTGCATAAAGTTGATTTAGGTTAAAACTTACCATTGTTTATCTGTTAAGTATACTGAGAGTCATTCAGAGAGAAATTTCTGTATATTTGCACTTGTGGTGGGGTTACTTTATCAATAATAGTACTTGGGCACTTGAGAAAATGATGATTTGTTATTTTGTCGAGCTTCATTGTTCATGCGTGGGTCACTTTTGAGCGATAGCAAAACAATGTGCATCTGCACAACTTGAGGACCGTTTTGTTTGGAAAGCCGAGATCATCTTTTCCTTTCCGCTTTTTCCCTTTTTCAGGGGTCACCACAGCGAATCATCCGAGTCGTACATTTGATTTGGCGTAGGTTTTTACATCAGATGCCCTTCCTGACACGACCCTTTCGCAAGGGACAGAAACACGCTGACGGCTTTGCAGCTACTCTTTACGAAAGTCAGCAATGGTTCTTTTACATGAACCTCTCACCATAGACAGTGAGAGACATGGCCCGCCTTTGATAACCCAGTTAGCTGCACCGGGGGAAGGGACAGTGACAACCTTGTGGAGAGTGGGACTCGAACCCCCAACCTTAGGATCAGTGATCCAGCGCCCTATACCACTAGGCCACCACTTCCCTTTGGAAAGCCGATATAAAGGTTCAAAAATTTCCACTATTGTTCGTATAGCGCATGTCATAATGCTGCGTCGATCACTTGAACAACATCTCCAGGCAATGGATATAGTGGGAGCGGGATCGAGCTACAGTGAGGTAGGAGGTGTATGGGCCGTACACAACCCACCACCTGATTGACCGGCGAATCACCTCCCGTATCAAAACGAAGGCCATACCCGATACTGACTGATGTGGCTTTCATTTTGGCAGGTGCCATGTTTTTCATGTGCATAATTTTTTCACAACACTTTGTTGTTTCTTGATTTTTGAAGCCAATATGCTAAGCACGTTATACTTGTTACAAAAACCAGTTTTGGGTGCCAGAATAAAAATATGTTGAACATTATTATCTCAAAGTTTTGCATGGTTGTCAGTATATCAGCTTAAAGCATTAGGCTACAGCTGAAGTCTTCTCAATAAATTTTTTTTGGCGAGTTTGCACGACCTCCGTGTGTTTGCAAGGGTTCTAGAGTTTCCAGTCCAAAAGGCATGCACATTAGATTGATAGTTCCAAATTGCCCCTAGATGTCAATGGTTGTGTGTGTTGGCTTTCAGTGGACTTGTGAAGCTCCCTGTAATAGGATTCAAGGGTTTGGCAAATAAATAAATGATGTCATTACGAATACAAATTTAACATTTCCCGGTTACACACAGGTTCAGGCAAATTCTAGCTCGAAAAGCAAAAAGGTTCAACCAATAGCGTTCATCCATCTTTTTTCACTGAAGGCAGTGTTTCTCAATTATTTTCTGTGGCGCCCCCCCCAGGAATTAAAAAAAATAAAATACATTTCATCCCCGCCCTGTGAGCGACTATCAATAGTATTATTTGTCCATAAAATTATTATTAGTACACATAACATTGTGTCTTTATTAACATTAAAAACAAAAACAGAAATAAAGTTCAACTTGCAATAATGAAAAACTTCATTAACATTGTTTTTAATCTGTTATAGAAATGATTTAAAGTGCACCAATGTGCCTGAAATAAATAAATAAAATCCGTATTTAAACTCATTCAGCTTATTTAAACTCATTTAACTTACTTCTGTCTGAGTATCTCTGGCTCTCTCCACCTTTCTCTTCGTTCCTGTTCGAAATTATTCCGTGTTGTTTCTTCTGGAGTTGTTGACTGCGCTTCATATCGTTTGCTCGTGCGAAAAACCCTTACATCATAGCGCGACAATGAGAGCGCCACTGCCAACTACTGGAGTGGAGATGCAATTACACTTAAATCTCGGACACAATTCCAAAAAAGCATGTTTCCCAGGGTCATAACCCCCAGCATTATAACGTGCCTGCCCCCCCCCCCCCCCCCAAACCAGTGTTCAAGCAACATTCTGAATTTTTAAAAAAATTGGAATTAGTTTGTATTGTCTGAATTATCATGAAACCAAATATTCAAACAGTAAGAAAGATTGCAATCATTTGTTAGCCTTAGTTTATATTTGTACTGTTGGATTCCTCCAATTCAAATTAATAATGAAAATCAAAGGGGCAAACCCCACCTCTCATCCATCATCAAGCGGGTTGGCTCCAAATGGACCCTGATGGAAAGTGGTATATAGGAAAATCAGAATTATACTTTCTATATAGCCTGTTTATGAGACGGTAATGTACTGGTTTAGTTTTAAGAAGCTGTTTACAAGAGTATTAATGCTCTGTTAATCAAGTCCCTTTCTAATTATATAGGGTCATGCACACAATGGTAGGATCGGACAGACAGATGGGCCAAGGTCCCAATTATGGAAAATGATGGTAAATGACGTTAGAAATTTGAATCAATATATAAAAGAAACAAAATACAAGGTTTGCACAAAGTAATAAGAAAATTAACAACCCGTATCTCAGCATTCTGTGACGTATTCTTCCCAAATTAATACATGTAGTTCCTGGGATTACAATTCAAACAAAAATGAGACATTTTCTCACCACAATATTTGTTAACACAATTATTTACTAGTAAAAGCAGAGTTCATGCACATGATGCACACATGGTACCCTTTTGGTCCCTTGAAGTCGGTGTACCCGTGGTGCCGATTAACTACTTTCTCCGTCTGGCACCCGAGTAGAAGTCCGTGGCTTATGTACCCACCGGATGCCTGGTTAACAAAACCAGATGCATAGACGCCTTCTCTCAGTCCTAGGTGGACTTCTGGTTCTGTCCCACACAGCTGACTCACAGTCAGTATGACACTATCTGAAGACCCAAATCTTAGCAGTCTTACACCCGTACACAAATTCATAGGTTTCTTCTCATTAACCTAGAGGCAGACTTTATACCTTTACAAGGCCCACCAATCACAGATCTCTTTACTCGAGCTTCATCAATTTATACCACTGGACAAACGTGTTTTAAGCAAACAGCATTCCACTGACTGCTGAAGACTGCTGAAGACAGTCTCTTGCCACTGATCTTGTCTTTCTTATGGGAACTACCTAATTAACTCTAATCACTTGATGAGACACACCTGGGGTCCACAGTGCAGTCAAAAGAAGTGTCTAACCAGTCATGACACCCTTCAGGTAGTCAGTCATAACATGCAAAGCTGTCAGAATGCTTCTGTCCCTTGCTAAAGGGTTGTGACAGGAAGGGCATCAGATGTAAAAACCTATGTCAAATCAAATGTGCGAATCAGATGATTCACTGTGGCGATTCCCGAGAATGGGAAAAAGCCAAAAAGAAAAGAAGATAGGGCAAAAATGTTGATTTTGGGCCAATATTTGGATTTTTTTTTTTTTTTTTTTTTTTGCTGTGAACCTTTTCACTTCATGCAGTAGATATGCTCCACTGGTTAATTGACAGACTCCACTTTCATTTGAGGAAGATTCAAGTACCATGTCTGAATACTGAAAATAAATATATTATATACTAATGGTGTTCAGCTAACATGCTACATTAGCTAATTAACCTAATCTAAAATAATTCAGTAAAGGAATAGAGACATGTGTGAAGGACTTTTATTCTACAAATAAAAAAAAAATCAGAAGGAATTTTGACGAACTGACTATGTCTGACACAAACAGATAAACATAGGTGAAATACTTGTATTGTTATATGCATTTCATAAGGGTTAAAGTCTGCAAACTTTATGAGCTGTTGATGTATAATGTTTGATGTTTTATGGTTTCTGGCCTCGCCAACAGCTAAAAGTCGACCCCCAAATTCTATATTAGGAGCAAGAAGAAGCATTTTGAATCAGAGCCAAGGAATCTCTGTTTTGATAAAATAATAACTGTCTAACACACACACACACACACACACACACACACACATACATATATATATATATATATATATATATATATATATATATATATATATATATATATATATATATATATATATATATATATATATATATATATATATATATATATATATATATAAATGCAGCCATGAGGGGGGCACAAGCCAGTGTTCATCCTCACGCAGGTCCCAAGCCCGGATAAATGCAGAAGGTTGGGTTAAGAAGGGCATCTGGTGTAAAACCAATGCCACATAAAACATCCGAGTCAAAAATACGAATCTCATACCAGATCGGTCGAGGCCCAGGTGAATAACGACCGCCATCAGTGCTGTTATCCAACAGGGTGCTGGTAGAAATTGGACTACTGTTGGTCGAAGAAGGAGAGGTGGGAGGCATGTCCGTAGGCAGAGAGAGAGAAGAGGAAAGGCATGAGTCTAGGACAGAGACTCGGGACTTTGAATGTTGGAACAATGACAAGAAAAGGGAGAGAGCTGGCTGACATGATGCAGAGGAGGAAGGTGGACATACTACGTTTTCAGGAGACCAGGTGGACAGGTAGCAAGGCTAAAAGCTTAGGAGCATGGTTTAAGCTGTTTTATTATGGTGTGGATGGGAAGAGAAATGGAGTAGGAGTCAGCTTGAAGGAGGGGTCTGTCAGGAATGTTCTAGAAGTGAAAAGAGTGTCAGACAGAGTGATGAGTCTCAAGTTAGAAATTGAAGGTGTGTTCAATGTTGTTAGTGCTTATGCCCCACAGGCAGGATGTGAGCTAGAAGTGAAGGAGAAATTCTGGAGTGAGTTAGATGAAGTGATGCAGAGTACCCCAGAGGTGAATGAGTGGTCATTGATGCAGATTTCAATGGACATGTTGGTGCAGGCAACAGAGGGGACGAGGAAGTGATGGGCAGGTTTGGTATCCAGGACAGAAACACAGAAGGACAGATGTTGATAGATTTTGCAAAAAGGATGGAAATGGCTGTGGTGAATGCTTTTTTTCAGAAGAGACAGGAGCATAGGGTGATCAATAAAAGCGGACATAGGAGCACACAGGTAGACTACATCTTGTGTAGGTGATGTAATTTAAAGGAAGTCAGTGACTGCAAAGTAGTAGTGGGTGAGAGTGCTGCCAAACAGCATAGGATGGTGGTATGCAGGATGACGCTGATGGTGACGAAGGTGAAAAAGGCAAAGGCAGAGCAGAAGACAAAATGGTGGAAGCTCAAAAAGGACGAGTTTCGTGGTGTCTTCAAGGAGGAGTTGAAACAGGCTTTAGGTGGTCAGGAAATGCTTCCGGATGACTGGACACCTACAGCTAATGTGATCAGGGAGACAGGTAGGAGAGTACTTGGTGTGTCATCTGGAAGGAAAATAGATAAGGAGACTTGGTGGTGGAATGAGGAAGTGCAGGAGTGTGTACAAAGGAAGAGGTTAGCTAAGAAGAAGCGGGACAGTGATAGGACCGAAGAGAGTAAACAGGAGTACAGGGAGACACAGCGTAAGGCGAAGGTAGCGGTGTCAAAGGCCAAACAGAAGGCGTATGATGACTTGTATGCTAGATTGGACAGTAAGGAGGGAGAAAATGATTTATACAGGTTGGGAAGGACATGCAGCAAGTTAGAGTGATAAAGGACAGAGAGCGAAATGTATTGACTGATGACAGAAGTGTGCTGGGAAGATGCAAAGAGTACTTTGAAGAGTTGATGAATGAGGAAAATGAGAGGGAAAAAAAGAGTAGAAGAGGTGACTGTTGAGGACCAGGAAGTAGCAAAGATTAGTAAGGGTGAAGTGAGGAGGGCATTGAAGAGGATGAAGAGTGGAAAGGCAGTTGGTCCTGATGACATATTGGTGGAGGTATGGAAGTGTCCAGGAGAGGTAGCAGTAGATTTTCTGACTAGAACATTCAACAAGGTCTTAGAGAGTGAGAGGATGCCGGAGGAATGGAGAAATGTGCTGGTGCCCATTTTTAAGAACAAGGGAGACGTGCAGAGTTGTGGTAACTACAGAGGGATAAAGTTGATGAGCCATACAATGAAGTTATAGGAAAGAATAGTGGATGTTAGACTAAGGGCAGATGTCAGCATTTGTGGACAACAGTTTGGTTTCATGCCAAGAAAGAGCACCACAGATGCAGTGTTTGCTTTGAGGATGTTCATAGAGAAGTACTCAGAAGGAGCTACATTGCGCCTTTGTGGATCTGGAGAAAGCATATGACAGGGTGCCAAGAGAGGAACTGTGGTATTGCATGAGGAAGTCTGGAGTGGCAGAGAAATATGTTAGAGTGGTGCAGGACATGTATGAGAGATGTAAGATAGTGGTGAGGTGTGCTGTCGGTTTGACAGAAGAGTTCAAGGTGGAGGTAGGATTGCATCAAGGGTCAGCTCTGAGCCCCTTCTTGTTTGCTATGGTGATGGACAGGTTGACAGACGAGGTTAGACAAGATTCCCCATGGACTATAATGTTTGCAGATGACATTGTGATCTGTAGTGAGAGTAGAGAACAAATGCAGGAAAATCTATGGAGGTGGAGGTATGCCCTGGAAAGGAGAGGAATGAAAGTTAGCCTCAGTAAGACAGAATACATGTGTGTGAACGACAAGGACCCAAGAGGAACGGTGAGGTTACAGGGAGCAGCGATAAAGAAGGTGGAGGATTTTAAGTACTTAGGCTCAATAATCCAGAGCAATGGACAGTGTGTAAAAGAGAAAAGAAGCATGTGAAATCAGGTTGGAATGGTTGGAGAAAAGTGTCCGGTGTGATGTGTGATAGGACGGTATCGGTACATATGATTTGGCATAGGTTTTTACATCTGATGCCCTTCCTGACACAACCATTTAGCAAGGGACAGAAACACGCTGATGGCGATGCAGCTACTCTTTACGGAAGTCAGCAACGGTTCTTTTACATGACCTTCTCACCATAGACAGTGAGAGACATGGTCGGCCTTTGATAACACAGTTGGCTGCACTGCAGGGACAGTGACAACCTTGTGGAGAGTGGGACTATACTGTATATACTGCATTGTGAGTATACTCTGTATATATTTATTCATATTCATATATTCATTCGTATTCTGAAGCAGCAGTGATGGTGTAGTGGTTAAGGCTAGCAGTGGGTTACTGATCCATAGGTCAGCAGTTTAGTCCCCACTATCAGCAGTGTTGGGCCCTTGAACAAGGCTCCTTGTAAGCTCTTGTCAATGTGTTGTCAAAATAAATTAATTAGTTACAGGGTGGTGTCTCACAATGGAACAGAGTTATAATTACCAGCACAAACTGGATTACTGTATACAGTAACAATGCCACAGTGTTCTGCTCCTCTGATCTCAAACTGAAAAAATCTTCTTTTGTCTAGCGAGCAAAAAGCTGGTCAGACTGGTAAACCACCTTGAGCAGCTGGTAAGTTATTTCACAGTTTCCTTCTTTCTTGATTGAAACGTGATTTTCTTATTTCTCATTGTTTCAAAAAAAAAAAAAAAAAACCCTTATGATGTGTATTATGCATTTATTCACAAAATTGGGTTATTTATATAAGCATTTATATAAGCCAGCAAAGATGCTCCACCAGTTGGACCAGCTCGGCATGTGTTTTACAGCTGGGAACTCACTGCATCAAACTGTTTGCCAATAACAATTACTATATACAGTATGCTCTTCCTGTCACAACCCTTTGCAGCTACTCTTTATGAAAGTCAGCAATGGTTCTTTTACATGAACCTCTCACCATAGACAGTGAGAGATATGGCCTGCCTTTGATAACCCAGTTTGCTGCATTGGGGTCTGGGGGGACAGTGACAGCCTTGTGGGGACTCGAACCCCCAAGCTTAGGATCAGCGATGCTGTGCCCTATCTACTAGACCATCACTGCCCTCATATATATATATATATATATATATATATATATATATATATATATATATATATATATATATATATATATATATATATTACCCTTCATATTTTTGTACCATTTATAGTTATGATTAATGTGGTGGAACCTTTGCAATGTTGGCTGTGTTCTCCCTTCGATTGGATTGGAGCAGCTATAAAAAGACTGTGGTGGCTCAGTGGTTAAGTTAAGCTTCTACTCGCTACTTTACTGATCAGGACGTTGGCAGTTTTTAACACCACTACCACCAAGCTGCTACTGTTGGGCCTGCAGTTGGATTAATGAGGTAAACATGTAAATCTCTATGGATGGGGGGTGTCTGCTAGTTCCGTACATTTAAATGTAAAATGTCTTTCCTAGGATTTCTCTTGAAGTTTAAACAAACAGTAAAATAGATGTGATCAATTACTGAGAAAGTGTAAAATGTGAAAGTCCGAAGACTTTTCTATGATGCAAAGTGTCCTGCTGATTCTGGAGACTCCTTCCATATGTTAAATAAACATTGAAAAAAGGAAAAACTTTTTGAAAACATTCCTAAAACCTAGGGATTTAAGTTTTATTCAATTTCAAACTAAACCACCTGTATTTTCCCATCTGGGCAATTATGGGGTTGAACAGTGCCCAATGGTGTCACATGACGGGTTATTATTATTATTATTATTATTATTATTATTATTATTATTATTTTCTTCTGTCGGACTTACTAAAAAATAATCCCTGCACCTTTTTTTTCACTGTAATGATCAGGAACGCTTCTCCCAAAGTCGTGGTGCACTAGTTAGTGTGGAGACCCGTGATTTGGGATGCGCCCTTCCTCCCTTCGCCCGCGCGCTCGTATCCAAAAACGGCACTGACTCTCCTTTTCCCATCCCAAGTCCTTTTGTTTATGTATGTAATCCCTGACAAATTGAGAGTTTGTAATCTGGGATCTGATGCTGAGTTCTCTTGACTGTGCTGCGTCGGAAAGCGCTGCTGGTTTGGATGGAAAGAGATTGCGCGCGCGTTCGAACCGGGGCGGAAGCGTCAAAGCGCGGATCAAGTCGTGGTAGTGGGCGTGGTACCTAAACAGCTGATGTCCTAAACTCATCTTTGGTAAAATGACTCCGAAGAGATTAAATACAAGTTCCAATCTCTGCTACATGTATGTTCAGAAACATGCGTAAAACATCTGGCACGGAATTTGCGCAAATCTCGCGCGGTTTACAGGACACGCACAACAGCGCGAAGCTCGAATGAAAAAGCCAAAGATGCACGCCTTCTTTAAACACGTGAAAGTTGAATAATCAGCATGGTTTATGTATATTAATAAATGTAAATGCAGCACAGAAAAGTATCCACACAGCAGCATCAGCACGCCAGCATTACACCAACGTGGATTTCCACCGGCCCACGCTCAGAAATAAAGCCAGACAGAAGCTGCACTTTCCCTCGAGCCTCAATAATACCAGCAAGGCTTCAGTCCCCTCAGCCCATCTTTATATTTATTCATGCAAAGTCTTTGGGTTTTAGTTATCAATCCACTTTTTAAAGCTTTCCAAGTAAAACAATATTAGCTACCAATATTAGAAGGAAGAACAGCATCATAAAAATAATTTCCGTTTCTAACCAAGCTATACTTTCACAAAACATTTATAAAATGATTTTATTTTTTCATTTATGATTTGATTTTTATTACTCCATGTTAGAAAGTCGGCTATTTGCGATTTTTTTTTTCAATATTAAAGTCTGTCCATAGACTTCCATCATCACTTCAAGAAGAGTGCACATTTTAATCAGCCGTTTTCCATTCCCTTTTTATATTTTATTCCATCCCTATTTTTTAAAGAATAACTTGATGCGACATGATCATGATTGTTGTTGTTGTTGTTGTTGTTGTTGTTTTAGTTTTACCCGAATGCACACGCAGAACCTGTTCTGCGCACGAAAAGTTTTGCAATTTGTTCAGAAATGATGATATAGTGATGATGATTATGGTGTGTGTGTGTGTGTATGTATATATATATATATATATATATATATATATATATATATATATATATATATATATATATATATATATATATATATAAAATCAGATTATAAAGAGGAATAAATGTTTCAAAGCTTCGAGACGCTCTTGCCTGAAGCGTATTTGGATTGTTTTTGGGTATTTGAATTATTTTAAGAGAAAATTCCACAAACAAACATAACAACATAAATATAACACACTATAATCGTTGTCAATAACTGCGCGAACTCCTGTCTGTGTGAAATATTTCAGATTTTATTTATGAACCAATCATTATTATTATTATTATTATTATTATTATTATTATTATTATTATTATAAAAATGACACGTTTACAAAATAATTTACTGTTAATATTATTCCTATTAATATTATTCCTATTCATTATACAAGATGGAAAGAGAAACAAGTTATTCTGCCTTTATTCTAATAAATAAAAGATTGCTGTTTGATTGTAAGTTTTGTTATTTATAATATGTAAGCGTGTTATTGTGTTATTTGCTGTTTCGAAATGCACACGTGACATGTGTTTATTTGACAAACTTTGAATAAATTAGCTGCCTCGCTGTAGTATATGTAAATGGTAAGCAGTAGGTATCGTTCATTCATTTTTCTGAACCGTTTAATCCTAATTAGGGTCACGGAGGCTGGCGCCCATCTCAGCCGACTCTGTGCGAGGGCGGAGTACACCCTGTAACTCGCCAGGCTATCGCAGGGCTATTTAGATGTTGTTTCAGTTTTTTCATCAACAACAGAAATTCTCAAAAGTGCAGTATATAATTCCTGGATACTGACACACATCAAGTTCCTGCCAAAAACTGAGCAGACATTCAGCATTGCGATGCAGAAGGACGCTGGTGAAAGCGATGGCAGGTGGATGTGCAAGATCAGAGCGAATGGTGAAGACTTTTTAAAAAAAAAATATTATTTCACATTTTCTCCGTCATTTAGTTATATCTAGATTTATTCCTAATTAGGGTCGCAGGGAGGCACCCATCTCAGCCGCCTCTGAGTGAGTGCAGCCCTTGACAGCTTCGCAGGCCATCACAGGGCAAAGTAATAATTGTAAGAAAAAGTTAAAAAAAAAAAAAAAAAAAAAAAAAAAAAAACACAAGAAACGAGTTAACAATAAAGCAAAAAGTTTCATTTTATTACACCACAATGTAACTGAAGCAATTATTATTACTATTATTATTATTATTATTATTATTATTATTATTATTATTATTATTACTATGTTGTTTATTGTGTATGTAAATCTTGCATAATTTACTTTCAAACTATAGATATATATCTCAAGGAAAAGCCTGTGGGCTTTTTACACCCGAGCCATAGTTCTCATCAGACCGGTGCTTATTCGCGGTTTCCACAGTGTGAAGGGACTCGTTCAACTCGTCCTGGATGGGACGCTGGTCCATCACAGCTTACCTTCCCAGTATTTTTTGACTGGTATCCATTTATACTGAACAGAGACACACTTGCGGTTAAGACCTGGCCCAGGGGTCTTAGCATAGTGGGAGTCGAACTGGGATTTGAACACATAACCTCCCGATCATGAGCACAGCACCCAAACCACGACGTCACCGGCCCTCTGTATATACAGTATATAGTGATTGTTATTGGCAAACAGTTTGATGCAGATACACACACACACACACAAACACACACACACACACACATATATATATATATATATATATTAATTGTAAGAAGAAGACAACGTTATAATGCATCATATTTTACACTTAGTTGTTGTTGTTGTTGTTGTTGTTGAATGCTGATTTAACTGTGATGCAAAATTGCGGCCTTTTTAATTGAGTCATGCAGTGCAGTGAAATATAAAATTCATCACTTTTTAGATCACACACACACACACACACACACACACACACACACACACATGCACCCAAAGCTCAAAAGAGAGAGAGAGATGAGTATGATGGACACTGTGTGTGTGTGTGTGTGTGTGTGTGTGTGTGTGTGTGTGTGTAAGTGGCTGGTTTATATATCGCCCAGCTAATGAGCTCTGTAGGAAGGGAGGCACAGAGGAGAGGAGAGTCCCTCTCACACACACACTCACTCTCACACTCACTCACACACTCACACACTCTCACTCTCTCACTGACAGACAAAGCCGTGTGCAGTGTGTCATTGCAGCAGCAAGTTGTGGAGCAGCAACAGCGGCACAGTGGAGCAATTTTACAGGATCACATCTACACAATGCTTGTGTAAAGACCTGCACTGTGTGTGTGTGTGTGTGTGTGTGTGTGTGTGTGTGTGTGTGTGAGTGAGAGAGAGAGAGAGAGAGAGAGAGAGAGAGAGAGAGATTCCTCGCTCAGCTCCTGTATAGGTGTGTGAATCGGTAAAGCTGAGTCAAGCCGGGCGCCATGCAGTGCCAAGCCGAGTTCCGGCTCGCCCAACCCGCGCAGCTCAAAGCGGCCCGGCGGCGGTACAAGACCTTCATGATTGACGAGATTCTGGCCAAGGAGACGTGCGATTACTTAGAGAAGCTCTCTCTGTACTCCGTGTGTCCTTCACTGGTGGTCCGACCCAAAGCTCTGCATTCCTGCTCCGGTAAGAGTTTTATTCTAAAGCCTTATACCTGCAAACTTCTCTCTCTCTCTCTCTCTCTCTCTCTCTCTCTCTCTCTCTCTCTCTCTCTCTCTCTCTCTCTAAGTGTGGCTGTTAGAATTAATTCATATATTGTTTAGAGAAGATATCTATTCTCATTGCACCCGATCCACACTTCGGTTGGTGTATTACTTTTAATCGATAATAATAAAATACATTCATTAAATGATGATCTTTCAGTGACTTCATAAATATAATCATCTGCACAGATTACCGACAGGTAACAGTAGTGTCAACAATTAAAAGATTTGGATGCGTAATCACGAATATTATTATTATTATTATTATTATT
>CM045739.1:24300000-24332500 GCA_024760905.1 Plotosus lineatus
GTTTTTTTTGTAATTATTTTGTTCTGCGATGGCCTGGCAAGTTGTCCAGGGTGTACTCAGCCCTTGCCCAGATGGGGTTGAGATGGGCACTTAGCCTCCCAGTGAACCTAATTTCGATTAAGTGGTTCTGAAATGGATGAATCCTTTTGTTTTACCAATGGATGCAGTCAAAATAAAAGAAATTGTGAATTGGAACAAGCAAAGGCATTGTTAGTGGTTAGCAACGCCGCCTCACAGCGAGAAGGTTCCGGGCTTGGCGAAGGTGCTTCTGTATGGAGTTTGTCTGTTCTACTCCTGTTTGCATGGGTTTCTTCTGGGTTCTTTGATGTCCTTCTACAGTCCAAAGACATTCACAGTCAGCTAACTGGCTACTCCGAACTGTCCCTCGGTGTGAGTGTGAGTGGTTGTTGGCTTTGTGATGGACTGGATGGAGCTGTTCAGGTTGTACCCCACCTTCATTAAAAGATGAGTCAGATTGGTTCCAGTCTCCTGGCAACCCTAGTAGAATTAACAGATTTGGCAAATGAGTGAGTGAGTGAGTCAGTACTACATACCTGTCAACCCTAGGCCGTTGGCGATCTTACAAATGGCTACTTATGCCCTTACAAAATAGCAACTAATCTTACGCGTCTTATTATCGCGTGCAATATGAAACAAAAATTAAACTCTATTTTTAATATAATATGAATTTATTGGTAATGTTGTAACATATAACCTGGTGCAATCAAATAAAAGAGTAATATCTTCAGCTGCATGATTAAGAAATTTTAACAGTGATCTTTATTATAACTATATGTAGCACTTTTGGCACTTTCAATCATTTCTTTTGATGGCTTCACTTCATGGCACTTGAGCTCGCAATTAAGTTTGACTTGAATGATGGCGGAAGTGAAAGTGCGGGCACGGGGTCGGAAAGAGCAGACGATAGCAGACGATAACCGCAACGCGCGATTCTCGCGAGAAAACGGCGACAGACCAATTCGGCGTATCGTCTCTTTACCGAAACGGTGACACAAAAAACGGAGTTAAAAAAAAAAGACGAAATGATCGAAAAACGTACAGATTTCGGACGTACGGCGTACACATTTAAAAATCAGTGCTCACTTGTACAAATTACGCCAAAACCGTACAACTTGACAGGTATGGTACTATTACAATAGAGCAAATCCCAGGCTCCGCCTCAAATGTTCGATGGATAAGGTACAGGCCCCTCCCCTCAATCCTATTGGATTAAGCAGATTTATGAAATAAAATTCTTCTTCTTCTTCTTCTTCTTATTATTATTAATGTCAAATTATCTAGCATAAAACATGACTGACTTATGTTGCATTTCATATGAATCCAGTGTACATTAATCGTTAATGGTGAAAACAAACAAACAAAACATTTTTTTAAACATTTGTGATACCCTCAGGCCTGAAACAAGATACACAAAATCATGTTAATTTCATTCAAGTTAATTTTCTAAGCCGCTTAATCTTTATTAGGGTTACGAGGAGGCTGGCGCCCATCTCAGCCAACTATTGGTGAAAGCGGTGCACACCTTGAACAACTCGCCAGGGCATTGCAGGGTCAACACACATACAACTATTTGCGCTCACACCTACAGGTGATTTAGAACAGCCATTCAGTCTCATGTGCATGTTTTTGGACTTTGGGAGGAAACCGGACTACACAGATGAAGCCCATCCAAGCACAGAGAGAACATGCAAACAAATGCCCAAGCTTGGGAATCGAACCCAGGCCCTTCTTGCTGTGAGGCGGACGTGCTAATCACTGCACCACTGCCTTCAGGATCATGTTTCAAGTCAAAATACTAAAATAGTGCTCACAAGGAATTTAAAACAGACGAGTATTTCAGTAAAATCCAAACAGAAACTCAACCAGAACCCCACTGATACATATTACACTGCTGGGCTGAGATATCTGTCATGGTCATTACAATGAAACGACATATTTCTGTCATCCACATTCATCTCTGACATTCTGGACTTTATAATTGATGAGTGAAAGCTCCACTTTATCACCTAAAACAGCCCATGCAGCTTTACTCAGGGTTCAGGTGAACCATTCATGCCAAGTGAAATCATTCTTGTAGAATTCAATCGCTCGAGGTGTCGCAGCAAATTCAGACAGGACTGACAAGATGCAACTGATGGTGTAATGTTTGCTACCAGCTTCTTCTCTTGCTGACAGTTGATCAGTGCAGGTTTCGACTTTCTCAATTTTGTTTGTGTTTGCTCAGGCTGATGACTGACATGCAGACTGGTGAATTTCCAGAAGCACATCACATAACATCACAATGAGGAACTGCTCTGAAAATTTTCCCGCTGGGCTAATTATAGATCCAAACGTATTATTTATGGCCCTTGAAAATGTTTCATGGTCATTCATTTTATGGTTATAAACATTGCAGGTGAGCTGGAGCCACGCCCAGCTGACACTGGCTGAGAGGTGAGGTGCATTCTGGACTGATTTGCTGATCTATCATGCCATTTATGCTCCGGGATGATTTAGAGTTGCCGGTTGACTTTTGGACTGTAGGAGAAAACCAGAGCACCCTGAGGACACATGCCACCCGACAGGTTCAAACCCGGAACCTTCCTGTTATAAATAAGTTATTATTAACTATGACATTTTGAAGAATATTACTGGAACAGATCAGCAGCGTGACATTAGGAGAAAGATCACATCAGCGTGTGTGCACATTTTTTAAAAACTTACCAAAGCTAATCTACAGAGTATTGGCAGCTCAGTCATTATGCATTGGGCTACATAGTTCAAATCCCAGCATGGCCCTGAGCAGGACCCTTAAAACCCTAAGTATTCAGTTGGGTTCAGCCTTAACTGTAAATGAATCTTTATCACCAGAGCCTATCTCAGCCTGCTATTGGCAAAGGCAAGGCACACCCTGAACAGATCATCGCGGGGGACACACCACACTATAACGCTGTCACACCAAGGGGCAATTAAGAATATCCAATTCGTGTAGCGTGCATGTCCCTGGACTATGGGAAGAAACCAGGGTACCCCAAGGAAACCTACACATGCGCAGAGAGAACATTCAAGCACTGTTCCATTTAAACCGATATGCCAGGGACTCCAACCCCAGACCTTCTTCCTTTGAAGCGAACATGCTAACCACTATGCTATTGTGCTGCCCCCACTGTGATACCATGGACAGCTCGCCAGGCCAACACACGGCACCACAGAACAGTTAAAATTTCACTTTTGGTTAGCCAGAGAAAGAACGTATTCATTTTATTTAACTGTATGGTTCAGGTAGTAATACGACTCCACCTGACTCTCATGTATGTCTTCTCCAGGCCTCTCAAGTAGCACGTTGACAAGGTACATGACTATTAAGCCAGAGCAAATTCAAATCCAGGTTCATGCCACAGCCATCAGTGACCAAGGAGTCCACGGGAGGGCAGGAGGGCATATGCTCATTTATTTCCCAGTCACTCACTGCGATCGCCAGGCAATCATGGATGTCTGTGAGCTCATTCGTATGAGGGGGCGGATAGCGCTTTCCCTCTGAGTGTGTTAGACCGACCCCAAATACGCATGCTGAGCAGTTTGGAAAGAGACGGGTTATTGGCACTGCATGTCATTGAAGGGGGGCCTATGCATGTTGTCGCCCCTCCCCGGTTGGTGGTGGTTGTGTGATAGTTAAGGCAAAAACTTGAAAGAAAGGAATTGGATATAACTAAATTAGGGAGAAAAAATGCGGAAAAATAATTAAAAAAATGTCTTCACCATACGATCTGATCATGCATGGCGTGCACATCCCACCTTTCATCTCTTGATTCAGCGTCCATATGCATCGCAATGCTGAATGAATATCTGTTCATTTTTTGGCAGGAACTTGATGTGGCCAGTATCCAGGAATGTATGTATACTTTTGAGAATTTTTGTTTTTGATGAAAAACTAAAACAACATCTAAAACAGCCCTGCGATGGCCTAGAGAGCTGCCCAGGATATACTCCGCCCTCACACAGAGGCGGCTGACATGGGTGCCAGCCTCCCAACGATCCTAATTAGGATTAAACGGTTCAGAAAATGAATGAATGAATAGAGTGTGTTGTTTAACCAAGAAAAGTATGTAATAACAGTGTACTTGCTCTGTGATGTGAGAATCATGTGATATTTGTGGAACCACTTGCAGGGATCCAGTTTCTTTGAAAGTTGATCGGAATATCATTAACTTGGTTGGGTTGATGATGTCATAAACATCCATTTGTGTGTGTTGTGATGCAAATTTGTTTCTCACTGATGTTTCGCAGTGTTACATGTAACTATTCCTTCATTCATTTACATGGAGGCTCAAGCCTATCTCAACCAACACTGGGCAAAGACAGGGTACATTCTGCTGTACAGCTCACCAGACCATCACAGTACCACACACACACACACACACACACACACACACACACACACACACACACACACACACACACACACACACACACACACACACACACTTGACCTGGGGCAATTTGCTAATTAGCCTCCTGTGCATGTCTTTGGACTGTGGGAGGAAAACTTGAATACCAAGAGATTCAATACGAACTCTACACGGAAACACCTGAGCCGGGATATCGAACCCATGATTTTCTTCCTGTGAGGTGGACGTGTTAACCATTACATCACTGTACCGCCCGAGATGCAATTATAAATTGAAAAAGAAGGAAAAAGCATTTATTTCTGAATAAACTCAGATAATTGTCCAGAATCACTGTGGTATAAGTGAAATAAACATGCTTTCAATGCTTATGTGATTCTCAATTAATAGACACCTGAGTGGTGTGATGTGTTCTTATTCCTCACAAAAGATGTGTCCACAAATTAAAGCATTAACATTCATCACTCATTCATTTTCTGAACCACTGAATCCTAATCAGGGAGGTTGGCACCCATCTCAGCCGACTCTGGGCAAGGGCACATCCTGGACAGCTCACCAGGCAATCACAGGGGGCTACACGCACACAACTGAGGGCAGATTTGGAACAGCCAATTAATCTTCTGTACATGTTTTTGGACTGTGGGAGGAAAGTGGACCGAGTGGAGGAAACCCACACAAACACAAGGAGAACATGCAAACTCGGCATAGAAACACTTGAGCTGAGAATTGAAACCAGAACCTTCCTGCTGTGAGGCGGATGTGCTAAGCACTACGCCACCATGCCGCCAGCATTAAAGTTCTGAAATGAAATACTTATCATGTTGCATCTGTTGTATTTTAACTGCTGCAGAAATCATAAACACGTTCCTGTTCTCGTTCTGGCGCTTTTACGAACAATCTGTTTTTATTGAACAACTAACACACTTAGTACTTTGTCGTGATTTTATAGGAGCCACTTGTTAAACAGCAGTGATTTATGTTGCACTATCCGGAGTCAGCCCGATGAGGATGTTTTTCTTTTGAGTCTGGTGTGGTCTCTCAGCTCCGTCCCCTCTGGCTAAATCAGTCTTCAAATTTCTTCGAAGCTGCTTTGTGAAGAGAACTCCACAGATCAACCGGATAAGAACGAGATACAGTCGTGACATGCACCGAATTAACCATTAAAATAATAATTAAATTACTGTAAAACCAGGACTGTAATCGAACCCCTAAGAACCAGAACGAGCCGTCCCACATCTTTTTGATGGACCATTCTGGCTCTCAAAGGCATTTTACTTTTACCCAGAACCAGAGGTGAATCCTCTGCGCCATAACCCGCTATGGGCTGAAGATATTGATAGCCTCTGATTCTGGAAAAAAATGAAATGACTTTGGGAGCTAGAATGGTCCGTCAAAAAATGTGGGACATCCCGCTCTGGTTCCTTGAGGCTCAATTATGAAGGTAGTTGATGATATGAATAACATTCCAATCATTGGAATTGTCACATTTCACAAAAACAGGCCTTGCGTTATGTATGACGTACCAACACATATCAAGTTCTGGGTTCAAGTTACACGATTCATGGTTGTAAAGTTACGCCATAATCATTTGCGGCGATGAGATATTAACTTGTGGATTCAACTCACACATATATAAAAGTGTTTACTTGATGGTTGTCAAATAATAGATCGGGTGTGTGTGTGTGTGTGTGTGTGTGTGTGTGTGTGTGTGTGTGCGTGTGTGGAAGGGGGTTGGAGGGTGCTTCAAGGTTTCATGCCTAAACTTGTGGCTAACGTAGAACATTATCGGTGAAGTCATTCTCATTCTGACACACAGGCCTGTCTGTATGTTGACAGGAACCTCGAACCAATGTTGCCATGTCAAGTCATTTTCTGAACCGCTTTATCCTTTACGACTCCAGGCAAAGGTGGAGTAAGTACACCCTGAACAGCATGCCAGACAATCGTAGGGTAACACAGACAAGCAATTATTCACACCCACACACCCACATTCATGCTTTAATCACACAATCGAACATGTCTGATTAGCCTAATGTGCATGTTTTTGGACTTGGGGGGGGAAGACACGAGGGACGACTAGAGCACCCGGAGGAAACCCATGCAAGTACAGGGAGACCATGTAAATTCCATACAGCAACGCCCTCATCGAGCACAGGCCTCGGACATTGGACAGTCTTTCAAGTAGTAAGTCGGGGCCGGTAGCGTAGGGGTTAGGGTGCTGCGCTCATGATCGGGAGGTTGTGAGTTCAAATCCCACTGAGACCCTCACTGTGCTAAGACCCCTGGGCAAGGTCTCAACCACAAGTGTGCCTCTGTTCACCCAGCAGTATAAATTGGTACCAGTAAAATATACTGGGAAGGTAACCTGCGATGGACTAGCGTCCCATCCAGGGGGAAGTTGAACTCCTAGGCGCTTCACGCTACGGAAACTGGGGATAAGCACCGGCCTGATGAGCCACGAGGCTCGGGTGTAAAAACCCAACAGACTTACCTTCAAGTAGTAAGCACTACGCCACCACACTTCCCTAACCAACGTTCAAAGACCTTTTGTCTTCAGGACTATTTCCGACGAAGCTAAAAATCATTACTATATCAAAGACTGTTTCTCCACATGATCGAACACTTACTCATTTCCATTCTCTGTTTTGTTTATGTCCAAAAGCATCCCAGTACTTTAAAAGTCTTATCTCTTGAGTCCTTGTCTTTATTTTATGAAGTCTGGCGTCTTATTGCTGTCTGACACACGGAGACTTAGAGAAAGCGAAATGCAGAGAGTAGAAGAGATTTAAGAGAATCATTATCGTCCACAGGTTCAGGGGTGTCGTGTAAAACACTGCTTACATCATCAGAGCAGCTCTGCAGTTCAGTGACCTACATCGGCCAGGTCAGGCTTTTTAACGTTTCCCAACACCATTAAGGCGAGAAGGGACAGGCTATTAGTGAGGATTTAGTTCACTTGGACCATAATGGCTGCTTAAACTGGCCACACAGCAGCTGAGCATGTGACAGTGTCACAATTAAAGCAGTCAAACGGATCCTTGGGTGCAATTTAGAGCCGTTTTGTGGATCTGGATGAAATACTTTGTTGAACTGAAGTGTCACATCAGTGGGGAGTCAGGAGACGTTTCACTTTGGCTCTTGGCTTTAATTCTACAACTGAAATCAGAATTAACATCTAAAATACCAGAATAGAGTCGTTCCTGCCTTTATAATTCGCTCTGCCTGCGTGAAACCTTATAACATCTGTGTCCAAGTTTCTACGTGTATAGACATTTCAACTTTGACAGGGTCTTGTTTTATTGCTCAGTTTAAGCATTTGACTTCAGAAGCAAATTTATTTCTTTAAAAATTACAGTATGGAAAATTCTAAATAAATCTGTGTGCTTGCTTTGTCTATTCAAGATTATTATTAGTGTTTATTGATGATATTTTTTGCACTGAACCTTGAACGCGTACTTAAACGGATTTTGATGAACTCAAATTAATCTCATTCATGACATCATAATTGTTTTTCCTCTTCAGATTTATCTTGTGTCTCAACTTTATAATAAATAATTTTTATGTCAATACATGGATTAATAGTGGCTCTCTTGAATAGAGCACCAAACTCATGGAACATGGTTTGGGCTGGTTGTCCCATGTCCATTCGGCATCACAATGACTCTCATAAAGCTGTCATGTCGTTGAGTTGACCCTGATTGGCTTTTATGTTTATTTAACTTGCATGTTGATGAGCAGCAAAAACAAACAAACAAACAAATAAACAACAAAAAAGAATCAAACAACAGAAGAATTAATACAAAAAATGAGGCTCATGCACCACTACTCAAACTTGCACAGAATAAAGTAATACACAGTCTAACTTAAGAAAGAAGACAAACTAATCATGCAGGTTAAAAATTATTATAGGGTGAAGGCTGAAATCTGATATTTGACAGAACATAAACTCGTTTAATGGATAATTTAATTTATAAGACAGGTGAAATAAATGAAAGCAGGAATCAAGTAGTGAAAGGGAAAGCACTGGGAAGCAAAGCCAGGCTTGAACGCCTATCACCTGGGACATCCATCACGAGTGCTGCTCTCAAACGTGCATAAATTTAAACATTAGTTTTTGAATAATATGATCCCATGGCTTGTAAATTTTACGAATCTGAGCTGGTCTATTACTTGAAAATTTTCAGTAAATTTTGGTGCTCGGATCTTTTTTTTTTTTTTTTTACTTTTACTTTTATTTAAATTGATGTTGAAATATTTACATTTTATGGTTGAGTAACGTTACGTACTAAGTAACTTTTGTTTTCATGAGATGTATGACCATTTAAACAATCTCTGATAAGCTACTTTTTTAAAAAAGAAATATTTTCCCGCAGGCCCATCATCACTCAGCACATACCCCTTGCTTTCTGTCATCACCCGTCAAGCCCCAAGTGGTCTGCCACACATTCCCCAGCCGTCACCTCCAGGCCAGCTTACCCATTTGCCCATGGTGTCACCCCAGCATGTACTGCCAGGTGAGCCAGTGCCCAGTGAGACACCAGTGAGCATCAGTAGCGAGTCAGAGACAGAACACAGCGCCCCCCGGCTGAAGAAGCCTCGTCGCAGTCGAACCATTTTCACCGAGCTGCAGCTTATGGGTCTAGAGAAGAAGTTTCAGAAGCAGAAGTACCTCTCCACTCCTGACAGGTCAGTATCTCGTTAGGATTACATAGCCTAAAGTATGAAGTTCCCAGTTGCATTATCAGTTTGCAGCCCATCTTTCCTCATTTGTTACTATGATTGCATATACTTTGAGTGGAACTAAAGTCGTATCAAGGTTCCCCGGGAACCATAAGTCTGATCAAGCTGAAATTTGGTGTAGAGCATCTCTGTACCCCACTACAGTATCGGACACTAATTAGATTACATATAAAACATTAGCACCATCAGGTCACATTCATTAATTCATTTGCCAAGCCATTTAAAGTAACCTGAGATGTGGGAAAGATGGGGACGATCTGAGCCAACACTGGACGAAGGCGGGGTACATCCTGAACAGCTCGCGAGATTGCAGGGCCAACACACACAACTATTCACATCCACACTTACACCAAGAAGCAATTTGGAACAGCCAATTCGACCAATGTGCATGTGTTTACACTGTTGGAGGAAACCGAAGTACCTGCAGGAAAACTGGGTACAACATGCAAACTCAACACGTAAATATCTTCACTGAGCCTGGGACTTGAACCTAGGACCTTCTAATTGTGACATGGATATGCTCACCACTACACCACCATGACACCCTCAAGTGGGTTCCACCAGGCACAATATTTTTCAGTGTTAGCATTGAGCAACTGAAACGGTATATGAATACTGTATACTTAGTTAAATTCTTTAGTGTTGGAAACAACTTAAAAACTGGCCCTGGGGGCACCACTGGAAAGTTGCGCTTGGATCCTACAATTTTCCACTTATGGCAATCATTTATATATAATGCTTTTATAAAACAAATAGCTAAGCATGTATTTTTGTAATAAAATAGGCAGTAGAATGTAATATCTTCTGAATTTAGACTTTAGATACAGGTCCTTCTCAAAAAATTAGAAATATTTCAGGTCTTTTATTGTTTTAATATTGATAATTTTGGCAAAAAAGTCAAGAAAAACCAAAAATCCCCATCTCAAAAAATTAGCAGATTTCATCCGACCAATAAAAAAAGTGTTTTTAATACAAAAAAAGTCAACCTTCAAATAATTATGTAATAATAATAGTTATGCACTCAATACTTGGTCGGGAATCCTTTTGCAGAAATGACTGCTTCAGTGTGGCATGGCATGGAGGCAATCAGCCTGTGGCACTGCTGAGGTGTTATGGAGGCCCTGGATGCTTCGATAGCGGCCTTAAGCTCATCCACAGTGTTGGGTCTGGTGTCTCTCAACTTTCTCTTCACAATATCCCACAGATTCTCTATGGGGTTCAGGTTAGGAGAGTTGGCAGGCCAATTGAGCACAGTAATACCATGGCCAGTAAACCATTTACCAGTGGTTTTGGCACTGTGAGCAGGTGCCAGGTTGTGCTGAAAAATGAAATCTTCATCGCCATAAAGCTTTTCAGCAGACGGAAGCATGAAGTGCTCCAAAATCTCCTGATAGCGAGCTGCATTGACCCTGCCCTTGATAAAACACAGTGGACCAACACCGGCAGCTGACATGGCACCCCAGACCATCACTGACTGTGGCTACTTGACACTGGACTTCAGGCATTTTGGCATTTCCTTCTCCCCAGTCTTCCTCCAGACTCTGGCACCTTGATTTCCGAATGACATGCAAAATTTGCTTTCATCCAAAAAAAGTACTTTGAACCACTGAGCAACAGTCCAGTGCTGCTTCTCTGTAGCCCAGGTCAGTCGCTTCTGCCGCTGTTTCTGGTTCAAAAGTGGCTTGAGGCCTGGGGAATGCGGCACCTGTAGCCCATTTCCTGCACACGCCTGTGCACGGTGGCTCTGGATGTTTCTACTCCAGACTCAGCCCACTGCTTCCACAGGTCCCCCAAGGCCTGGAATCGGCCCTTCTTTCACTTTTTCCTTCCCACAGACGTCTCACTGAGGTGGCTTGATAGAGCACTCTGGGAACAGCCGATTCGCTCAGAGATTTCTTTCTGTGTCTTACCCTCTTGCTTGAGGGTGTCAATGATATCCTTCTGGACAGCAGTCAGGTCGGCAGTCTTACCCATGATTGCGGTTTTGAGTAATGAACCAGGCTGGGAGTTTTTAAAAGCCTCAGGAATCTTTTGCAGGTGTTTAGAGTTAATTGGTTGATTCAGATGATTAGATTAATAGCATGTTTAGACTACCTGAACATGATATGCTCATTTTTTGAGATAGGAATTTTGGGTTTTCATGAGCTGTATGCCAAAATCATCAGTATTAAAACAATAAAAGACCTGAAATATTTCAGTTGGTGTGCAATGAATGTAAAATATATGAAAGTTTAATTTTTATCAGTACATTACAGAAAATAATGAACTTTATCACAATATGCTAATTTTTTTGTGAAGGACCTGTATTTGCACAGTATTGCTTTGGCACAATTTCAACAGTGAACAAGGAAACCAATTATGAAGTAGTTTGTAGAGTAAGTACTATGAACCATAAAGGCATTGGGGAACTCCACTGAATATATACAATGGATATTTAAACAAGATTCAGTTGTTTTTGTATTGGTATGTTGGCAATACTGTAGAATCCTCATCATCATTTGTTCATTTTCTGAACCGCTTAATCCAAACTAGGGTTGCAGGGAGGTTGGCGCCAATCTTAGCCGACTCTTGGTGAGGGCAGATTACACCCTGGATGGCTCACCAGGCCATCACAGAGGAGAAACATGCCAACGGATATGCAGCTACTCTTGACTGAAGTCACCAATGGTTCTTTTACATTTTTCTCACTAGACAGTGAAAGATATGTCCGGCCTTTGGTAACCCAATTAGCTGCACTGGGGATACTGTAAAATCGTGTAGTTAAAAAAATAGCTAAAAGATGTCAGGTTCTTGTCGTGGTTACATCACAATCACTCGCTATTTTTCTGTTTGCACTGCCTATTTTTTTTCGAACAGGGTCATTGCTACAATTTATTTATCAGTCATAAACTTTAAGGCAAAATCCTTTGAGAAACAAGAATGTAAACAAGCAATGGCTTTTCATTCATCCATTCATTTTCTGAACCGCTTAATCCTAATTAGGGTTGTGGGGAAGCTGACACCCATCTCAGCCATTTTAGGATGAAGGCAGGGTACACCCTGGACAGCTCGCCAAGTCATCGCATGTCCAACACTCACACCGAAGGGAGAGTTGGAACAGCCAATTAACCAAAGTTCCCAAAGGAAAACCACACAAGCACGGCAAAAACATGCAAACTCCACATAATAACGCCCAGGCTGGGACTCAACCCCAGGACCGTCTTGCTGTGAGACGGACACGCTAACCACAGTGCCACCGTATGGATTTTCATAACCTGTGCAAATGACCAAAAAGAAAAAAAACAAACAAAGAAAAACCTTGAAGCAGATGTAGGAAAGTGAATGGTATTGATTATCACTGTGACATTCTGATTTATACTTTTGGGAACGTGTCAAACACGATTAACTTGCATGAGCCAAAACATTAGTTACTTAATGTTCTAGTCGAAAGAATTGTAACATTTTAACCTTGGGATATTGAATAGCTGACCAGAAATCCTCAAAAAAAGAAACACTACCCCCATTCAAAAGAACAGGGACACCTGCCAATAACAGCAAACAGAAATGCATTACGCTGATTCCATGTCGATCGTTTAATATACACACAGGTGTATATAAAACACTTTGGAGCTTTGTACAATGAGATGATGTAATCCGTGTGTCTTAGGTTGCCTCTTGTGGGTCGTTCCTTTTCAGCCTTCACACATTTTCCATTTTATTTCAGACTTTATATTTGGCCCTATTGAACATACTTCCATTATGGCGTAGACTGTATTTAAAATTGGAGATAGAAAATTTAACGTCTGCCCATGATGGCGTGTAAGGTTCAAAATGTGACAGACAGTTACTGTTTTATGCTGTTCAGTTTGTTGAGTTCAATGACCGGTTTGCTAAAAAAAAAAAAAAAAAAAAAAAAAAAAAAATTGAGGGGACTCAGCCCTGACAGTCCAAACTAATTGTGTTGGTTCTTCTTGGGAAATGCTTAAAGGCTGGTGTAGGACCCTGCATCCCAGTGTTACCTTCGCACTGTCAAAGTGAATTTATTTCCCATAACAGCTTTATCATTTATTAGAGCGACAGGGAGGAGGGACGATTAACTTAGGACTCAACCCCAGGACTTTCCTGTTGTCAGGTGGACGTCCAAACCTCTGCCACCACCCTGCCGCCCTCCTGTCCTCTTACTCACTCACTCACTCATTCATTGAGTAGCTTAATCCGATTCGGATCATGGGGACCTGGAGCCCACTTTAAGAGACATTGGGCAGGCGACACCCTGAACAACTTTCCAGTCCATCACAAGGCCAACATACACACACATCCATTCACAGTTACAAATAGGGGCACTTTGGATCAGCCACCGAGCTTAATGTGTACGTCTTTGTACTGAGGGATAAAACCAGAGTACCCTGAGGAAAAAAACACAAACATGGGATAAAACATACAGACTCCAAACAGCAACACCCTCACCATTCTCAGGACCCTCTTGTTGTAAGGATGACGTGCTAACCACTACACTGTTCAATTATTACAGCAAATTGCTACGAATTTAAAAAGACGGAAACAATGCCAGATCTTTTTATTTAATTTTTTGATATGTTGTAGAGAATCTTTACAAAAGGAAAAGCAATAGCAAGATTTTATTGTAACTATTATTTTTAAAAAAAGTGTTCCTTAGGTTCTTTAGTTTCCTCCCAACAACCAAAAATATGCCAGTAGGTGGACTGGCATCTCTAATCTACCTTTCATTGAATTTAACCGTGCACACACTCCACATCCACCATAAGCCTGATCAGCATAAAACAGCTGCTCATGATACTTTTTCCTGCTATATACTTAAAGGAAAATGCATAAAAATCCCCCAAAACAAAACAAAATACCCTCATGGGTAAATAAATTAATGTTACCAGACTGTGGGATTCAAGCGATACCTGCCATTCAGTGTTAGAAGTGAAGTGATTAAAGTCCCAGCTGAATGAAAAACATAAGGCACGGGAAATTCTCTCCTCAGGGTGCAGGAAGGATATGAGTTCCATAATGCTGGTCTGTTCGTTCATTCATTCTCATTCTCTCTCTCTCTCTCTCTCTCTCTCTATCACTGCATGTTGTGGTTTTTGGCTCTTGCAGCAGCCGCAGCTGAAACTCTGCCACACAATCAAAACCTCATAAAGCTCGTAGTAAACATGCCAACATATAAATTTGTACAATTTATTTAACTTTGCCTAACTTGTTTTAATAAACTGCAGAGGATTATATTCATCATCATCAATTGAGTATAAAATGAGCCGAAAGTGGCATGTAGGTATACGTCTGCTGTCTTGAAACCAATACTGAAAAATACTGTCATTGTCACAGAGCAGCATTGTAGGAGTCGATGTTCAACCTCAGAAGGAAACAAACTTATGCAACAGTAGCAAAAAAACCCAAAAAACAAAAACAAAGCTGGAGAACCCATATTTTCTTGAGGAACAGCCTATAATGTAATTAGAATTTTAAATATCATAGTGCACATAATATCTCTGTGATTCGCACATTTGATTTGGCAGAGGATTTTACGTCGGATGCCCTTCCTGTCACAACCCTTTTTAGCAAGGGACAGAAAGACGCTGACGACTTTGCAGCTACTCTTTACGAAAGTCAGCAATGGTTCTTTTACATACCTCTCACCATAGACAGTGAAAGACATGGCCCGCCTTTGATAACCCAGTTAGCTGCACTGGGGGGCGCTGGGGCAGTGACAACCTTATGGAGAGTGGGACTCGAACCCCCAACCTTTGGATCAGCGATCCAGCACCCTATACCACTAGCCCACCACTGCCCCCTGCGAATCAGATGATTCGCTGTGGCGACTCCCGAGTAAAAGGGAAAAAGCCGAAAGGAAGACAGACAGACAGACAGTGCACATAATATCTCTGTGAATATAGCTGAGTAATCTCGGAGAGAGAACATAGCAGGAAATATTCAGCAGAATCCACCAACCCCGAGATAAATAATTATTTTACTACAGTATATCCTACACAGGAATATAAGAAGTTTCAACTAAAGCAGGGCAGCGGTGGCCTGGATATGGTGGCCTGGGTTGTAAGGTGCCGGATTAATTACTGATCTCTGGGTTCAAGCCCCACTGTCCACGGTTGTTACTGCTGTCCAACCAGTGCAGCTAACTGGGTTATCCAAGGCCGGCCATGTCTCTCACTGTCTGTGGTACGAGGCTGTAAAAGAACCAACGCTGACTTATGTCACGAGAAGCTGCATAGCCAACAGTGTATTTCTACCCTGTGATGGCCTGGCAAGCTGTCCAGGCTATACTCTGCCCACACCCAGAGTCGGCTGAGATTGGTGCCAGCCTTCCTGTAACGTTAATTAGGATTAAGTGATTCCAGGAATGAATGAAAAAAATTTAATTATCCTGAGACACCCAACCTATCAGATCGTGTCATTTGTGCCATCTGTGTATTTTATAAATTAGAATTCTGCATGTATTTTTCCATTTATAGTTTTATTTATATTTACATTCCATCTAAGCACGAAGGTCCTGAGTTTGTGGTTCCCTTCATGCCTTTGTTGGTTTCCACCGGGTGCTCCGGTTTCCTTCCACAGTTCAAAGACATGTGCGTTAAGCTCGGCGGCTGTTACAAAATTTTGAATAGTTTTGAGAGTTCGATCAGCGGTGGACTGGAAAGGGTGTACCCTATTTTCACTGAGAGTTGGCTGAGACAGACTTCCCGCACCCTTCCGCGATTCTGCAAATTGACTGAATGAATAAAGAAACAAATGCATGAAATATTCTCCAGATAGAATTTTTGTAACTTTCCATGGCTCAGTGTTGCGTTATTGGTTTATTTTCTTCTATGATCCAGTAAGAACGCTCTACAACACTAACATATATTATCTGGATTGCTTCACACTTACCGAGCTACAGTGACAGTCACAAAATATTTATTGTTTTGTTGTTCCAATAAATTTGCTTGTAAGACAAGAATCCACTTTAATGAGTTTGACAGCAATTTAACAAAACATAGAGTTCAAGATAGAGACAGACAAGTGGTTTCTATGAGCATGAATTGCTCAATTCTAACAGATCTATGTTGTTGACATCAAAGTGACATCGAGGGTTCGACTCCCTGGCTGAGAGAGGCAATGCTGTAGAGCTCGTTAATCCTACCGGGCTGTTGCGAGCTACTTTGAAGGAAGACATGGCAGGAATCTCTGTGTGATCGTTTGATAGCACGGCTGTTTGATACAGTGCTCTCTGCACGGTCCAAGCCCTGCTATGGCTATCACATTACCGCCAGAGCAATCGCTGAATTAGTCATGGAAAGCTTGCCGCAGCAGCCAAAGGAAGCCCGGCTGCCTTGAAGAGAGCAGTGAGCTCCTCTGATAGGATTACCTTTTTCCACTACAGATAAATGGTGACAGAATTGAATGCAATTATAGTCGGTCTGGAAAGACTATTTCAGACAGAACAGTGTGTCCTCCTTTGATATGTAGTCGTCCTGATTATGCCATGATTAGATGGACATCTGGACCGGCAGAGATGGCCACCCACTGGTTTTATGTGGAGGATAACAGATGACTTTAGGATGTGTATCAGTGTTCATCCCTTTATCTGCATTGTTAATAGGACGACACATAATTTCACAGAAGTTCCTAACAGGTGTACGATCAAGATGAGAAAATAATTAACTTATCAGCTAGCGCACCAGACGAGACAAACTTGCTTGTGCTACTCGGTAACTTTGCAGAATGAGAGACAGATAAACTATTATAACTTATAAAACATGACAGTGTCGGAAAGTTTGGTGCACTAATACAGGCTACGGAGAGTCATAACCCTACTTTACTCTTTATGTTCTCATGCATTTCCCAGGTACGAAGAATATTTTAGTGCTAAATACGTGATCATTTATACATTTTCTGCACTTTACTGAAATTAGGGGAAAATTAAAAAATACTAATTAAATTTAAATAAATTGCCTTTATTCATTACAAGTAAGTACATACATGTAGATAATTTTTTTTTAAACAAAACCTGCTTTAGTACTCTACTATAAATAATACATGTTCCTTGGGAAATCTGGCAAAATATCAGATATTATATATATATACATACACACACATACATATGTATATATATATATATATATATATACATATATACATATATATATATATATATATATATATATATATATATACATATATATATATATATATATATATATATATATATATATATATATATGTGTATATATATATATATATATATATATATATATATATATATATATATACATACATACATATATATAATATATATATATATATATAATTGCAATAAACCACAGGGTCCATTGGACCCCATGAACAATACTACTGGCACTACCACTACCACAACAGTATCAACAAAACAGTGCAGCGTTCATAAAACAAAAATCTCTGTCTCTATTGTTCTGCTGCTTCTTTTATCAAATAGTGAGTTGTCGGATGTGCATATCTGTGTGAAAAGAATTAAAATATTAAGAGATTAATACACAAAAATGCAAAGTAAATTTGGGGTCCCCTGACAGAAAGTATATACCTGGAATTTCCAATCTCACTAATCTACCAAAATGTACATGACTATTTGCTGGAGGAATACATAATACACGGACTCGACAGCACTTTAAAAAAAAAAACAAAGGACAAGAAGGATGGAAGATTATGGAGACTGGACCCTGGTAGAGCATTGCTAAGTGGACTCTCCATTACAAGGGACATTTCACAATTAAAAGTTGCTCCTACCATAAGGCAGAAACATAAAATGCATTTCCTGCACTCTGACATTTTGCTTGAGTGCCTTTAGCCTTAATTAAAGCACATAATCTCCATGGCATTGTGGCAGTGGAGGCCTAGTGGTATAGAGTGCTGGATTGCTGATCCTAAGGTTGGGGGTTCAAGTCCCACTCTCCACAAAGTTGTCAATGACACCCCTTACCTGTGTGATGGCACAGATATAAGACAGAGCTTCAAATCTTGAAAGTAAGGTTCAGGGACCATGAAGAATTAAGATCTGGAATCTGGAAGGAATCTGACCTTCACCCTGTTGAAAGTTTTGGGATGTGTTGGAGACAACTTTTTATGAATTGGTTTGATTTTCCGGTCATTGGTTCAAGATATCGGTGAGAAATGAAGCCAAACTTGGATGTAAATAAATGTTGCGCAAGTTTCTTGAAACAACGATTACGTGCTATCATCAAGGCGAAAGGCGGTTGAGCCGCTTTTTTTGAGGGGGAACTCTCTTAACTGTTGTTTTAAAACCTTTTGTGGAAATCTATAAGGAAATGAAGTTTGTTTTCTTTCGTTATCTCTGGTGTTTTTCCTAATATTGCTTGATATGTGAAGTAAAATTAAAGACCCCGCCCCCATAGCCACACACAAACACGCTTGCTACTCATGATTACTGTAAGCTGTTGATGTTGAATGTTTCTTCTAATTCTCACTTTGCTTTGTATATGTTTTTGTTGTTGTAGGCTAGACCTGGCTCAGTCTCTCGGTCTCACCCAACTCCAGGTCAAGACTTGGTACCAGAACAGACGTATGAAATGGAAGAAAATGGTAAGTCCATTGTAACAGCAGCTATACTGGCTGATCTGGGTGGAGCAGCCAGTCGGTGATGAATCATTTACAAATATGACATTTTCAAACTTCTGGCCAGTATTCATTTCATCAGTCATTTGGCTCTTAAATTAAAGTACAGAGCTAATCTGATTCATGAATCATGCCATTTATCAGGTCAGCACCTGCATCAACATTTACAGTATAATAGTGATATGACTGCCACACCCACACACATCAATACACTCACACAGAATATCCAAAAAAGTGTCAACAGTCAAATTCTGAGAAGAAGAAAAAAACAAAAACAATAAACAATTATAATCCACACAATCCTGAGTGGAGGGGATGGCTCTGTATTAAAAGATTAAATAATAAAATAACATTTATTTCACTGTTAACAGATTTACAACCAATATGAAATTATTCAATTTGTTTTGCAATTATTCATTGTTTCGTTTTCTGAACAGTTTAATCCTAATTAGGGTCGCGGGGTGCATGTACTTCATATAACAATACAATCTGAAATTAAATGTTGGCAGTGTTAATCATGCAGGTGTTAGGACTGTAAAAATAGGGCCTGTGCAGAATATAAATACAGAATGACCACTTACAGGCTGCTTAGAACACTACAGGTTACACAGAATCACGTGCAATCAGTTCTAGAAGGTGACGTGATGGAAGCAAGAAAAAATGAGCAAAAAGTGGTTGACTTTGACAAAGGTGACATTATGATTGTGATTCATAAATGACTGCGTCTGTTGATCTCCACAATACAGCAGGTCTTGTGAGGTATTCCTGTATATGGTGGTATGGACCTATGAAACTGGGCAAAAAAATGTCACAGTGGCCTCATTGATTTGTGTTGGGAAAGAAAAAAAAGCTAGAATTAAATGCTAGTTATGATAGAAAGGGATCCGGGCACCCTCAGCTCGCTGTATGTAATGCCGCATATCAGCGAACCCATGAGATGGTCATAATTTTATTGTTGAATAAATCAGACTCTGGATGGTATTTCATGCAACAAGCTTAAAATTGCATTTGCTTTTTGGTCGACACCTTTGAATTCCTGCACACATTTCAGACGATTACTAGCGCAACGTATTGAAGGTGTTCGGAGTTGGATAATCAGCTGTGATATGGTTTAAGAAGCGAACGTTCAGGAAGTGGTGCTAGAGGAGTTAAATTATCTCACAGAGGCCGACTGACGTTTGAGTAATTTTGCCATACTTGTATCATCACCTTATTATTTAGATGGCTGTATTTCATAACGGAACTCAAAGCAATGCAGGACCACCAAGCAACAGAGCAGAAACCTGAACCCTACCATTAAAAATCCATTAGACGGTTTAAAACCAGTACACCATATATAATATTGAGAAAGCTTCAGCCTAGAGGCGGCATGCTTATGTGTGTGTGTGTGTGTGTGTGTGTGTGTGTGTGTGTGTGTGTGTGTGTGTGTGTGTGTGTGTGAGTGCGTGTGTGTGTGTGTGCATTTGTCTTGCAAAAAAAGAATGATGGTTTAGGATCAGTTCAAATCTGCGTCAGCGCGGTCAACATCACATCTAACCATTAAAGCTCTCTAGAAGATTTCCTTTCAGTAATTAATGACCATGAATCTTCCCCTTAATCACTGTAATAAGCACACTGACCTTTGACCTAGGCTGTCATGTATCACCAGCCCAATAACCAGCATCCTTGTGTGTCTCCAGGTGCTAAAAGGAGGGCATGAGGCCCCTACAAAACCTAAAGGCAGACCCAAGAAAAACTCCATCCCCAGCACGGAGGAGATCGAGGCAGAGGAACGACGAATCGCCCAAATGGCAGAAGAAGAAGAGCAGCTCAAAGGGGAAGGTCACACCGAGGTCCAGGAGAAATTCATAAGACGGGGAGAAGTGTTTCAGTCACAACCACATGACCTGAGCACAAGTGGGCAAATCGAGATCTTCCATTCCCTGAATTTGGAAGCGTCAGATGGTGAACAAGTTCCCCAGTTAACACCAGAGAGCTAAATTAGCATCGGCATCATGCTAAAGACTGAAAGTACCAAAAGTACTTAGTGCCTCCAATTACACTAATGCCAAAGACATGAAATGACATTCAGTCTGGTGTAAGAAGTTGTACGTCCCTCTGAACCGTCGCTTTACATACTCCTTTGGCTCCCGTTTCAGTATTTTATGATCATCAGTGCAGCCAAGTGAACTTCAACAAAATTCTCCTAACACTGTTACCCCATGTACCAAACGGACAAGCAGTAAGTGTTTATGTTTTATTTTTCCGAAGCAATTTGCTCTCATATGCCATAATAGCTGCTTACTTTATTGCCTCTGTTAAATTTGTGTCGTCTGTGTACAGCCAAGTCTCGTTCTCTGCCAAAGATCATATATGTGAAATTTTGAAATGCCCTCAGTGGTAACAGTGCCTTTTTATTATCATCTATGTACTCACAGGTTTTTTTTTTTTTTTTTTATTAAATGCCAGAAATGTACAAACACAGGTGTACACTTGTTCTTCATGATATGATTATACTGTATGTGACTTTGTAAAAGAAACGAGGAAGATTGGAAATGGGTGATAAAAATAAAAAAATAAACAAAAGAGTAATGATAATCAATAAAATGTTTAATTACAAACACCTAAAACTTATAATAATAATAATAATCATCATAATAATAATCATAATAATAATACATACAGACACACACACACACACACACACACACACACACACACACACATACTACTACTACTAATTATAATAACCTTAATAATAATAACCTTAATAATAATAATAATAATAATAATAATAATAATGGTGTTGTTGTTTTCATTTTCTTAAGCACAATTTTTTATTGAAAATATAAAATTTGTTGGGGTTGGAAAAATATTTCTATAATTTCTGAACTTTTTTCTTTCATTTTCCAAATGGACACTTGGGGGTGGAAGTGATCGAATCAGAATTTCCTTTTCTTTATAAACTACAAATGTTTATAATTTTTTTTTTTTTTTAGACATGACAAGCTTCAAAAACCAAAAAAGTGACCATTTTGTGTCCCCCCTCTCTTTCTCTCTCTTTCTTTCTTTCCAGTAAGCCCCTTGTATTGCCCTGTTTTCAGGAAGTTGATCTAATTTCAGGAACTTTTGTACACACAACATACTGGAATAATTTTTGCTTTGTATTTATTCTGTGTGGAGGACTCATGCTTTAGTTCAAGCATCTAAAACACTACAAAGTGACATTGATATCAAACATCCCTGGTTAATTTTTACAGCCAGTGTATAATACTGCTTTTGTTTTTCCGATCTATGTGTTTCTGTGTTGTTCTGAGATGAGCCGGATATTTAAGTCAGTCTGGCTTTTACATTTTAAGTAAGTGCTCTTTACCTGTCAGGGACACGATCAAAATCATAAATCACCATGACAGCCGGTAAAACCAGGAAACTGTCATACATACGTCTGCACAGAAGGCAGTGTGGCCTAAGGCAGAGGTGTGTGCGCACGTGCACACAAACACACACACACACGTGCGTACGCGCACACGCAAACACACACACACACACACACACACACACACACATACACACACACACACACACACACACACACACACACACACACACACACACACACAAATGCACCCTGCCAACTGACAACCGACTAAAAGTAAAAATTGTGCAGCACACATCAATTTCCTGGCTCATACCAGCGTAATGTAAAATATAAAATATATTGTAAAGCGGATACTGTTCCTGTTTTTTTAAGAGATGGCCTAAAAAAAAATGAGAAAAAAAAAAGAAAAATAGAATGTTAGGTAATCAATGTTTGTGTATAAGTTACTCCCCCCTCCCTCCAAAAAAAATAAATAAATATTGTAAACAATTGTACTTTTTCACACTTCACCCAAACGTTGTCTTTTTCTTTTTTTTCATATTTAATGACATTTAATAAAGATAATAGTCCTTCAACGTCAGGATCCCTCAGTGGTGTGATACATTTAAATGTATGTGTTGTTGAAACTGTAAACCTTGATTACAACTGTGCTTATAATATTTCATGTTAATCCGTCTCATCAATTTCATTAAATCGACCATTCACAGTGGCTCAGTGGTTAAAGCTCTCGGTTGTTGATCAGAAGGTTCAAACCCCAGAACCAATCTGCCACTTTGGGTCCTTGAACCCTCAAATGCTCAGTTGGATAATGTCAGTCGCTCTGGATGAGAGCGTGCACCAAATGCTGTGAGTGTAAATTAGTGTTTGAGTAAAAATAGTGGAATATTAATATGAATATTAATAAGGTGCTATGTTGTAAATCAAGTGTATCTAATCATACTGTAATGCCGTGGAATGTTCTGCACAATGTGTATGCATAATAATATACGTAGGGTGGGGTGGAGAATGGGAAGAATTCTAAAGCAAAACCATTAGATAATAATAACAATAATACTCACGGGATTATAAACATTTTGAATTTCATGAATAAATGCATCCTTTAAAATCAATATGATATACTGTATGCTCGAAATAATCTTTTTCTCAATTAAAACTATTAAAAAAAAAATATTACATGAACCTCTCATCATAAACAGTGAGAGACATGGCCCGCCTATGATAACCCAGTTAGCTGCACCAGGGGGAACAGTGACAACCTTGTGGACTCGAACCCCCAACCTTAGGATCAGCGATCCAGCACTCTATACCACCACTGCCTGATATATATGTGTGTGTGTGTGTGTGTGTGTGTGTGTGTGTGTGTGTGTGTGTATGTATATATATATATATATATATATATATATATATATATATATATATATATATATATATATATATATATATATATATATATATATGTGTGTGTGTGTGTGTGTGTGTGTGTGTGTGTGTATAATTCATAGCACAATATTAGAGATTTTAAAAGCTTTATTACTTTTATTACACTTTTGTGTTAAACGCCTCATAAGTAGATTACGAATTTTAATCATTTATTTTCTGATCTGCTTAATCGTAATTAGGGTCGCCGGGATGTTGGCACCCATCTCATCTGACCCTGGGCAGAGTACACCCTGGACACATCGCCCAGCTTTTGCAGGGCAAGATTACCAATTAAATGAAATATTAAATTGGATGTAATTTTTGGAGTTTTATCATTTATTAGGTTCAGGAGAAGGCTCAAGCCCATCCCAGCTGACTCCAGGCGAAGGCATTATACACCCTGAATGGCTTACCACACAACTGCAAGACCATCTCACACACACACACACACACACACACACACACACACACACACACACACACACACACACACACATACATTCATACTCACCACTAGGGGCAATTTGGGACAGCCAGCTTTTGGACTGTAGGGCAAGACAAGAGTACCCAGAAGAAACCCATGCAGGCACATGGAGAACACGAATACTTACTCCACACAGAAATGCCCCTTCTGCACGGGGCTCACTCCCATGATCTGCTCGCTGTGATAAGGAAATGCTGACCACTTCATCACTCACAGTAAGGTCATAGGATCAAGGGTCTCTGTGTGGAGTTGACTTGTTCTCCCTGTGCTTGTGTGGGTTTTCCTCTTCAGGTCCAAAAACATGCTCGTTAGGCTAACTGGACGTTCCAACTTGCCTCTAGGTGTGAGTGTGAGTGTTGATGGTCGTGTGGGTTATCCCTGCTTTGGTTTGTTCAAGGAGGACCATGCATTTGTCCAGTGTCAGCTTTGAAGGGTTTAAGTCTCTCTGTAAAATCCCAAAATCCCAAGTGGTTCGGGCCTGAGTGAGTACGTGAGTAATTATGATTAGTTGAATTATCATTCATTCATTCATTCATTCATTCATTTTCTGAACTGCTTAGTCTTAATAGCTGACTCTATGCAAGGGCAAAGTACACCCTGGACAGTTCGCCAGGCCATCACGGGGCAGAAACATGCTAATGGCAATGGAGCCTACTCTTGACAAAAGTCAGCAATGGTTCTTTTACATGAACCTCTCACCACAGACAGTGATAGTCATGGCCCGCCTTTGGTAACCCAGTTAGCTGCACTGGGGGGACAGTGACAACCTGTTGACAGTGGGACTTGAACCCTCAACCTTGGAAACAAATGATCCAGCACCTTACCACCAGTCCACCACTGCCCCTGTTTTTGAATTATTATTATTATTATTTTTTACTTTTTATGTATTTATTTATTTATTTTGAGAAATGTTGCATTCAGCCACACTGCCTTTCATTTTGCAAGCCTCTTGTGCTTTATTAACACCAGAACGTTTTTCCACTCACTCTTCACTCTGTGAATTCCTTTCAACCACAACAGTATTGCTGAATCAGGTTTTTTCATTCATAAAACACTTAATTCATCCTTTTTCTGTGTCATCGCACGTTAGCATAAACTCAAGGCTTATTAACCTTTGTTAATTAACCCCACAGAAATAATTAATCTTTTCCTTGGGTTCACCTATACATAGCACGATCTGTTAAAATTACAAATAAACGAGATAGGGTGTGTTGCAAAACTTTTTAATCCTCCACAGAACTTCCTCCCTTCTGCCCTATTTTAAACATGAAACAAAGATTTTGCAGAAAGCCCATCCAACAGGTTTGAAGTGTGTAACGTATTTGTGTAGGCTGAGATGGATGATTGCTAGAATAAATATTGGGAGTTAGCAGGAGATTTTTACACACTATGTACACACACACACACACACACACACACACACACACACACACACACACACACACACACACACACACACTTCTTGCACTTCAGTCTTTGTGGGAACTCTCATATACCCCAATATTAGAACTAGATACCAGGGTAGTGGTGACCTGGTGGTAAGGTGCTGGCTCACTGATCACAAAGTTAGGGGTTCAAGCCCAACTCTCAACAGGTTATCATTGTCTCCCCCCAGTGCAGCCCACTTAGTCTCCCCCTGTCTATGGTGAAAGGCAGTAACAGAACTATTGCTGAACTTTTGTGAAGAGTAGCTGCATAGCCGTCAGCTTGTTTCTGCCCTGCGATGGCCTGGCAAGCTGTCCAGGGTGTACTCTGCCCCCGTCCAGAATCAGCTGAGATGGCTGCCAGCCTCCCCGCATTCCTAACTAAGGTTTCAATTTAAAATTAAGCAATTAAGGGGTTAAGCAGTTCAGAGAATGAATGAATGGACTAAATCCATGAACCTTAATTCTGCCTGGACCATGAAACCAAATGTTAACCCTCAAATAGCCTTTTGAGAAGCGAGTATGTGTCCTCATTTCACAAAAATGTCCCCACTCTGCTGGTTAAAAAACACATTCTGTTCACACTTACACACACACCCACACACACACACACACACGCACGGTTTCACCAGTAGATGGAATTTATGTTTCCGCTTCCAAGCATCTTACCTTAAGATCATATTGTCCCTATAGAATACTACACATACATTTGTATGCATGCCATTGTGTGTCAGTGTGCATACTCTCCTGTGTGTATGCCTGCACTGTGCATATGTGTAGGTATGTTGGTATGTGGAGAAGAGAAAGATGAAGGTAAAATCATAAAAGCATGAAAATAGAAAATATTCTTGCCATAAAATGCAAAAAAAAAATGCCATTAAGGAATCAGAATCAGAAGACATTATAGATCCCAGAGGAAATTGTGTGCACACAGTAAAGTGAGATAGATTCAATAAAGAAAAATAAAGAAAAGTAAAAAAAAAAAAAAAAATATATATATATATATATATATATATATATATATATATATATATATATATATATATATATATATATATACACACACACACACACACACACACAAAAAAACTTGATTCAAAAAAAGTTGGGACACTGTCCAGATTGTGAATAAAAACTGAATGCAATGATGTGGCAGTGTCAAATTTCAATATTTTATTCTGAATAGAACACAGATGACAGGGTCAAAAGTTTAAACTGAGAAAATGTTTCATTTTAAGGGAAAATATGTTGACTTTAAATTTTATGGTGTCAACAAATCTCATAAAATTGGCACAAGGCCATTTTCACCACTGTGAGAAATCCCCTCTTCTTCTTACAACAGTCTACAAACGTTTGGGGACCGAAGAGACAAGTTTCTCAAGTTTAGAAATAGGAATGCTGTCCCATTCTTGTCTAATACAGGCCTCGAATTGTTCAACTGTCTTGGGCCTTCTTTGTTGCGCCTTCCTCTTTATGATGCGCCAAATGTTCTCTATACAGTGGAGCCTCGGTACTCGAATTTAACCCGTTCCAGACGGCTGCTTGGATTCCGATTTGTTCGGATTCCCAATCCGCTTTTCCCATTACAAATAATGTAAATGATTTTAATCCGTTCAGTCGTCTTTTGAACAGAAGTTAACGATACCGTAACTCATACCATAGGTCTTCAAATTAAGTGAAAAAATGATTGAACACAGTACATTATGTTATGGTTTGTGTTGTGAGAGACTTTTTAACTTTTCTGTGGTTTTTATTTTAGTGTTATGGTCTCTCAGAACAGAGTTGCGCGTTGAAATACGCTTTGCATAGGGGCATGGCTCGAACACGCGGGATGGAGTGCTAAACACACACATTTAATCATTTTCTCTTAATCACAAGCTATAAAGACTAGCAGCACTCTCGGTGCTAGAAGACTGTATCTCTTGATCGCTCAGCTCTGTGCTCAAGCAGTTCAAGCTTTAGTTTGATTTCCGTGTTTTTCCGCATCTCCATTACATGCAATTTCCCTGTTTCATCTATGAAAACGGCTGTGCTTTATTGTTCACAGGGAATGCACTAGAGCACTATAAACCTGTGAACAATAAAACACAACCCGTTTTCACAGATGAGTGTGTTAGAACCACGCCCCTCTCCAATGCGCATTTCTACGCACAGCTCTTTTCTGAGTCTTATGCCTGTAAGTCGATCTCTGGGTTTTTACTCTAAATTGTATTTGTTGCTGGAGGTGGTATATGGCATTAGTGATTAGATAGCTTTAGTGCTTTAGCGTGAGCTTTAGCTTTCCTACTGTATCAACAACTTCCAGAAGTCGCGCACTTTTCCTCCCTCTCGGTCTTGTTTTTTCTTGCGCGTTTCTTGAGTTCGACTTCTGGTTTTTATTTGGTTTCTGGGACGATAAAAGTCATGACTTTTTTGTTTCAGATTCCCATTTGTTCGGTCTCTAGAGCGTTCGGATTACGAGACTGCACTGTAGGTGAAAGATCTGGACTGCAGGCTGGTCATTTCAATACCCGGATCCTTTTCCTACGCAGCCATGATGTTGTAATTAATGCTGCATGTGTTCTGGCATTATCATGTTGAAAAATGCAAGGTCTTCTCTGAAAGAAACAATGTCTGGATGGGAGCATATGTTGTTCTAGAACCTGAATATACCTTTCTGCATTGACGGTTCCTTTCTAGATGTGCAAGCTGCCCATGCCACACGCACTCATGCAACCCCATACTATCACACATGCAGGGTTCTGAACTGAGCGCTGATAACTTGGATTATCCTTGTCCTCTTTAGTTCTGATGACACGGTGTCTCAGTTTTCCATAAAAACTTCGAATCGTGATTTGTCTGACCACAGAATAGTTTTCCACTTTGCCACACTCCATTTTAAATGACCCCTGGCCCAGAGAAAACACCTGCGCTTCTGGGTCCTGTTTAGAAATGGCTTCTTCTCTGTATTATGTAATTAATAAGAAGTAAGAAATATCTATACAAACAGGTAGACACCACCGTCAGAGAGTCCATCTCCATCCCCACAACGTTACCGGCCTTGGAGATCAGTTTGTTCAGACTCTTTGTGTTCTCTTGACTCGTGTTACCCTGAATGTGTGCATCCATTTTTACAATAAGAGCTAAATAAAGACTTTATGAATCATAGCTGGTGTGATTCATTATTTGTATTCTACATGTATATACTGTAGATGAATATAATAATAAAAGCACTAAAAAGCAGTGGTATTTAGAGCTTACTATGTAGTTTGCTGGCTGACAGTAAATGTCAGGTTTTGATCAAGATGAAAACTCTACGCTCTTCTTTTTAATGATGCCCCAAGGTAAACATTCACTGACTCTCACACACACTCAGTCATTTGCCAAACTGCTTAATATTATAAGGGTTGTAGGAAGGCTGTAGCCTATTTCAGCCAACACTGAGCACTGAGTGGAGGCAGGGTACATCTGAACAGCTCACCAGACCATCGGAGGGCCAACACACACACACACACACACACACACACACACACACACACACACACACACACACACACACACACACACACACACACACACACACAACCATTTACCCTCACTCCTAAGAACAGTTTGAAAAAAGCAAGTCAGTTTAATTTGCATGTTTTTGAAGTGTGGGATGAGTACCCAGAGGAATCCCACACACAAGACCGCCACACAGAAATACCCTCACTGAGCCTGGGAATTGAAGCCATGACATCCTACCTGTGATGTGGATGTGCTAACCACTACGCCGCCATACTGTCCTTTTTAAAAAAATATTTACTGGAAACAATTTAGTTTAAAATTGCATATTGAAAATTTTACAATGACACCTTGGCTCAGAATCAGTACCATGGTGAAAACAGAACACTAGGCATGAGGAAGGAAATGCCAGCCCAATGCAGGGCATGGATCACACATTCATTCTGATCTCGGGTCACCTTATCAAGCTATTCAACATAGTGGCATATTTGTGAGAAGTCGAAGAAACCTGAGCACATAAAGGAAACTCAGTTGGGTCTGCCACACTACACAGTCCGTAACCTGAGCTCAGAATTCAAATGAAGTAGTCATTCCGTCTGAATGACACAACAGAATGTCCCATACTTACAAATTGAAATTAATTAGTCTCACATCTTGAGCTTCATAGGAGAAACCGATGTTATATCACACACCTAAGGGTTTATTCGAATTATCTCCCATAATATAATGTTGTTGGAATGCAATTTCTCAATCATATAAATATTTGATTTGCTTCGTATGCGTATCATACCTCTGAATATGACAATCATCCTCCCAGCCAGTCAATGGGTTGTTATAAATAATTTATTTAGCTCATCTAGCAGGCCTATGCTTGCCTAAAATCATCTGGTTTTTAGATTTATTAGCATTAGGACTGAGATGGTTAGGTTCAGAACATGAATGAAGAATGATGGCATTGGTTTTATTCATTTGAAGCCACTTGCATCCAAAATGCACAACGTACGGGGGACAATCCAAACCAAACATCCAAAAGAAAAAATCCATGGAGGACCACAAACGGCCTTCAGTTTCTTATTGATAGGGGGGACTTTAAATCTCCCTACTTTAAAGGTATCTGCTTTCAATAATGGGTCCATGTAGAACCTCTTTACAAAGCGACACCAATTAATCTTCCAGGAACCCTTGAGAGTCCCTTTTTAAGATACCATATCCTAGCAGTTAATGGTTGCTAAAGGAGCTCGCACTGGTTCTTAGCCAGTCCGGAGATTTTAATTCAGCCACCGATAGCACAGAACCCCTCAACTTAACCATTATTCCGCCAATGTCCCCACTGGTTTCATAAAATTGACAAATATATCAATCAGATTCTCCACTTCAGAAAAGAAAAGGGTCTCATTTATGTGTTTTGAGTGCAGCAGGCCTCAGCAGGCCGATGGCATTCTGGGTAATTGTTGTACAGCACGGTAAGGACGGGCTATGGAAACAGCCTACAGGTAGAACCGCCTCAGTTGGATAGGATGTAATTTTCTTTCCTGGCCTCTCAAGTTCAGATCAGGGTCAGATGAGGAGCTGTAACATCAACCTTAAACTTGCTAAAAAAAATAAACCTTGAACTTGCACACCTTCAACTGTCAGCTTAGCTTTCAATCTGGCAGCTCCAGATCAACATTGAAAGAAAAACTCGCTCAAACATCCGCATGTCCGCCTCTTTCTCTGTTATGATAGGGGAAGTGCTGAAACCACAGTACATCCAGAGCAGAGGATCCTCCCCTCAACCATACTAACAAGAACCCTTTTGTCTACCAACGCGGCGAATGAAAACCTGTCATTAACACAAACAAGAGCGCAAGGTCGAAACTCACTGTACTGTATTGTATGTGGACTGAAAAAAAAAAGGCAAAACACTCAAGCATTTTCTGAACCACTTAATCCTGATTAGGGTGGCAGGTAGGCTGGCACCCATCTCAGCCAAATCTGAGCAAGGGTAGACTAAACCCTGGACAGCTCGCCAGGAAGAAACATGCTGACAGCTATGCTGCTCCAATTGATGAAAGTCAGTGATAGTTCTTTAACATGAACCTCTCACCATAGACAGTGAGAGACATGGCAGGCTTTTGATAACCCAGTTTGCCGCACTGGGGGACAACCCCTAACCCCCTAACCCCGAACCTTGGGAACGGTAATCCAGCAGCTTACCACCGGGCCAGTAGAGCCATGCAAAGGACTGGATATGGTTAATCACTAAAACGCACACACACACACACACACACACACACACACACACACACACACACACACACACACACCCTAATGAACATGATTACAGAATGAAATAAGAATTATTATGAAGGTTTACTGGGGTGGGACAGTGGTTAGCATGTTTGCCTCACTGTAAGAAGGCCTGGGTTCGATTTCCAGCTTGAGGCTTTTCTGTGTGAAGTTTGGAATGTTCTTCCATTGCCTGCATGGGTTTCCACAGGGTACTCTGGTTTCTTCCCAGAGTCCAAAAACATGCACAGTAGGCTAATTGGCTGTTCCAAATCAACCCTATGTGTGAGTGTTGTGATGGCTTGGCAAGTTGTTCAGGGTGTACCCTGCCATAGTTCATACTTGGCTGAGATGGGTGACAGGCTTTGCACAAACCTAATTAGGCTTAGAAAATGAATGAATGAGTGTTTACTTTTTTTTTTTTTTTTTTACATCATTGCCAGTAGTCCTGAAAGCAAATCACAGATATATGTGTATTAATGTGCTCTTTTAAATAATCATTTATTTACCAACAATCATTGAGATCTGCTCTAAACATGAATATTGCAATGATGATGATGATGATGATGATGATGATGATGGTGATGATAATGATGAGGTCGCCTTCAAGTGACTGTAACAATCAGTAAGTGATAGACTCCATCATTTTGTTTCAAACATTATCCATTCATTTTCTGAACCGCTTAATCCTTATGGTCGTAGCAAGGCTGGCGCCCATCTCAGCCAACTCTAGGTGAGGGCAGGGAACACCTTAGACAGCTCGTCAGGCCATAGCAAAGCCAACACTCACACAACCATTCACACTCACTCTCCCCCTAGAGGAGATTTGAAATAGTCAATTAACCTACTGCGCATGTTTTTGGACTGTGGGAGGAAACCGGAGCACCTGGAGGAAACCCACTCAAGCATGGAGAGAACATGCGAACTCTACACAGAAAACACTCGAGGTGGGAATCAACCCCAGGACCTTCTTGCTATGACGTTGATGTGCTAAACACGACACCACCGTGACACACTTGATTCAAGCATTATCCACTCAAAATCCAGACATGTTTTAATCCAGAAATAGTGGACCAATCAGATCGCACCAATCCTGTGCAGTGTATACTCCTCATTGATATGATGAAGATTTTCCTTCCACAGTCCTGAAATATGCACGATTACTAAATTGCCTGTTCCAAATCACCCCTAGGTGTGTGTGTGTGTGTGTGTGTGTGTGTGTGTGTGTGTGTGTGTGTGTGTGTGTGTGTGTGTGTGTGTGTGTGTGTTTAAAGGGTTGTATGTGTGTTGGCCCTGCAATAGTCTGGCAAGC
>CM045739.1:24337500-24370000 GCA_024760905.1 Plotosus lineatus
ATTAAGTGGTTACAGAAACTGAACTGAACTGAACACTCAACTCAATTAAACTCACTCACTGATGAATAGCTCAATCCTTCTCAGGTTGTGGCCAGGCTGGCGTCTATGTCAGCCGGCACTGGGCGAAGAGGCTAGTTCTTGAACAGCTTGACAGACCAGTTCACCAGTTCATTTTTTGTAACTGCTTAATCCTAATGAGGATCGCAGGGAGGCTGGCGCCCATCCCAGCTGACTCCAGGCGAGGGCAGAGTACACCCTGGCCAGCTCACCAGGCCATCACAGGGCGGAAACACGCTGACGACTTTGCAACTACTCCTGTCAAAAGTCAGCAATGGTTCTTTTACATGAATCTCACACCATAGACAGTGAAAGACATGGGTGGCCTTTGACAACTCAGTTAGCTGCATTGGGGGCAGTGACAACCTTGTGGAGAGTGGGACTCGAACCACCAACTTTAGGATCTTTGATCCAGTGCCCTATACCACTATGCCACCACTGCCTCTTGACAGACCATTACAAGGCAAAACAAATCCATCCATTCACACTGACACATCAGGGCAATTTGAAACAGCCAGTTAGCCTAACGGGTATGTCGTGGAAGGAAACCGGAGTGCGCAGAGGAAACCCATGCAAACGCTGGCAGAACACGCAAGCATACACACAGAAACGCCTGAGGCTGGGAATCGAACCCTGCTATGAGGTGGAGCTACCACTTAGTTACCAGGCTGCCCACCGAGCTAAATAAATTGTGCCATGAATACCACCAGCACTACACCACCACCTTTGCTTATTCAGTATACTCGCCCTCCTATTATTATAATTATTGGTCTTGTAATTTGTACTAGTATTAATTAGTATCCTAAAAAGTTTACACGGCATATTAGATAACATTAACAAAGCTTTGATGTCTAATTTTATGAAACTTTAACATGTGGCTATTAATTTAAATGTTACCAACGCAGCCTAAATTTTGCCATTCTTTTTATTTTCTTTTCCACTGATCCTTTCCTGTGTGTTTTTGCTTGATTTATTTTTTGACTGAAGCAACAAGACAATCAAGGGAAAAAAGTTTGAAATGACATGAAGGATTTTTTTTTTTTTTTTAACAAAAGCTTTTACTGTTTACTTTGTAAGATGATGACAGAGACAGATGTCAAAATTGTTTCCATAGGTACTTGGTTCATTCCGATGGTTGCTCCTATTGTAGGTCAGCATCAGGTGAAATAGGACGGCCACTAGGCAGGATCATTCAACTTGACTGATGGGCTGCAAAGCTAGCTGGACTACTATGGGGTTTGAGGAAAGTTACACTGGGAGGAAAGTTTCTGAAGAAACTGGGCAAGAAATACTGTAGGCTTCGACTTTTTTCCCTTCTTTACAAGGACCGCACCCCTCCCCCCTACACACACACACACACACACACACACACACACACACACACACACACACACACACACACACACACACAGCGAGCCAGAGTTCAGTTTGATTCATGCAAACTACTCAATTACATGAACTGTAGATACACACTTTTAAAGATTTACAGACACCTTCAGAGTAATGGACTCTAAAATAACATGACTGTGAGTGATGTTTCGATTCGCAACCACAGAATTATATATGGAAATACAGTTTGAAAGATCGCAAACCAGGTTTTATGTCGTCGTCTACACACGATTGTCCTTCTGATTAACAAAATTAATTGGCTCGTATATTTATAGGATTCCCCCGACTCGAACTATGGGTTCTGTGGCTCCATCAAAGAAAGAAAAACAAGAGTCCGAAATCACATTCATGAGTTTATGGTAGAAATGACTCAACATATATTTCTTGAGTCTGAAACCGCTATTTTCGAAGTGAACTTCGCAAGAAAGGAGAACGCACATGGTATATGAGTCACATATTCAGAGAAATACTTTTTTTTTTCAATTGTCTTGATGTTTTTCTTTTGGAAGTAATGAAAAAAAAAAACAGGCTTGAGACAAATAGAATGAACAAAGCCAAGTAAAATTTCTTTATAATTACCTGCGAGGTTAATAACATGCTTGGTTAGTCATATTGACGGACTTCTTATTTCACACCCAGATTACACAAAACTACTTTTGTGGTTTCTGTTACAAAATGTGTTTTTACCTGAGAGGGCTGCAAACCCCCTGCAGAACCTGTTCTCTTGGACAAGTTTCAATTTTGACTCGCTTATTATCCAAATGCGCATATTCTTTTTATTTGATTAGAAAACCAGGACACTTGGAAGAAACCCTTAGAAACATGCAAAGAACATGCAGGCTGTGCAGAGAAATAAGCTGCAGTGCTCAAGCTCCTTTCTGTGGTGAAAGCAGACAAACCATGATGCAACTGTGACGCTGCTACGTTAATAACTGGCAAATGTACTAACTATAGAGGAATTAAGGCTAGTAAGGCTAGCTACTGACAAGCTTAATTCCTGACTAGCAACACAAGACACTGACCAAATAGAAAGATGACATGGTACTAAGCCAGTGTTTCTCAAATAGTGGGGCGCGCAATGCCGGGGGGAAAAGGGTGGTGTGATGTCGTGGGAGCGCATATGACCATGATGAACATGGTTTTCTGGAATTGTGTACAAGAATTAAGTGTAATTGCCCTTCCACTCCAGTAGTTGGCAGTGGTACTCTCATTGTCGCGCTATGGTGTAGCGGTTTTTCGCACAAGCAAACGATATGAAGTGCAGTAAACAACCTCTCAAGAAACAACACAGAAGAATTTATAACAGGAACAAAGAGAAAGGTGGAAAGAGACGGAGATATTAAGACATAAATAAGTTGAATGAATTTAAATAAGGATGTATTTTTTTTTACTTCTGGCACATTGGTGCATTTTAAATCTTTTCTATTACAGATTAACAAACAATGTTAATGAAGTTTTTCTTTATTATGAGTTGAGCTATATTTCTTTCTTTTTTGTTTTTAATGTTAATAAAGATACAATGTTATGCAGAGGTGTACTAATAACAATTTTATAGACAAAAATACTATTTATAGTCGCCCGTGGGGTGGTGGTGGGAGTGGTGGTGGTGGGAGTGGTGGTGGTGGTGGTGGGGGGCATGAATTTTTTTTCACACGACAGAAAATAATTGAGAAGCACTGCACGAAGATTAATCCCAATTAGAGTCGCGGGGATGCTGGCGCACATCTCAGCCAAGAATGAGCAAGCACAGAGTACACCCTGGATATATATATATATATTTTTTTAACCACGCCTCTCACTATAAACAATGAGAGACATGGCCAGCCTTTGATAACCAGTTAGCTGCACTGGAGGGACAGCAGTTGACAGTGAAGATTGAACCCCCAACCTTGGGATCGGTAATCCACCATCTGGGTTTCTGAATTAACTGACCAGCAAACGTCCTAAAAAAGGAAAACAAAAAAGACAATGACTGACAAAATCGATTCTTAGTTCATAGTTGTCAAAGCATTGCAAAGCGTATGAAGGACAAGATCGTGGCGAGAAAAAATGTAAAACTTATTTGCATATTTTACTCAGTTACTTGCTATTCCACACGCCATGATTCACTGGGCCACTTTCATAATTTCCACTGAAATGAGGGTTGCATGCTCCAAGCAGAACCGGTTCTCTGGGGCAAACTTTCATTAACAACTTGCAGCTAACTGAAATAAAAAAAACCTCGAAGAATAGCCAATCAGCTGTATGCGCGTGTCTTTGGATTGCGAGAAGAAACCACTGCACCTTGAGAAAACCCATGCTAACCGAGGACATCTTGATTCTGCTCAGAAACAATTTATTACCGTATCCGACGTGATAAACGCCCAGGGCGCTTTAAAAATTGGAGTGTGTGGCGCTTATTAAAATGTTACCAGCAGAGTGGAAGGGTAAGTGCTTATTCCCATTGAGGTGGAAAACATGAATAATAACAGAACAATAAAATAATTTTACTGATATCTGTGTTATTCGTTTTGTGGGATCAACCAAATTACTTACACGAAAGCTAAAAATAAACAGAAAACAGCATGAATTAAAAAAAAAAAGTCCCCTTACTTTTCCCTCCTGGTGCTGTTCCTTTAAACATTTTCCTGGAAATACAATCAGCTAATCAACACGAATGTCAACTTTAGCACATGGCACGTTAAACCAATCAACACAAACATAAACAAAAGCACATGGCCAGAAATGCCTTTAAAATTATGAAGTTAGTGATCAGGAGAATCGGGTGAAAAATCCTCGTCGTCACTTTCTGATAGGTCGATATCTGGCTCATCGCTCGATTCATTCAGAGCATCCCATAGTTTTGCTGTAGCGGTTTCTAATGGTTCATCGGTTGTTGGACATTTACCAAGAGAACAGCAAAATATTTTTCAGTTTTTTAAAGCACGGCGGAACAATCAAATGTGTTGTTATTGGTGAACATTATAGACATTCCCCAGTGGCAGGGGGTCTTGAAATACCGTGTAAACTCACTTTTACAGGCTGTGAACGCCTCATTTTACCGTTACAGAGACTGATCGAATAAAATCGGTAAGTTTGATCTCCGATTTTGCTCCCAGTACACATGGGCAGTTATTAGATGTAAGATAAGATAAAAAATATTGGGGGGGGGGGGGGGGGTTTGGAGCATGGTGCTTATTTTGTTGAATATGGTATTTTATATAATTTTCGTCCTCTGTTTGTACTGATTTGAATAAAAGCATGCTGATCACCATGTCTCTGTGTACATTTTCGATTTTGGTGAAGTGGGTGCAGCAACTTATGTTTCCATGCAACAGCTCCTGGATCCCAGTTTCACACATTCTTCTTGTATCTTTTTGGATTTCAGCTTGGTTACCATGAAGTATATGATGGTAGGAGGATTGGGTACATAAGTTTGCCTGTGGTGTGAAATAATGTTTTGTGTGTGCGTGTGTGTGTGTGTGTGTGTGCGTGTGCGTGTGCGTCTGGTTCTCTGCAATGGACTAGTGTCCTATCTAAAGTGTATTAAGTGCACAGTAAACAGAGAACACCATGGCAGGTGGACAGTATTTTTATCTGATCTCCTGGAAAGACCATTCACAATTTAGAGGTGATCTAGTATGTTTATATTTAATTATTTGGCAGAGGCCTTCAACAAGCGCAGCTAATGGTTGACCTTACAACCTTACAAACATTAGTGTATGCCTTCAGCCAATGAAACGATGTGTGTCTACCCATATCAACTGAAAACAAAAGCCCATTATATTTCTTGAATACACAAAAGTCGGAGATCATTTTTGAGTACTCAGGTGCAACAAATTTACCTGAATGCTTGTCAAAACCATCACAAACTTCCAGTCCCACAAGGAATGCAGCCAGCCAGTGCCCTGAGGCTTTGTCCCGCCCAAGGCCTCGTGTTGCTGCTGGTTGCTATAAACATTTGGGTAATTTACACTGAGTATGCAATACTGTAATATTTTCTATGAGATGTTATCTGATGGAGCTTTGGCGGCCTGCCATGCATTCACAGATCTCACGTGGCCAGGCTTTTTAAAGGTGAGAGCTCAACTATGATGAAACTAAGACCTAGAAAAAACAAACAGATATGTGCAGGTGTGTGCTTGAGGTTTTGGTAGGTGTGTGTAACTGTGTATACAGAAGCACTTTATTCTTTATGGATATTTAACTACTTTATGAATACTTGTGTGATGAGCAAATGAAGAGACCATTAATTATAAAGATGCATTTTTTTGTTCAAGGGCATCACTGCTCCTAAGTCACATGTCACCACCATACAATATAAACATGTTAAACGTATGATGAGGAATTTTTTTTTTTTTTTTTTTAATAATTTAAAAAAAAAGCACATGACAGAAACACTCTGACGGCTATGCAGCTACAGTACTCATAAAAAAAGTCTGCAATGGTTGTTTACAGTCTCTTTCCACAGACAGGGAGTCATGAACGGCCTTTGATAACCCAGTTCGCTGCACTGGGTGAAAACCGTGACAACCATTGATAGTGGGACTTGAACCCACAACCTTAAGATCGGTAATCCAGCGGCCACCACGGCCCTTTTATTCAATGATTTTAATGATAATGTATTCCACTTAAAGAGTCGTGGTGGCCTAGTCCGGCCATGTGTCTCACTGTCCATGGTGAGAAGTTCATGTAAAAGAACCATTGCTGTCTCTCGAAAAGAGTAGCTTCAAAGCCGTCAGTGTGTTTCTGATCCTTGCTAAAAGGTTGTGCCAGGAAGGGCAGCCGATGTAAAATGTACAAATGATTTGCTGTGGCGACCCCCGATAAAGAGAAAAAGCTGAAAGGAAATCGCTATCTTCAAAGTCATCCGCACATTTCTGCCCTGTGATGTCCTGGTGAGCTCTCCAGGGTGGACTCTGCTCTTACCCCGAGTTGGCTGGGATGGGCGCCAGCCTCCCTGCAACCATAATCAGGATATTCCACTTGTTCAGTGTGTCGCAAAACAAAAACAACCTTATCTAAATTGGATGGTGAAAACAAACAATGTGGAAAATAATTCGTCAGATATGAAAAAAATCAAGAACATACACATGAACATATCAAGAACATACACGTGTAAGTGTCTGTGTGTGTGTGTGTGTGTGTGTGTGTGTGTGTGTGTGTGTGTGTCATTCCTTAATAGCCAGTTTATTTTGTTTAGGTTTCCTGGACAGATTGAGGATGTGATATTGAAAGAAAAGGAGAAAATGAGTCATGTCACTCATTTTTGTTAGCGCTGAGAATCTGACAAATTTCAGCCAGGGCAGACGACATGCATAACATTGTAGCGTTGATCTCTCAAACGCATTAGAACATGGCCCTGTTTATTTTTCCTATCGAGTGGGTGGTAATGATTTGATTTCCCGTAATAATCTTCGACAAGACACTTCCTGATTGATTCGAGATGAAACGAGCAGCCATGACACTGAATTTTGATCAATTTTGCCTGAACAGTTTTGTAGGGCTTACACACAGAAATTAAATCATAGATTCTATGACAAGATTTTCGAATGAATAAGTAAACTCGAAATGCTGAAGACATTTAAAAATGGGACTTTTGCAAAAAAGCACGTTGGTCTCATGCAGTCTGTCAGTTTTATTAAATGATATAGTTTTTATGAGATTTATATTTTATGTTAATTATTTATCATTTGCATGATACACACATTTTTACATTAAAATAACACGTATAGAATATGGGTAATATATTTTTGTACGGTTTTGATTTTACTGTTTAAAAAGGTGAGAATGTGAACACATTTATATGAGGCAAGTCTAAATAAATCAATTTTTGTATTGTAGGTTCATTTAATTTTGAGACCAAAACATACAGTAAGTCATGTCAATTCATTTAGTTAATTCAGGTATGTAGTGCATAATGCTTTCTGATAAAGGGTTAAACTTCTTCATACGACCTTTGACCTTTTGTAATTGCCTTTGATTTCAGAATACCTATCCAGTAATGACTGTTCTCACATCATTAATCAAAAATTTTTAAATGAATAAAAGTACTGTAGATGACATTTTGCCATTACATGTTAACACAGGACAGGAAACACAAGTCAGGTGTCATTTTCTTTCTATTTCTCTGCTGTGCCAACCTGTATAAATAATTTTCTATGCCCTCTGTTTGGCCTTTGACACCGCTGCCTTTTCCTTACGCTGTGTCGCTGACCTCTTCTTTTGGACACACTCCTGCACTTCCTCATTCCCCCACCAAGTCTCCTTATCTACTGTCCTTCCAGAGGACACACCGAGTACTCTCCTACCTGTCTCCCTGATCACATTAGCTGTAGTTGTCCAGTCATCTGAAAACACTTCCTGACCACCCAAAACCTGTTTCAACTCCTCCTTGAAGACAACATGACACTCGTCCTTTTTCAGCTTCCACCACTTTGTCTTCTGCTCTGCCTTCTTCACCTTTCTGACCATCAGCATCATCCTGCACACCACCATCCTATGCTGTTTGGAAACACTCTCACCCACTACTACTTTGCAGGCACTGACTTCCTTCAAATTACATCGCCTACACAAGATGTAGTCTACCTGTGTTCTCCTACCTCAGCTTTTATAAGTCACCCAATGCCCCTGTATCTTCTGGAAGAAAGTATTCACCACAGCCATTTCCATCCTTTTTGCAAAATCTATCAACATATGTCCTTCTGTGTTCCTGTCCTGGATACCAAACCTGCCCATCACTTCCTCGTCCCCTCTGTTGCCTGCACCAACATGTCCATTGAAGTCTGCACCGATGACCACTCTTTCACCTCTGGGGGTACTCTGCATCACTTCATCTAACTCACTCCAGAATCTCTCCTTCTCTTCTTTCTCACATCTTTCCTGTGGGGCATAAGCACTAACAACATTGAACATCACGCCTTCAATTTCTAACTTGAGACTCATCACTCTGTCAAAACAATCTTTTACTGGTACCCATTTATACTGCTGGGTCAACAGAGGCACATTTGTGGTTGAGACCTTGCCCAGGGGTCTCAGCACAATGGGGGGGGGGGGGTCTAACTGGGATTTGGACACACAACCTCCCGATCATGAGCGCAGCACTCTAACAACTATGCCACGACTGATTCATGGGGAAAAAGGTTAAAATGTGGGGGAATGCGACTGTGAGCAGTAAGACTAGTGTAAGTGTTCCCTGATCGCACTGAAGGCAGGATGATGCAGGACATGCTGGATTAATCCCAAATAATACATGATGGCAGATTTCTGTCAAAAGACATTCCACACAAAGGCACCTGTATTATCCATAACCTCACGTGTCTATGCAAAAAAAAAAAAAAAAACCCACCCAAAAAAAACAAAACCCCAAAAAAACCTAAAGCTGTTATAAGGACTGAATTCTGGATTTAGAATTAAATGCATCAATCTCAAAATCTACAATTTAACCCAAATGATACTCGATTGTGTCGACATGTCAGAGCACAAAGAGAACACAAACATTCTACTACTACTGTGTGTTACATGCTGAGTTTTCCACATGCACAGTCTACACAAACAGTTTGAGTGATGTATGGGCAATGAAGAATGCATGGGCCACGCCCCCTTTACTTGTCCTACATAGCTGAAGAATAGTTCACTATCCAGTCTGCGCATAAATACCCTCATTGTGTGCATAAGGAAATTCGCATAATGCAGGTTTAGTTCAAAAACTATTTCCCATTTTACCTCGGTACTCTCTGGAGAACTCCCCTGAACATCCTGAACCTGAACCCTGAACAGGGTTGCCAGATGTTCCTGTATGTTTTGTTGGTCACTTACTAATATTTGGCATTTCAGTTTTGAGGTGACAAGGGGTGAGAGTGATGGTGAGGAACCAACTGCAGGCCTAAATCAGGTGATAGGAAATGTCGTATCCGGGGATGTTATCAAGCGCTGAATGTGAATGGAGAGCAGAATATATGAACCAGCAGGTAATATGTGAAGACTCTCACCTGTGCTTCATCATTGTTAATTTATATGTGCTTGGTTCTTGCAGGAAGTGAGACCCTGATGAGAAAGTGTGTGTGTGTGTGTGTGTGTAATAGGATCCCAGTGCTTAATTGGGTTTCCTCTGGGTACTCTGGTTTCCTTCCACAGTCTAAAAACATGCACGGTAGGCTAATTGGCTTTTCCAAATCACCCTTAGGTATGAATGTAACAGTGAATGGTCATTTGAGTGTTGCCCTGCGATGATCTGGTGAGTTATTCAGGGTGTATTCAACCTTTTGCCCAAATATGGCTGAGATGGGTGGCAGCCTCGTTATGATCCTAATTAGAAATGCCAAATGAATGAATATAGGATGGCATGGTGGCACAACAAGAAGTTCCTGGGTTCGAATCTTGCAATCACGTAGTTTAGCAAGTGAGTGAGTGAGGGAGGGAGGGAGGGAGTGAATGTTCCTCATCATTTGCCAAATCACTCAAACCTATTATGGTCATGGTGAAGCTTGAGCCTATATCAGCTGCCACTGGCTGAAGCTGACAGCTCGCCAACACATTCATATATTCATTAATTTTGTGAACTGCTTAATCATAATTACGGTCACGGGGAATTTTGGTGCCCAGGTCAGACAGCTCTGGATGAATGCATAGTACACCCTGGACAGCTTGCCAGGCCATTGTAGGGCAGAAACACACTGTGGACAACCCAATGGCCTCCACTTTACAAAAATCAGCAAGGGTTCCTTTACATGCTTCTGACCACAGTGAGAGACATGACTTTGATAACCCAGTTAGATGCACTGAAGGGACAGCAGTGACAACCAGGTGAGAGTAGGGCTTGAACCCCTGCAGAGAAGTAATCCAACATCAAACCACCAGGCCACAACTCCCTTCAGGGCCATCGTATATAATTATTCACACTCACACTCATACCTTGGCTCAATTTGAAACAGCCAGTTATGCCCCCAGAGGTGGTCTAGTGGTATAGGACATTGGATCGCTTATCCCAAGGTTGTCACTGTCCCTCCAGTGCAGCCAACTGGGTTATCAAAGGCTGGCCATGTCTCTCACTGTCTGTGGTGTGAGGCATGTAAAAGAACCATTGCTGACTTTCGTAAAGAGTAGCTGCAAAGCCGTCGGCGTGTTTCTGTCCCTTGCTAAAGGGTTGTGTCAGGAAGGGCGTCCAACGTAAAAACCTCTGCCAAATCAAATGTGCGATTCATTCGCTGTGGCGACCCCTGATGAAGGGAAAAAGCCGAAAGGAAATCTCTCATTTGAAGAAACAGGAGTACCGGGAGGGAACCCCAGCAAGCATGAGGGCAACATGCAAACTTCACAGAGAAATACCTGAGCCCAGGACCCAAACCTCGGACTGTCTTACTGTGAGCCAGATGTGCTAACCACTGCATCACCGCCACCCCAACTAAAATATGATTTCATCAAATCTGTTCAAGTACAAGTACAGTATGCTTTGACGCTGTAGCTTCTCACGCTAAACGAGAAAGCTCAAGTGATTAACAGTTGCAGCTATTAATACCCCAAACAAGGCACAAAGAATTGAGGGAGTAAATAAACAACACTAAAACATTTGTGAAGGGACAATTTACGCTTTAATATTTTTGTACCTGACACAGTTATCAGAAGGATCGAATCTCACGACCACGTTCATTTATGCTTCATTTAATAAAAACACATATCCTCCAGTCAAACAAGAAAAATAAGACTGATTCACTCTTCCATGCTCGCCTTGATTCACACGTTTGTTTGACTTCTGTGTTTCAAATCGTTCCCTCAATTGCATTCATAAATAACCCAAACTCACAATATTTTAAATCTCGTATTGTTACAACAGGAAGACTTTCTCCATCAGCACTTCATGGTCCACAGTTTGATCCTGAGCTGGAGTTATCATCAGGATAAATGGATATAATCTTACAGTGTCCATTTGGGCTTCCTATGGGTTTTCTCGTTTCCTCTGACCTCTCAAAAACACGGCATTCATTTAGCTGCCATATTACAGGGATCTTATTCTTTTTTCTTCTGATCCTCCTAAATTCTCTGTGTATATTCTCTTTCATAGCTGAGCACTATAGTCATGGAACATGGCTGAAATGGTAGTTCCACGTCTGTCTGGTGTTCAATCACAGGAACTCCAATAATGCTGTCACATTTCTAAGTTGATGCTGATTGGCTGTTATGCAGCACAGAAAGGCAGTAAAAATGTAATTCATGCTCCGATCCCCATCAAGAGACTTGTATCGACTTTTGGCAAATATGTGTATTATATCTGCATTTTCAACTGAGTTTAAACGAGATATCTCAATTTCCAAGTTCTGCTGATGTTTTACACATCTGCATGTTTTTTTATGATTCGTTCATTCATTCTCAAATCCGTTTAATCCTAATTAGGGCCGTGTGGGGGATGGGGGGAGTGCTGCTGCCCATCTCAGCCGACTCTAACTGAGAGCGGGGGTACACCATGGACAGCTCGCCAGGCCATCTCAGGGCCAACACTCCCACAACCATTCACATCTAGGAGTGATGTGTAACAACCAATTAGCCTATTGTGCATGTTTTTGGACTGTGCGTCCCTTTATATATGATTCAATAAAGTATTACACGTACTCATGTTCACATGCATAATTTTCAGACCATAACATGGTGAAATATGCTAATGATTACAAGTGTGAAATGAATGAACACACACACACACACACACACACACACACATACACACACTTAGTACCTGAACTTAGATATTAAATAAATACTGAGTGAACTTTTTTGTTGTTCTGTTCTTCTCATCATTCATCGAGATAACAAAAAGAGAAGAAGAAAGGCAGCTTGAGTGTGTTTTAAGTTTGGCCAGTTTTCCCCAGTTAACTCCCACACAGACGCAAAGGTTTCCACTAGCTCATCTGAAGAACTCAATCCTTCTGAATTACAGGGAGCTTTAATGAGATTATGCACAGGACCCACGGTCGCTGAGAACCCCAGGGCCGACGCAGCGACGCTTGGCCTGCACCTGTTACTCCACAGCTGCGGGAGAGAGAGAGAGAGAGAGAGAGAGAGAGAGAGAGAGAGAGAGAGAGAGAGAGAGACTTACTCTCTCCTGGGATAAGACTGCATGTTCAGACCCACACAGAGCAATTTACAGAACATATACTATTTATACTGAAATAAACGTTTGCCTTTCCAATGCAATTAAAGCAATTAAACTCATTAAATTGTTTGGTGAGGACTATTTTGCTCCACATACAGTAAAGCAACACAGTATTAGGTTTTGCCACCTGTCTGTCACATATGCACTTTATCATCATAAACTTCAAGAGTTACTTTGTGCCATAATTATATTGCACTAACAGACATGAGCCACTTGCTGTAATTGATTTAGATGTAATTACCTTGGCTGTAGAACAAATAAATAAATTAAAGGGGGAGAAAGAAAATAGGTCTGTTTTTATAACTCAATCTCTGCAAGGTATTATGGATACTGGTTATATATATATATAACACACACACACACACACACATATATGTACTGTATATATCCAGGGATCCCTCGCTACTTCGCGCTTCAATTCATGCAGCTTCTGTGCATTGCGGTTTTTTTTTTTTTTAAATAAATAAATAAATATTCATCGAATTTAAAAACCAAGCAAATTAAGGAAGAACAGGAAAAAATGCCACAAGAACAAGGTCAATTATGCAACAAAAACAAAAAAAACCCCTAAACCAACACAAAACAAAAAACAACCCAAAATCTCCCATCAAAACTACTTACATTGTGTCTGCGTGCGTGCATCTGTATGTGTGTGTATTTATATTTTATTTACATCTTATGCATTATTTTTAAATGTTTAATTGTTAGTATAAGAATTTATAGCATTGAATATGTATTTATTGATATTATATACACATATATATGTCCGTATATGTCAGTCTGGAGGGGTAAGTGGGTGTGTGGGGGGGTGATCCTACTTCGTGGATTTTGATGGTCACATGGGGATCTTGGTTTGAATTAACTGCAGAAAGTGAGGCATCCCTGTATGTATGTATATATATATATATATATATATATATATATATATATATATATATATATATATATACATACATACATACATACATGCATACATACATACATACACACATATATACACACACATATATATATATATATATAGGGGATTTTCTGAGTAGATCCTTCTGTAGGAGAGTGCTCATACTTTTTGGTAGAGCAAATAATAAAATAAAAATAAAAGGACAGGACAAAGACTTTCTACTGAAACTCCATTTATCACTACAGATCTGTTTCGAGGGGTGGTGAAACCATCCTCTCTCTTCAGGTGATTATAGAAGATTATATTATTTTTAATTATATATATATTTATTTTAATATAATTATATTCTTCTATAATCACCTGAAGAGAGAGGATGGTTTCACCACCTCTCGAAACAGATCTGTAGTGATAAATGGAGTTTCAATAGAAAGTCTTTGTCCTGTCCTTTTATTTTTATATATATATATATATATATATATATATATATATATATATATATATATATATATATATATATATATATATATACACACACACACACAAACACACACAGAGAGAAAACTTAAACTCGTGACTAAAATCATGACTAAATTCTATAGCAGACTGGTACATTGATGTAGTGGTTAGCATGTCTACCTCACAGAAAGATGGTCCTGGGTTCAAGTCTTGGACCCGAGCATATCTGTACAATCCACAATAATTGCGGACTGATATCTCTTGTTTTCAGCACCACGACACTGGACTGTACCCTAGATATTGTACTACACATTGGATGTTCCCAATCACAGCAGAATTCTCTGTAGGTTTAAACAGAAATTGAACAAGTTCTGGACAGCACTTCGGTCTAGCAACTAGCATGTCCAATTCATATCATGAAGGTCCTGTAGTTTGAGTTCTAAGCATGGAATGAGTATGTGTTTGTGAAGTTTACATGTTCTCTATAAGCTTCTGTTGGTTTTCTCCAGGAACAATCCAAAAATATGCGTATTAAGTGAATTGGTTGTTACAAATTGCGCCTATGTGTAGATGTGAGTGTGAATGGTTGTTTAAGTGTTGCCCAGCAATAGTCTGGCAAGCTGTTCAGGGTGTACCGAGCCTTCTCCAAATGCTGGCTGAGATAGGCTCTGATTTTTCAAATCTATTTAGACTACAGAAGCTCTTGTGGGATCACCCCAATTATGCCAGACTAGTGAGTTTTGGGTACCCTGATCCGATCATCGGTTCCCCAGGCATCCGACATCTTATGCCTAAACCAGGCTCTAGAGTTTAGGCTTAAATAAGTCAGGTTCAACTTGCAGGAAGCTCTAATTAATGGCACTCAATTGAAAATACATCCGTTCTGCCACATAAAAATGGCTGAAGTGCCCTTGAGCAAGTCACTTAACCCCCAACTGCTCTCTGGGTGCCTCCAATGTGTGTGGCAGCAAATTATTTGTGCTTTTAATTAAATGCAGAGGAAATAATTTCCCTTATGGGATTAATACAGAATATATATAAAAAAAACAACACCAAAACACTTCATTACATTTTTAAGTGTAATAAACATAAGGGTGTTCTTCCTTTTTGTTTATTCTGTTTGTATAAATAATTTAAATGACTAAAAAAATGCTAGTTTTATGGATTATTTGTCGGAGTTTGGCACTTTTATCTCTATGCACGGTATCATAGAAGGTAAATGAAGATGCTTTTCATCTCATTTTCCGAAGTGCTTAATCCATTTTAGGTTCACGGGAAGACTGGAGCCCATCTCAGCAGACACTGAGCTAAGGTAGGGTACACCTCGAAATGCTTTGCAGACCACCTCAGGGCCAACACACACAACCATTCAGACTTACACTTATAGCAACACTATGTAAGCGCGAACTAGTGAATGTGCTTGTTTTTGGACTGTGGGTGGAAACTCGAGAACCTAAGAGAGACCAATACGGACATGCGGAAAACATGCAACCTACACATAGAAATGCCGGAGTTCCAGGACTCGAACCCCGCACCTTCTTGCTGTGAGGCACACTTGCCAAACCCAACATTACTCTGCCACACAAAGAAGGGGTTTGTTCAAACCTATTGATTTTTTAATATCCTAAGGAGACTCATTTTTTCCAAAATTATTCTACTTGACTCTTCATTCATTTTAACTGGTTCTATTTCTTTTCCTTTTGTTATGTGCTCAAGAATATAAATTATATTACAGCAGGAAAGGCATGATCTTTTGCTCAAGGCCATTCAGAATAGGTTAAATCATTTTTTCAGTTCATTTTCTGTAACCGCTTAATTCTAATTAGGGTTGCGGGGAGGCTGGCATCCATCCCAGCTGACTCCTGGTGAGGGCAGAGTACACCCTGGACAGCTCGTGAGGGCATCACAGGCTTCGCAGCTACTTTTGTCGAAAGTCAGCAATGGTTCTTTTACAGCCTCACACCACAGACAGTGAGAGACATGGCCGGCCTTTGATAAACGAGTTAGCTGCAGTGGGGGGGGGGGGGGGGGGGGGGGACACAACCTTGTGGTGAGTGGAGCTTGAACCACCAACCTTAGGATCAGTGATTCAGCACCCTATACCACTAGACCACCACTGCCCTAAATGATTTTTTGTTATATCTAAATTGACTATTATTTCTTTATAATATATGAAATCAATCAAAAGAGAAAGCTTTTACGCTCTTGTTTGGTCACTTTGATAAGTCAGCTGCACTGATTACACCGGTCTTTGCTCCTGCCTACAAAAGATGGGAGTTAAATTTGGACCCCCATTGAGAACACAACAAAAACTTCTCTGCATTGTGAATAAAAATTGGCACATCAATTGCAAAAATTCATTATGAGTACAATGCTGAAGATAAAGTATTCAACATTAAACAGTTCTCTTCCACAAGATTACTTTCTATGAAGCAAAGCAGTTTGGGAAGTCACTATTAATTATAGTAAGTGTCTCATAATATACACCAAGTTCTGGTTTAGTCTGTTTTGTTATTTATTATCTGTGGTGACGTATGGCCAGTCAAGATTTTATGGACCCTCAAAAAAAGGTGAATTATCATACAATGCTCAGGTTCCTGAGCTTGTAGTAGTTAGTCCTGGTCAGAGTCTTTAGCATCAGTACTTGAGTGCTCGCATTTTTGCAGCACCTTTTTGTGTTTTCCATGCAAAATGTCTCATCTGGGCGTCTCATCTCATTTAGGGTACCTCTGGGCATTTAACTGTCAGGGAGTGGCGCCCCTGCCCTAGAGGAGACTCGGGGTGTGGGGTTTGCACTCCCGCCCTCTTAAAAAACCGCCAGAAAAATGCACTACTAAACGCTGGAGTTTGCCTTAGGCGGCGTCGTATGAGGGGGGTGGGGTGACTCACACAGTGGGGACGCTCTCTATCATCGCAGTGTACGCTCCGACCGGGGTAAGTGATCGATCTATGAAGGAAACCTTCTACGACCAGCTCAACTCGGTGGTGTCGGGGGTTCCGGGAAGGGACACCCTGATCGTACTGGGGACTTCAATGCGACCACTGGCACTAACCGGGACAGCTACAAAGCATGTGTCGGTCCCCACGGCTCTGGACGCCGCGATGAAAGCGCCTGAATGCTTCTTGACTTCGCAAAAAATTGGGGCTTAAGGATTGCTGGCTCGTGGTTCCAGAGATCGAATCTGCGACGCTGGATTTGGTACTCCAACGACGGCGTCACAAGGAAGCCATGCTCTTGTAGATAGTCACTGGCGGCTGGTCCAGAACTGCCGTGTCTTCAGAAGTGCCCAGCTATTCTCGGGAGACCACGGGCTTCTGGTGGTGACTCTGAAGATCCGCTTCAGGCGCCCTGAGAAAGCCCTGGCTCGTCAAATACGATATGACGTAAGCCGACTCAGGGACCCTGATGTGGCTTTGGAGTTCGCCAGTAGGCTTGGGGAATCTCTGGAGGATCTGGATGCGGGTGCAGGCACGGAGGTTCTCTGGACTGGTTTCAGAGACTGCATCCTGGAAGTGTCCCATGGCAGCATATCTGGGTCGCCCAGACGACCGGGAATAGCCATCTCCTCTGAGACCATCGATGTCATCAAGAGAGCGAGACAGGCTCGACTCGACGGCAGAGTTGGTCTGGCCAGGGACCTGAAGCACGAAGCCGTCAAGGCGGTTCGAAGAGATTAGGAGGCTGCGGTCCGCGATCTCTGTGAGACTGTCGAGGGGCACTTGAATTCGAGTGACTCTCGCCCGGCTTACAGGGCGTTGCGGAGCCTCCGTTCCTCTCGGTCCACATCGTGATGTCAGACGGTGAAACCTGCAGATGGGAGTGTCCTTACTGAAGAATCAGAAGTGAGGACTCGTTGGGCCAAGTACTTTGAGGAGTTGTATCGTGCTGACCCTCCCGCCTGGAGCCTGGCCGTTGGGGATGCTGAAACTCTTGTTGCCGACCCTCCCCCAGGCTGTGACCCGCCAACTCTTGAGGAAACTCGGAGGGCGGTGTGGCGCTAGGCGGGTGGCAAATCTGCGGGAGTTTGTGGTATCCACGTGGAAATGCTTCAGGCGGGAGGTGAGGCCGTCCTCAGGTGGCTGTTTGTTCTTGTGTGCTCCGTGTGGAGCACTGGTGTTATCCCAACTGACTGGAAACGGGGCATCGTTGTCCCGATCTGGAAGGGGTAGGGTGATACCCTAGAATGCAACAGTTACCAGGGGGTTACTCTACTCTCAGTTCCGGGCAAGATCTTCGCACGGATTCTACTGGACAGGATCCGTCAGCAGCTTCTAGCACACCAGCGCCCTGAACAGTCCGGGTTCACACCAAAGAGGTCTTCCGTTGACCGCATCCTGGCGCTCCGCGTCCTATCCGAGCGCTTGCGGGAGTTTGATAGGGGGGTTCCTTGCCGCCTATATAGATTTTCACAAGGCATTCGACTCAGTGGATAGGGAGGCCCTCTGGGGCATACTTCGTCTATGTGGGATCCTGTCGGCTTTGGTCCGGCTGATATCGTCACTGTATTCTGGGACAGAGAGTGCCGTGAGGTGTGGGGGCTCCACCTCTGACTTCTTTTCGGTCGAGACCGGAGTGAGGCAGGGGTGTGTTCTGGCCCCCACTCTCTTCAGTACTGCAATAGACTGGATCATGGTGGCGGTATCGGGTGGATCGGCCTGTGGTGTGTCGTTCAGTGAGGTTCGGATTACTGATCTGGACTTTGCCGATGACGCAGTGATCTTCGCGGAAACGGTGGATGCCCTGACGGAGACTCTCTCTTCGTTGGGTGAGGAGGCGGAACTGTTGGTTTGCGAGTCTCCTGGATCAAAACCAAGATCCAGGCTTTCGGCGACCTCTTGGCTGCTGCTGTTGACTTGATCGCTGTGGGTCTTGAAAGAGTCGAGATCGTGGAGTCTTTTACTTACCTTGGCAGCGTGGTCCATCGTTCCACTGATTGCAGGGCCGAGATCAATCGTCAACTTGGTCTAGCCTATGGGGCGATGGACTCGCTGGACAGGACCGTGTGGCGGTCGAGGTATCTGAGCAGGCGGACGAAAGTCCGAGTCTTCCACTCCCTTGTGCTCCCTGTCTTGCTCTACTCAAGTGAGACATGGACGTTCACGGTTGAGCTTGAACGACGACTGGACTCCTTTGTTACGACTTCCCTTCGCCGCATCTTCAGATACTGCTGGTGGGACTTTGTTACCAACCAGAAGGTGCTCGGGAATGCGGGGATGGTAAGAGTAACCTGCTTGATCCGTGACCGTCAGCTGCGCTACTATGGGCACTTGACGCGTTTCCCGCCTTCGGACCCAGCACACCAGATCCTGTCCATTCGGGATCCTAGGGGCTGGAGCCAATCGCGGGAACGACTGCGTGCGACGTGGTTTTCACAGCTGAGGGCTGCCCTGCTGGGGGGTATGGGCCCTGCGCAGGCTGGGTCGATCGCTAGGAGACGGCCGGATGAGTGGAGGCGGCTGGTGGACGCAGCGACGTGCCGTACCGGCGCATGCCCTCATACCTGACCTGACCTGACCTGGGAGTGAATGGATCTCTTACACTCACTCACTCGGACTTATTTTCTCAACCGCTTAATCATATTAGGGTCACAGAGAGGCTGGACCCTATCTCAGGTAACACTGGGTGAAGGCAGGGTACACCCCGGATAGCTTGCCAGACCATCACAGACTCATTAATGTACACACAATCATTCACTCTCACATTGTGCCAAGGGCCAGTGACGTCCTGCAGAGCCCATCCCTCTCCAAACAAGAAGTATCAGTACACATTTATTGTGGCTTGCTAATTAGCCTACTGTGCATGCTTTTCAACTGTGGGAGGAAAACGGAGTACTTCGAAGAAACTAAAGAAAAAACACGGAGAGTGTGATCATGCAAACTCCACACATAATATGCAACTCCAGATCTCAAATGCAGGCCGACATGTGAGGCTGACGTGCTAATAACTGCGTAACCTTACCGCCTATTATTATTATTCATTCATTTATTCATTCATTTTCTGAATTGCTTGAGACTAATTATAAGATGGCACCTATCTCAACCAACTCTGACGAGGCTAGGGTACACCCTGGAAAGCTTGCCAGACCATCAGAGGGCATATTATTACTAAAAACCGGATTCCAAAGAAGTTGGCACACTGTACAAATTGTGAATAAAAACTGAATGCAATGATGTGGAAGTGCCAAATTTCAATATTTTATTTCGAATGTAACATAGATGACAGGGTCAAAAATGTAAACTGAGAAAATGTATCATTTTAAGGGAAAAATATGTTGATTTTAAATTTCATGGTGTCAACAAATCTCACAAAATTTGGGACAGGTAGCAAAAGAGGCTGGAAAAGTTAATTGCACTTATAATGAGCAGCTGGAAGACCAATTGCTACCAATAAAGTCCATTTGGCAACATGACTGAGTATAAAAAGAGCTTCTCAGAGTGGCAGTGTCTCGCAGAAGCGAAGATAGGTAGAGTATCACCAATTCCCCCCAATGTTGCACACAAAGATAGTGGAACAATATCAGAAAGGTGTTTCCCAACGAAAAATTGCAGAGTTTAAAATTATCACCATCTACAGTGCATAACATCATTCAAAGATTCAGAGAATCTGGAACAATCTTTGTGCGTTAGGTTCAAAGCCGAAAAACCATACTGGATGCCAGTGATCTTTGGGCCCTTAAACGGCACCGCACCACAAACAGGAATGCTACTGTAAGGGAAATCACAGAATGGGCTCAGCAATACGTGCAGAAACCATTGTCAGTGAACACAATCCACCGTGCCATTCGCCATTGTTGTTGCTATTGCCTCACTCCTACCTGTTATTCCTCAGTTAATTACTGGGCTAATACAAGGGCAGCCTTGTCCAAATCTTAGTCATCAATGTCATTGTCCCAGGTTTTTTTTTTTTGTATTATGTTTTTCTCATCTTGTTGACCATTTTTGGTTTCTACTATCGGTTATGATTATTGTCTTTGTTGATTGCCTCAGTGATTTCTTTTAATACTCATAGCCTATATGAACAAATGACAAAAGATGCACTTACATAAATAGACATTATCTAATGTAATGTCTTCGTATCTGATTTTAGCAAAGAATGTTAAACCCAGTCAGCAACCTCAGGCTTGAAGCCAAAGTTACCCACACTATTAAATGACTTTTACCTCGAGCTGTGGCTTAGCTTGACTTTGACAGGGATTAAAGCTCACCTGTGTTGCACACTGTAAACACACTTAATCCTCTTCAGAAGTAATATGAATTTCAGTTAGCCTTCTATTGCTCTTAACCTGTACTTCAGCACAACTATAAAACGGCCGCACCTCATATAATGTAGGGTAAAGTGATTTGCTTTTCCTGGGTGTATGTTTGGGGCAGTCAATGTTTGTGCATGCCAGGATTTTAAACCCGCTTTATTTCTGATGCCCTTGTCTGACCTGGCATGCATTGCCTTGTGATTTTGTCGGAATATAACATGACACTGGAGCCATTGCAGGTTTTATAGTCGGTAGTTCTTAGGGCAGCGGTTAAAGCTGCACCATTCAAAGGTGCACATTATTAAGCCATTCTATCTCAGTCATGAGGAGACAAAGCGAAACAAAAGCAATGACTTAAGCTGCAGCGATGTAATGTCTGGCTGGCACAATTTTCTTTTCTGAATGGTTGTAAATCATGAAAAATAAAAGCGCTATTAACAACACTTGTCATACGGTAAACAAAACAGGTAGAATAATAAGCAAGAAATAAGAAATAAAAGAAAATTTAGAGTTACGACAAAACAAGCCACTATTGCTAGGAGAGAGACAAACAAACAGAGGGACAAGCTGAGAGGAGTGTGTGAATCGGCCCGCGGCGACACGTAACTTGTCCACGGGGCTTAGAGAACCAGTTCTGCAGGAAACATAGCCAGGTATCATCCACCCACTTATTCCGAAATGCTAATTGTTTTTGACCCATTCTCCCTTGTTCTATGAACGCTTCAGGGCGTAACAATGGTAAGCCACCTTGCCTTTCAAATATAAAAAGTCTGTCGATATAAGATTTGATTTTAGTATAACTGGGTGGTACGGTGGTGATATGGTTAGCACATCCACCTCAAAGCAAGAAGATCTCAGGCTGGACGAGGGCAAGCGGGAAGCTTGCATGTTCTTTGTGTGCTTTTGAGAGATTTCCTCTAGGTACTCTGGTTTCCTCCCACAGACCAAAGACATGCGCATTTGGCTGATTGGCTGTTCTAAACTGCCCCACAGTATGAACGTAAATGTACATGGTTTTGTCTGTGTGTGTGTTTGTGTGTGTGTGTGTGTGTGTGTGTGTGGGGGGGGGTGTATAGGCTCTGTGATGGTCTACCAGTTCGCCGAGCAGAGTTGGCTGATGGGACAAATTGGCTCAACAAATAAAAGAAGGAAAGGCATCAGTTTTTCACATCAGTTACTCACTTCCTGTTAGCATGTTAGCAAATATGAATTTCTGTATGTTGTGTTAGAATAACCAATCAACTGACAGAACATGGGTGAACTACTTTTATTTATTTTTTTACCTCAAACTGTAGATTCATGCAGCCTATCAGTAATGGTTGTGTCAGGTGATTACATAGACTGACATGCTTGCTAAATCAGATCTCCACTTGGGCTGATATTTCCAGGCCACTTCATTGATTCATCTGAGACATGTCATCAGCGGTGTTTTGAAGGTGCACATGAACTACAGTCGAGGCTTTAAGGGACAAAAACAGTGTGTGTGTGTGTGTGTGTGTGTGTGTGTGTGTGTGTGCGCACGCGCATGTGTGTGCAAAACAATTTTCCCATATCTTTGTTGTTATGCCTTGATGGTACCTTGTGATATGATACATTGCTTAACATTAATGGTTTCATTCTCGAGCTGTTGCTAGATTTCTGTCACCCATCAGTGCATTGTGTTCAATGTTAAGAAAGCACTGCAAGCAGTGCAGTATAGCCTCAGATTCACTTAAATACTGAATAAACTGGTTCGTGTCAGATGTAACTTTGGCACTACAAGAAGGTCCCTGGTTCTAATTGCGGGGCCTGGAGTTAAGTGTTAAGATTGCATGCTTTGTGCTTGTGTAGGTTTCCTCTGGGTACGACATTTTCCTCACACAGTCCAAAAACATCCACATTAGGCTCATCGGCTGCTCAAACTCACCCCTAGGTGTAAGTGTGAATGGTTGTGCATGTGGTGTCATGTCAAAGGAAATTTCAACAGATATCTGTCAATTATCCAACTATATTCATTCTTTAATTCATTTTCTTAGCGACTTAATTAATGAACTAATTCGCATTGTGGGAAGGCTGGTGCTCATCTCAGCTGACTTTGGGTAAAGGCAGGGTACACCCTGAACAGCTTGCCAGACAATTGCAGGACTGAAAAACATACAATCACTCATAGCCAATTAGCCGACCGTGTGCATGTTTTTGAAGTAGAAGAGCACCCAGTGGACACCCAATCAAGCATGAAGAGAGCATGCAAACTCACAGAAACAGCAAAACCCAGGAACCGAACCCAGGACCTTCTTGCTGTGAGGCAGATATGTTAACAATTGCCCCACTTTGCCAGCTATATTAATTAGGCTCAGTTAATCGTGCAATAATCACCTGTCTATTGCAGGGCCCGGGTGGCTCAGTAAGGACAAGGGTTCAAGCGCCACTGTCAATCGCTGCCCCCCCAGTACAGCTAACTGGGTTATCAAAGGCCAGCCATGTCTGTCACTGTCTGTTGTGAGGGTTTCATGTGAAAGGACCATTGCCGACATTCGTCAAGAGTAGCTGCATAGCCATCAGTGATGTCCTCCCAAGCTGTCCAATATGTACTCTGCCCTTGCCAAAAGAGGCCTGAGATGGGCACCAATCTCTCTGTGACCCTAATTAGGATTAGGCCTCACTGTGGCCCAGGTAAAAAAAAAAAAAAAATGAAGCGAGACTCCACATCCCACTTTCCCTGCTGTACTTCTCTAAGAAAGTCAAGCCAGAGTGTCACATGACCTACATGCTGGATGATGGTGTCAGAGAAAGGGGCTCTACCACTTTGGAATATCCCACCCGCAGAGCTTTCCACACTGCTTCTCGTTAGATATGCAAGACATGAAGTGGTGGTCAACAGAGCTCATTGTTTGAATGACAATCATACTGAGCATGCAATTCTTTTGCAGTTAAAATACCATAGACTATAAAATGATGAATAGTTCCTCCAGGGTTTTCTGTTAAATGAAAGAAAAAAGGTGACAGAGTGAAAGATGGCAACTTTGGTAGTTATGAGGAATAAGATGTGATGCTTGAGTTTGCTGGGAGCATTCCGTGCAAGGTTTATAAATCTCGCTGGCCATTAATTCTAAAAGAGACTTTTCTAACTATTTGACACGATTCCCTGGTGATATGAGGTTCTTGGCTCTTTCACGTCCATAGCTGTTATGCTTGCTCTTTGTATTGGAGACAGGAGAACTCAGAGAGTGCAAACCTCTGATAAGCCAAAGAAACGATGTGCACCGTTCCCCATGCTGAGCCTTCTGTATTGCCACAATTCCAACAAATATGATTCTACAAGTTAAATTTCAATTTACTGTGAAATGAATCAGAGTCAGAAGAAATTAGGCTGGACATCATGACTTCTGATCTTAAATATTCAAAGCACATATGTACACACATATATATACACACAGGGATCCCTCACTGCTTCGCGTTTAAATTCATGTGGCTTCAGTGCATTGAAGTTTTTTTTTTCTATTTTTATCGAATTAAAAAATAAGGAAATTAAGGAAGATTAGGGGAATTTGTTAAGAAAAATGCCGCAAAAACAAGACCAAATATGCAAACCCCCGCCCCAAACCCTGAACAAAACCAAAACCAAAAACAACCCAAAACCTTCCATCAAAACTACTTACATTTTTGTGAGGTGCGCATCTGAGTATGTGCAGGCGCACGCTCACGAACATCTGTATGTGTGTGTATTTATATTTTATTTACATCTTATGCAATATTTTGTAATGTTTAATTGTTATTATAAGCATTTATAGCATTGAATATATATTTATTTATATTATATACACATATACATGTACGTATACATCATCGGGGGGGGGGGGGGGGGGTGTTTGATCCTACTTTGCGGAATTCTGTGGTTGCAGGGGGATCTTGGTCACAATTAACTTGGTCACACCGGGGCGCCTTCATGGCGAGACTTGGGCTGATTTGGCCTGGCGGCGCCCATCCCTCTCCAGGTCGTGAAACAAGCTGACGGCTTTGCAGCCTACTCTATACGAAAGTCAGCAATGGTTCTTTTCCACGCCTCTCACCATAGGCAGTGAGAGACACGGCCCGCCTTTGATAACCCAGTTAGCTGCACTGGGGGAACAGTGACAACCATGTGGGGACTCAAACCCCCAACCTTAGGATCAGCGATCCTGCGCCCTATCCACTAGACCACCACTGGCCCGTCAGTTTGCTTCAAAGAAGTAAAATAACAAGCCTGCAAGAATCACTTCATGTGATTGAAATCTCAAATTGAAATTGATCAGTTCTGCAATGTACAGTGAGTTCATTATCCAGCACAAAAGTTTTAGTTTAGTTTTAAAATCATTTGAATGGCGTTTGAAATGTGTTTATAGTTCCTTTGTACTCGATTTCATTCCTTTCATAGCTGTCTTAGTTGTACAGTACTGTATATGTTTTTTTTTTTCTCTCTCTTTCTTACATGTGTTGAAATGTGAAGCTGATACTCATAGTCCAGTTTCGATTCAATTCCACTGCCCCGGGTGGATCAAAACATTCCTAAGATGCACAAGAGGGAAGCGTGCACACACACACACACACACACACACACACACACACACACACACACACACACACACCCTCAAGTATGCTTACAGATGACAAATGGAAGTGCACACACACACACACACACACACACACACACACACACACACACACACACACGTATTCAGAGTGTCTTGGTTTAACCCGAGAGTAAACATCAAGTTAAGCAAGCAATAAAAATTGAGTTGAAGTTCAACAGTTCAGAGTTTTTCACTTAATCCTGCTCATGTTGGTCCATGCCATAAACTTTCAACATGCAGACTAATCCAGAGGAATTTAATTAGGATTTATGAAGATTCAATTCATTCTCTGGATAAGCATCAATACATGGCTTCATGGTTACGTTTCTTTTGTCGTGCTTTATGTTCCCACATTTGACCAGCGCCACCGACTGTACTGAGAAGACAATGTACATCAACTTCCAAGCAAAGATTACATGCACACGTATCTGTTCAATCACACAATTCATATAATATTGTATTGGACTGGGGGAGAAACAATTCGAAATTTGAGTATCATGCAGTGAATGATGCTGGTTACAGTTTGCATGCAAATAAAAGGGTGTAGTGATGTAAGTAAAAAAAAGGTAAACTCCGTTGGGCTTTTTACACCGAGCCATAGTGGCTCATCAGGTCGGTGTTTATTCCTGGTTTCCATAGCGTGAAGCGGCCAGGAATTCAATTCCTCCTGAATGGGACGCTAGTCCATCGCAGGTTACCTTCATAGTATATTTTATTGGTACCCATTTATACTGCTGAGTGAACAGAGGCACACATAAGACCTTACCCAGGGGTCTCAGCACAGTGGGGGTCGAACTGGGATTTGAACACACAACCTCCTGATCCTGAGCGCAGCATTCTAACCACTACACCACCGGCCCCACAAATGTAAACCAAGTAGAAAAATCCAAAACACTGTTCAAATTTCTGAACTGTATAACAGGCAGAGGTTGAATGATCAGACAGACAGTACATCAAAAATAATACACACTCGGAGTAGAAGAGACAATCATACACAGGAACACAATATCATAGTGAGAATGAGGCAGAAAACCAGCAATGGAAAAAAAAACAAAAAACTGGATCACACACAGAAATCACAGCCAGACCTGCTAAGACCTGGTATGACTGCAAGCAATTGGTACGAATTCAATACTTTGCAAGGAACATGATAAAACTTTTGTGCAGCAGTTGCTCGTGTGAAAACTGCTGTACCATAGCGCGACAATGCGAGCATCAATGCCAACTAGTGGAGTGGAGGTGCAATTACACTTAATTTTCATACACTATTCCAGAAAAGCACATTCCCCAGGGTCAGACTTGCTTACCCCAGCACATATATATTATTTATATACATACATATATATATATATATATATATATATATATATATATATATATATATATATATATATATACACACACACACACACACACACACACACATATATATATATATATATATATATATATATATATATATATATATATATATATATATATATATATATATATATATATATATATATATATATAGTATACCGGAATATTATTTTCATTATGAAATGCCTGTGCCAGTAATATTTACTCAAAATTTATGTGAAGTTGCAATTCACATTTATTCCGAGAGAAAGAGACAGTATTCAGCAATCAGGACATTTCAAAGGCTTGCAACAGAAACCCAAGGCGCATGTTTTTCATCAAGCTATTTTTTCACACCATTTGGAAGGCGAAAGACTCAGAAGAGTTATAATGAAAGTGGTGCTTGTGGAAAGATGACAGGTAGAGTTACACTCTAAGACTCTTAGACCTCATGCCTGTAATACATTCAGCATGATGAATATGTTCTTCTGTCCCATCCATACAGACTGTTGCTGTCATTACCGGTCTAAAAACATTTTAAAAATCCACCAAAAATGTTAAAGACAGCAAAATCATGATCTTTATGCATAAAATGTGTTCAGAGATAAAGTACAAGTCATTATTATCTAAAAATATGGAAGTATATCTCAGCTGAGTGTGTGTGTGTGTGTGTGTGTGTCTGAAAGACGTAGTGTCCGCAGCTGCCGGCGATGTCACTCGACACCCTGCGAGTGTCTGCGTGAGCTAATAGCCCTCATATTACTTCATCACACAGCTAAGTGCTGCTCCAATTTTAAAGGAGCTGAAATGATGGCGGGGGTTCTAATAAACCCATTCAGTGCAATACCCCTCCCTAGAGAACCGTGTGCGGGAGCGTATGTGTGGTTTTCAGGGCCAAGCGCATGGTCCAGGTGTGTCAATGAAGTGTTCTCATGATGCTAATCACTGTAAGACACGGAGCATGCCAATGTTTTGCAGGTGCACCATGCTGGAAAAGTGCTCTGTGGGGTTCAAGTTACTCCATGCCAAGACCACAGAAGTGTAGACTAATTATTGAGGGAACTTAATAAGCCCATAATTAGCAGTGGCCTTACAGAGTAGCCTAATTACTGATTTGGTTTAAGAAAGATAAATAGGCTGAGGGGTGAGTAAAAAAAAAAAAAAAAAAAAAGATAATAATAAGAATATTAATTCATTCATTTTCTGAACCTAATTAATATTAGTCTCAGCCGACTCTGGGCAAGGGCAGAATACACCCTGGACAGCTCGCCAGGTCCCAACACTGCAGCGAACTGGGTTATTAAAGGCCATGTCTCTCACTGTCTATGGTGAGAGATTCATGTAAAAGAACCATTGCTGACTTTCATAAAGAGTAGCCGCATAGCCGTCAGCGTGTTTCTGCCCTGCGGAAGCCTGAAGGCCCTGACCTTCAGATCAGTAAGCCAACCCCTCACCACGGGGAAACAACCGCACCTATTTTTAAAATTGAAACATTTAATATCTTTATCCGGTGACAGTGATGGTCTAGTGCATAGGGTGCAGGACCACTGATCCTAAGGTTCGGGGTTCGAGTCCCCACAGGATTGTCACTGTCCCCCCAGTGCAGATAACTGGCTTATCAAAGGCCGGCCATGTCTCTCTCTGTCTATGGTGTGAGGTATGTAAAAGAACCATTGCTGACTTTCGACAAGAGTAGGCTGCGTAGCCGTCAGCGTGTTTCCACCCTGCGATGGCCTGGCGAGCTGTCCAGGGTGTACTCTGCCCTCGCCCGAAGTTGGCTGGGATGGGCGCCAGCCTCCCTGCGACCCTAATTAGGATTAAGTGGTTACAGAAAATGAACTGATGATGAATATCTTTATCCACTGTAAGCACATATAGCCTCAGAATAAAAGGTTATTTTCTACCCACAACCTTAAAGAGTTTCTTCTGGATGTTTCATGATGTTTATTTTATTATGTATGTTTTGAATTAATACACTAGATTCAGAATAAAACTACAGTGCTGCAATAATTGTACTTTTATCACCTTCCAGTAAATTAATGTGGCACACCGTGCTTGTAACAACCAATCAGAGGCCTGGTTGTAGTTGGTTTGTTCACATAGCGCACCCAGCTGACATGCTTTTGCTTTTTCAATTTTTGTCATATTATTCCTGGCTATCAAAGGTGCATGAAGTATGCTGAGGCTTTGAGCAGTCACACTTACAGCATGTGTGAGGAGCATAAAAAGCACTTAATGAATGCTGCTATTATTGCTAAGTATTTCAAATTTTTATGATTCTATTTCCATGTCTTACTAGAATATAATACAGTATCCATAATAAATCATCCTCCAGTGCGGCTAACTGGGTTATCAAAGGCCGGCCATGTGCCTCGCTGTCTGTGGTGAGAGGTTCATGAAAGCCAACCGTTGCAAACTTTCATCAAGATGAGCTCAAACCCATGTTTCTGCAATGCGATGGCCTGGCGAACTGCCCAGGGTGTACTCTGCCCTTGCCCAGAGTCGACAGAGATGGGCATATCCCCCCCCCCTTCCCCCGAACCTAATTAAGATTAAGTGGTTCAGAAAATGGCTGAATGAATGAATATTAAATCCGGGTTGGTCTCCCCTGTCACCACTGTCCCATTGGACTTAAATCTTCAGACAGCTTTGTGACATTTTCAAGACTTTAAAGTGTCACACAAATGAAAATTGCATTATTTTTATCTTAATCTACAACACAAGATGTTTCATTGAGTAAGATTGTGCTGACATTTCGTATAAATTATTCATACATTTTGTTTAAAGAAGCAAAATTAGCTTTTCCTGAAAAAGGAAGGACAAACAGGTTATTTCCTTGAGCACATCTGCAGCACCTCGAAAGTAGATGCACTCAAAAACTGCAAACCTCTGCCAGGGCAGCCAAATTCCTTCAATCTTATGTACATATTATACTATAATTTTTGTGGATGCAATTTTTTGTAGCACAATTGATAAACTTGCCTCTATTCTACAATGGTAAAAATCATTTGAACATGTCCCAGATCCGGATCGTGATCTGGATGACCACCAAATTGTAATGGAGTGTTACCAGAGTCATATTTCACACTTCCAAAAAAATTCATACAAATCTATTCAGAGTTTTAGTGTAAAGTTACAAGCAAACAATTTAAAGTTCAATCAACCCACTCCGATAAAACATTATCTCCTAGGTAGAGGAAATGATTGATGATGTGAAGTCCCAGTTAAAGCTTGTGCAAAACAAACAAATAAACAAACAAAAAAACATGGGATGCTGAGGGGGGCGCGTGTGACCCAGGAGAACATGCTTTTTTTCCGTCGTACTACAAGAAAGTGTAATTGCACATCCACTCCAGTAGTTGGCAGTGGCGCCCTCATTGCCCATTGTGCGCAGCGAGTATATACATTGAGCAGGAGCTGAGAGTTGCAGTGTCATGCTTCAAACCTCGCTTTGAGAAGCTGTGCGCTGCAAAACGTGCTCATTGTAGCCATTAATCTTGGCTTCCTCATTTTGAGAAAAAAAAATCAGCACAAATTGTTCTACTTGTTCTTGTTTTGTAGGTTAAAGTGTTTATATATTGTGCTCCTGAGTTAATGTTTCTGAAGTCAATTTGAATTAATTATTTATTGATTTTATTTTCAGCAGCAAATGGTGTGGTAAGTTTGTCAAAAATGTAACAAGGATATTATTATTTTTAAATTTAAGGCAAATTGATGCACTTTCTTTTACAGACTAATAAAAAATGTTAAAGTTATTCTTGTAAGTTGAACTATTATCTCTTTCTTTTTGTTTTATTTATGTTAACAAGGATACGATATAATGAAGAGATATACCTGTAACTATATTATAGAAAAAAGTTATAATTTATAGTTGCGGCGGAAAGTGGGTGGTGGGGGGCGCGAATTGTTTTCTTCTTGCTAGGGGGGGCGTAACAGAAAATAATTGAGAAGCACTGCCTTAAAGAGAACGTTCTGCGCATTCAGATCAATCAACACAACATTCATCCTGATACACCTTAAGAAAACAGCTTACCATGGTAACATGGTAATCAGCCTACTGCCTTAAAAAAAAAAAAAAAAAAAAAAAAAAACACGCTTCTATTACTCACACAAAGGCTTTTTGTCTGAGTAAATAACCGAAATGAATATGGCAGGAATGGCTACATTGCAGCAATGCCATGGCAGTGATTATACATGGTATTAAAGCCTCATGACATGGGACTCTGTAGATTTAAGGGTCATGTAGGAGTTACTAATCTTGCATTAAAATCACTAACACACCGAACATGGAAGGGTTTTGTTCCATTGGCCGTTCTGTCGCCCACCCAGCTTGTCCAGTGAGCCATTTTTTGATGGGCTATACAATCAAAACCAGACTTTCATGTGCACTACTAAACTAATGAAACTCATGCCGTTCATATATTTCCGAGGTATTTCATAAAACCTACAATTTCCCTGGATGTTTCCCCTTCAACCAAAATACATCTGGGCTTCCTGTTGTGGTTTGGCTTCCTCAGTGCTGAGGTGTACAATGCTAATCAGCAGGAAACATGTGTTAATGGCATACTGCACAGAAACATAGCTTAACAGTTGCTTAAGAATGTAAGCTGGTCATGAAGACTTGATATATTATATTTCACCAATTGCAGCTGAGTACAAATGTATTTTTGTTTCCATAGTACTTTCATTTCACTTTCGTGTACTATGACGTAATTGTGGCATAATTGTTAGTACTGTACTATGTTAGCCTCATAGCAATTAAGTCCTGGGCTGGAGTCTCAGTCTTGGGTGTCTTGTGTGGAGTTGACATGTTCTCCCTGTGCTTTTGTGGGTTTCTTCCATTTACTCTGGTGTCCCGCCACAATCCAAATACAGTATATACAAAGTAGGCTAATTGGCTGATCCAGATTGTCCGAAAGGTGTGCGTGACTACTTATATGTGAGTGTTGGCCCTGCAATGGACTGACATTCTCTTCAGGGTGGACTTCGCCACACACCCACTGTCAGCTGATGTAGGCTCCGGCCGCTTCTTGATCGTAAGGTTAATCTGAGAGAGAAAATGGAACTGTCAACATGCTATATAGCATTAAAACCAGCTTTGTGAATAAGTTACTGGTGAGAGGGCGTGGTCATGATTCATGCCCATATTTGCTGCACGGCATACAACAGTGTATTGTTAAATCTAAAACCAGCACGAGTGCTATAAGGGTAATGAGTCATTTGTTCTGAGGAAGTCAAGAATGACATGATGCGACTACAGGTTAGAGATAATGTGACTAGAAGTAACGCAGAGCTTCTTTTTTTTATTATTATTAAATATAAATTAGTTTTTCAGCAGTCGGACCTGTTTCTGAATCACCAAGTATGTTTCTTATTAAGTAACATAGAAGTTATT
>CM045739.1:24375000-24397500 GCA_024760905.1 Plotosus lineatus
ATCACCTGAATGCTTCATTTAACACCTTTCTGCCTCATAGCCCAATCAAGAGGTTACTAGGAAACAAAATGGAAATAATACAATTACGACATGGAGAGAACAAAGGAAACATTATCACAGGACTAGAAAAGCCAGCGGACAGCTCATCTGAGTGCTACTCGGATTATGAAAGTCTTTTTGAACTTTTTTAAACCGTCCTACTTGTGAAACCTGCACTCAGCCAATGCGTGACCAACTGATCAAACTGTATTATTACATATCATGTGACACAAAGGATGCGCTCAGATTTAATTCTGAATGGAATGACGCTTAAGTCATCATTTTTCCTGCGAATTGAGATTGTCAGTGTGACTGTCCTACATGATCCATTACAGTAAAATAATATAAATCTCATATATATTACAATATCGAGTACAAATCAGCCGGCAGGGCTTAATTATTGATTTCCACATTTTTTATTACTGTTAATGAGGTGTGTAAAAATGTGAAAAGATAAACCACAATACAACATTTTTCCATCCTTTCATTTATTCATTATCTTAACTGCTTAATCCTAATCTGGGTCGCGGGGAGGCTGGCGCCCATCTCAGCTGAATATGGGCGAGGGCGGGGTATACCCTACACAGCTCGCCAGACCATCGCAGGGCCAAAGCGCAATACAAATGTTTTCATTAGTTAATTCACACACACACACACACACACACACACACACACAAGAAAAAAAAATCTAAAATAGGAAATACATGCAATCAAAATCAAGAATTCATGTTATACTGTTGAAGGTGAATGAAAAGCTAAAGGAAATGAGGTCGTTGTTTTGCATGTATTCCTGACTCCAGCCTTCACTCTGCTTGTTGAAAAAAAAGTTTACTTTTTTTTTTTTTTTTTTAACATTTTATTTTGTTTTGTAAAAAAAAGGAAAGTGTTCGTTAATAGATTATTATATTTCAGTCATCATGTTTAAAAAACTTCTAAATTGTTATTGTTGGTTATTTCAATAAAAAGAAAAAAGTTTATTTATTTTGCTAAAAGAATTGTTTTTAATATTTAAGTTGATAAATATTAGGAAAATAAGCTTTAAGAAATAGACATTTTTGTTTGTTTTCAAAAGTTTCATGAATATTTTATCAGGACTGGAATTACTTCTGCAAACAAACATTAGATTTGAAATGTTGCTTTTTAACAACTTAATTAAACAGAATAAATAAACATTGGAAAGTCAGGGAACCAAAAAACACAAAAGAACAAACAACCAATAGGTGTCTTCTATTCATCTTACACAAAACAGCTGGGAAACTAAAAGCACAGTCTGGAGTTTCCCTTGTTCTTTAGAATAAACATCACACATTTGCATAAATCACAAATTTTAGTAAGTGTACTTGTCATCATACTGAATATGTTTTTATTTCAGCTTTATACCATAAAAAATAATAATACGAATAATAATACTAATAATAATACTACTACTACGACTACTACTACTAACAACAACACCACCACCACCAGCAACAACAACAACAATAATAATACTAATAATAATACTAATACTACTACTACGACTACTACTACTAACAACAACAACACCACCACCACCACCAGCAATAACAACAACAATAATAATACTAATAATAATACTAATACTACTACTACGACTACTACTACTAACAACACCACCACCACCACCAGCAACAACAACAACAATAATAATACTAATAATAATACTAATACTACTACTACGACTACTACTACTAACAACCCCACCGCCACCAGCAACAACAACAACAATAATAATACTAATAATAATACTAATACTACTACTACGACTACTACTACTAACAACACCACCACCACCAGCAACAACAACAACAATAATAATACTAATAATAATACTAATACTACTACTACGACTACTACTACTAACAACAACAACACCACCACCACCAGCAACAACAACAACAACAATAATAATACTAATAATAATACTAATACTACTACTACGACTACTACTACTAACAACAACAACACCACCACCACCAGCAATAACAACAACAATAATAATACTAATAATAATACTAATACTACTACTACGACTACTACTACTAACAACACCACCACCACCACCAGCAACAACAACAATAATAATACTAATAATAATACTAATACTACTACTACGACTACTACTACTAACAACAACAACACCACCACCACCAGCAACAACAACAACAATAATAATACTAATAATAATACTAATACTACTACTACGACTACTACTACTACTACTACTACTACTAACAACAACACCACCACCACCAACAACAATAATAATAATACTAATAATAATACTAATACTAATACTACGACTACTACTACTACTACTAACAACAACAACAACACCACCACCACCAGCAACAACAACAACAATAATAATACTAATAATAATACTAATACTACTACTACGACTACTACTACTAACAACAACAACAACAACACCACCACCAACAACAACAACAATAATAATACTCATAATAATACTAATACTACTACTACGACTACTACTACTAACAACAACCTTGTGGACAGTGGGACTCGAACCCCCAACCTATGGATCAGCGATCCAGCACCCTATACCACTAGACCACCACTGCCCCCAATAATAATTCTTCATCCATTCATTCATTTTCTAAGCTACTTAATCCTAATTAGGGCCACATGGAAGCTCGAACCTATTTTAGCCAACTCTGGGCGAGGGCGGGGTACCCTCTGGACAGTTTGCCAGGCCATTGCAGGGCATATGTATGTATATACATTTAGTTTAATTGTTTTAGGCACAGATTTTTAGGAATCCTGTTCTGACTTGAGTGAGATCAGGTGAACATGAAATTATTTATAAAGCTGCTTTTACTTCCTTGAATGTGTTCAAAAAACAATCTCGACCTGAATCAACATTGACAGCAATTCTGAGAAAATCTAAAAGTAGATCTGTCACTTTTTAGTTATAAACTGCTTGTTTCTATTTATTCAACCACACAAATTCTTACAATGATTTTCATTCCAAGGTGACATTCTTTACATATATTTTCCGATTTAATACTTGGAAAATTAAAACAAAAACGATTTTTGGATCCACACCTTTTTTTTTTTTGTATTAAAGTCATGCCATTGTAAAGTTCTCTCATCATATTAGTTCAGTGAGGGAGGTTTATACAAAGAAAGCAAACAAGCAAAAAACGATTCATAAGCAATTTCAATCTTTCCACAGGCGAACTTATTTCCAATGACAGGGAAGTAGATAGGCTTCTTTCAACCCCATTTTCCTAGTATTATTTATTCAGAGATGACATACTAGCATTTAATAGGCTGTGTCTCTATCATTTTCATCTCTGACTCAGACAGGGTAAAATTTTGCATAAATTAAATGTGACCTGTCAGATGGTCTGCATACTTTAACTGGACAATCGGCAGGGTATCTGAACTGTTCAATAAAGTAGTAGAATATGTTTGTGAATTCTGTTAACAACAGAGAACAACTCTGAGATAAATCAGAGAGAGAGAGAGAGAGAGAGAGAGAGAGAGAGAGAGAGAGAGAGAGAGAGAGAGAGAGAGAGAGAGAGAGAGAGAGAGAGCCAGGTGCAATACATCACTCAAGCAAAGCCTGGAATGTGTCCAAGTGAGAGTGATGTAATTTTAGTTGAAATAGTTCTGCTGTTTTGGCAGTTACACACACACACACACACACACACACACACACACACACACACACACACACACTCACTCTCTCTCTCTCTCTCTCTCTCTCTCTCTCCCCCTCCCTTCTCGCTCTTTCTCTTTCCATTCATCATGGCAGCCACCACAGCAGGTGAAACATAACAATCGGCGGGTTCATTTCACGTGAGCGTGTCTCTATGTCCCCTGCCAGCGCCAGCACCAATTGCCTGTGTCATCGACAAACTGATGGAGGAAAGAGGCACGCCAAATCCATTCCCACTTTTCCCTGATCCCTGTTTCTCTAAGGTCTCAGAAGAACACACACACATATATACACACATAATAAATATCCATGCCTTATACTCAAGCCAGGGCGAAGGCCACTCTTTCATGGTGGCAGCAGTCTGTCTGTCTGTGTATGTGATCTGAACAGAGGTAAAAAAGTGGCCATGGAGGCCTCACAAAGCCATGTTGCACAGGATTACAGATTTAGAAAGCAGGCTAAGGCCACCCTTGGGCATGGCATAGTGCACCAAAAAAAAAAAAAAAAAAAAAAAAAAAAAAAGGCGAATGAGCATTACACAACATTTAAGCATTTTGTTGTTTTACTTTCTGTAAAAATAAAAAAAAACTAAAAAGAGGATGAATGAGCATTACACAACATTTCAGCATTTTGTTGTTTTACTTTCTGTTAAAAAAAAAAAAAGTTCTTTTTGGATGTCACTGGGGTAGCATTACTGAAGCACAATCTTTTGTATCTTTGGTATGTATGTTCTACCTACAAGACACAAGATAGAGCAGTATGATGGTGCAATGGTTAGCATGACTGTATCACAGCAAGAAGGCCTAGGCTTTATTCACACCTGGGCTCGTTTGCTTCTGTGTGGAGTTTGTTTGTTCTGCCCATGCTTGTGTGAGTTTCCTCCAAGTTGCCACAAGGTTTCCTCCTTGATTTCCACCAGCATTTCCAAAAGCATGTACAGTAGGCTAATAGACTGTTCCAAAATCTCCCTTAGGTGTGTGTGTGTGTGTGTGTGTGTGTGTGTGTGTGTGTGTGTGTGTGTGTGTGTGTGTGTGTGTGTGTGTGTGTGAATGGTAGTGTGTGTGTGTTGGCGCTGCGATGGCCTGACGAGTTGTCCTGAGCTAGCTGAGATGAAAAGAAGCCTTCCCAGGACCCTAATTAGGATTAAGTTGTTTAGAAAATAAGTAAATTAATAATACATAAGAAAGGTAGAAAATATAGACTCTAGCCTATCACCATCAAGGAAAGGTGTATTGAGGATGAAGACTAAGATGCTAAAGGTTCCATATTTTCATATTTATGCCACTTTAATTGCTTGCTGAAGAGGTATTGCAGGTCTTGTTAAGAAAACCCATTTGATCAGCTAGCAGAAGTTTGTTCTACCACCTGGGTGCCAGGAAAGTCATTCTTGATATATGAAGGTGTTCTACCTTGAGGACTAGTGAATCAAATTAAGCTGTGCTCTAGGCTCAAAGGGAATGTGCTCCAGAGTAGGATTTCATTAGAAGCTTCAGGGATACTGGTTCATTTTTAGATTAGTAGACAAGCATCAGTGATTTATAGTCAATCTGTTACAGTAGACTGCAGATGGTCAGCGGAGGGAACATAGTGGGTGATGTGGGAGAACTTTCTGAGGTTGAAAACACAATCTTACAGCTGGATTCTGGATCAGTTTCAGGAGTCTGATGGAGTTTAGTGCAATATCTGCCAAGTTACTGCCTTTTTTCCAACTAAAACATTAGAATTGAGAAAAAAAAAATGCATGACTGGCCTACATGAAAAGAAATAGTCAGTCCTTGCAGTTATAAATGAGAATACTCAACTTAGCTATATGATAAAATTTGAAACAGTGTGTAAAGCTTAATGTTGGGATGCTGATGGGTGGTAGAAAAATACCCCAAACACAATCAGAATTTTTGTCCCATTTGGCTTACCATTCATCCATAAAAGGACGTCAGGACAGATACAAAGTCTGCTAAGTGTGCTACTAAAGTTCCATTGGACATCCCACAATAAAAGCTGCTTCCCCAGAACTATCCAAGGTGTTCTGGATTTGCCAGATGTTGTCATTTGATAGACCTTGTTTTAAAGAGTTCTACTGAGGTCTACCAGTGTTAATAGAAACTTGTCCACTCAAGTACTTCTTCTTTTCCTTTGGACTGTTCCCTTCAAGGGCAAGGGTTGCCACAGCAAATCATCTGCCTCCATCTCACCCTGTCCTCTGCATCTTCTTCTCTTACGCCAACGACCTTCATGTCCTCCTTCACCACATCCATAAATCTCTTTTTTCGTCTTCCTCTAGGCCTTCTGCCTGGTGGTGCCAACCTCAGCATCCTACTACCAATATTCACTGTCACTTCTTTGTACATGTCCAAATCATCTCACTCTAGCCTCTAACTTTGTCTCCAATACCTCTAACATGTATTGTCCCTCTGATGTACTCATTCCTGATCCTACCCATTCTCATTACTCCCAGAGAACCTCAACATTTTCATCTCTGCTACCTCCAGTTCTGCCTCCTGTCTTTACCCCAGTGCCACTGTTTCTAAACCATACAACATTGCTGGCCACAGTTTTCTCCAACCATTCCAACCTGCCTGCACACGCTTCTTCATCTCTTTTGCACACTCTCCATTGCTCTGGATTGTTGAGTCTAAGTACTTAAAATCCTCCACCTTCTTTATCTCCGCTCCCTGTAACCTCACTGTTCCTGTTGGGTCCTTGTCATTCACAAACATGTATTCTGTCTTACTGAGGCGAACCTTCATTCCTCTCCTTTCCAGGGCATACCTCCACTTCTCTAGATTTTCCTCCACTTGTTCCCTGCTCTCACTACAGATCACAATGTCATCTGCAAAACATCACAGACCATGGAGATTCTTGTCTAACCTTGTCTGTCAGGCTGTCCATCATCATAGCAAACAAGAAGAGGCTCAGAGCTGATCCTTGATGCAGTCCCACCTCCACCTGAATTCTTTGGTCATGCCGACAGCATTCTTCACCACTGTCTTACATCTCTCATACATGTCCTGCACCACTCTAACATACTTCTCTGCCACTCCAGACTTCCTCATGCAATACCACAGTTCTTCTCTTGGCACCCTGTCATATGCTTTCTCCAGATTCAAAAAAATTTGTCCACTCAAGTACGTTTGTGGGTCTCTTAAAGAGCTCATATGAGTGAATGCTGGTAATTGTATAATTAAAGTATGTGATTCTTCATGAGTGAGTATATTGGCAGTAGGATGCTGAGGTTAGAACTACCAGGCAGAAGGCCTAGAGGAAGACCAAAGAAGAGATTTATGAATGTGGTGAAGGAAGACATGAAGGTCATTGGAGTAAGAGAATAAGATGCAGAGGACAGGGCGAGATGGAGGCAGATGGTTTGCTGTGGCGACCCCTGAAGGGAACAGCCGAAAGGAAAAGAAGAAGATTCTTCATGAGGCAATTAACTGCATCTCTTACAGGTTATATCTTTCTCATGCCCAGCATTTCTGGGATGGATTCTGGACCAACCAAGATTTTGATTGAGATAAAATTATCGCCAAAGAGGAATGAAACAGGCAGCCTTGTGTATTTGTTAGAATGAAGTCTAGAATTTCAGGAATGCAAAACAAAGCAGGGAGGCTTTTTATAAATAAATGAATTGTAAGGAGGTTGATGGCCATCCCATCTGACCCCAGGCACAGATGTTGTACTCCTTGACAGCTTGGCAGGACATTAAAGGGTCAACATACACAAGCATTCAAACTCACATTCACACATAAGAACAATATGGAAAAGAAAGTTAGTCTCATGTATATGTTTTGGGCTGTAGGAGAAAACCAGAGTACGCTGAGGTAACCCATACAAGTATGAGAAGAACCTGCAAACTCCACACAGAAATGCCTTTACTGAATCTGAATGTAGAATCTAAGTCTTGATGTGAGGCACAAGTACTAACCACTAAACCATTGTTCTGTACTTTAAGAAAATAATTTTCACATTTATTTCCCATGAAATCTCTCCACAAGGTTGTCACTGTCCCCCCCCCAGTGCAGCTAACTGGGTTATCAAAGGCCGGCCATGTCTCCCACTGTCTATGGTGTGAGGCATGTAAAAGAACCATTGCTGACTTTCGACAAGAGTAGGCTGCAAAGCCATCGGCGTGTTTCTGCCCTGCGATGGCCTGGCGAGCTGTCCAGGGTGTACTCTGCCCTCGCCCAAAGTTGGCTGGGATGGGCACCAGCCTCCCCGTGACCCTAATTAGGATTAAGCGGGTACAGAAAATGAACTGATTTCCCATGAAATCCACAATCACAAGCTCATCATCATCCTCATCATCTTCCGTGTCGGTTTGTGGAGGCAGAAGACTAAGCAATGAGGTCCAGATCTCCAATGATGTCTCTCTTCTCCAGCTCTTCCTGGAGACACTGAGGCATTCCCAGACAAGCTGACAGACATAATCCTTCCGGCATGTTGAGCGTAGCCCCCGGGGTCTCTTCCCGGGTGGACATGCCCGAAACACCACACCAGGTAGGCATTCGGGAGGCATTCAAACCAGATTACCAAATCACCTCAACTGGCTTCTCTCAACATGAAGGATCAGTGGCTGTACTCCGAGCTCTCCCCGGTTGAGGGAGCTTCTCACCTTATGTCTAAGGGAGATCCCCACCACCCAGTGAAAGAAGCTCATTTCAACAGCTTGTATCCACGATCTTGTTCTTTTGGTCACTACCCAAAACTCATGACCATAGGTGAGGGTTGGAACGTAGATTGGCTGGTAAATTTAGAGCTTTGCCTTTTGGCTCAGCTCCGTCTTCACAACGACAGACCGGTACAGCCTTTACTTTAGAGCAGAGGCTGCAGCGATCTGCCTGTCAATCTCCCACTCCATCCTTCCCTTATTTGTAAACAAGACCCAGAGATACTTGAACTCCTCCACTTGGAGAAGGACCTCATTCCCAACCTGGAGGATGCATTCTACCCTTTTCTGACTGAGAACCATGACCTCGGACTTGGAGGTGCTGATTTTAGCCTGGCTCCTTTGCACTTAACTGCGAATAACTCCAATGAGAGCTGGAAGCAGAGATGAGATCCAATGGCCACCAAACTAAAACCCCTCAACACTGCGCTTAGAAATTCTGTCCATAATATTATGAGCAAAACTGGTGAAAAAGGACAGCCTTGGTGGACTCCAACCCTCACCGGAAATGAATTCAACCTGTTGTTCCCAATACAGACCAAGCTCTGGCTCCGGTGATACATCGACCAAATGGCCCATAGCAATGGGTCAGGAATACCATACTCCCAGACCACGCCCCACAAAATAACTCAAGGAACACAGTCGAAAGCCTTCTCCAAATCCACAAAACACATATGGACAGATTAGACAACTCCCCCCTCATGCCCCCTCCTATAGAGCACATAGAGTTGGTCGAGAGTGCTGCGACCAGAAGAAAAACCACATTATTCCTCCTGAAATCGAGGTTCAGCTATCGGTTGGCTCCTCCTCTCCATTACCCATGCATAGATTTTCCCGGGTAGGTTGAAGAGTGTGATTCCATGATAATTGGGACACACCCTCCAGTCCGCCTTTTAAAAAAGAACAACTACCACCCCAGTTTACCAATCCAGAGGTACGGCCCCCGATGACCATGCAATGTTGCAGAGACATGCCAACCAAGTTAGTCCCACAACATCCAAAGCACTGAGATATTTAGGGCCGATCTCATCCACCCCTGGAGCCAGACCACCAAGTAGCTTTTTGAATTCCTCAGTGACCTCAGCTCCAGTAATAGGCAGAACCCCACCCAAACTTTCAGGGTCTTTCTCCTCCATGAAGTGTGTGTTGGTGGGATTGAGGAGGTCCTCGAAGTATTTCTTCCACCTCCCGAAGACATCCCCAGTTGAGGTGAGCAGCTCCCCACTTCCACTGTAAACAGTATTTGTGGAGAACTGTCCCCCCCCCCCCCGCCTCAGGGTGTCTAATGGTGGTCCAGAACCTTTTTGAGGCCAACAAGAATCGCTTTCCAGAGCCTCACTGAACTCCTCCCATGCCTGTGATTTTGCATCGGTGACAGCTCGGGTTGCAGCACTGTCTGCTGCCTCAGGAATCCCACAGGCCAATAAGACCTGATAGGCCTCCTTTTTCAGCTGGATGGATTACCACCACAACAAGCACCGATGACTTTCCAGCTACAGCTATGGGCTGCCGTCTTAGCAATGGAGGCATGAAACATGGCCCATTCGGATTCCATGTCACCTGCCTCCTTTGGAATGTAGTTGTAGCTCTGCTGGAGGTGGGAGTTAAAGGCCCCTCTGACAGGAGCCTCCGCCAAACGTTCCCAGAAGACCCGAACTACACGCTTGGGCCTGCCAGGTTTGGAGGGCAGTCTCCCCTGCCATCGGATCCAGCTCACCACTGGGGCTGATTGGTTGACAGCTCAACTCCCCTCTTCACCTGAGCGTTCAGAACATGCGGCTGTAAGCCCGGTGACACGACTACAAAGTCGATCATTGAACAGCAACCTAGGGTGTCCTGGTGCCAAGTGCACTTATCGACACCCTTATGCTCAAACATGGTGTTTGTGATGGACAAACTGTGACTATCACAGAAGTCCAACAAACGAAACACCATTTGGGTTCAGACTGGAGATGTCGTACCTACCAATCACACCTTTCCTGGTCACACTATCGTTGCCCACATGGGTGTTGAAGTCTCTCAGGACAAAGAATGAGTCTCCCAGGAGAGCGTTCTCCAACACACCACAACCAAACTCCAAGAAGGGTGGGTACTCTGAACTGTCATTTGGTGCATAAGCACAAACAACAGTCAGGACCCGTCCCCCCTCCTGAAGGTGGATACCCTTTCGTCGACTTTGAAGAACTCCAACGTGTGGGTACCAAGACGGGGGCAACAAAGATGCCCACACCAGCTTGTCGCCTCTCCCCATGAGCAACTCCGGAATGGAATAAGGTCAAGTCCCTCTTTGAGATGGGAGATTCCAGAGCCAAAGCTATGCATTGAAGTGAGTCCGACTATATCTAGCCGGTATCTCTCCACCTCAAGTACCATCGCAGGCTACTTCCCTGCTAGAGAGGTGACATTCCATGTCCCAAGAGTCAAAGTCAGAAGCCAAGGATTGGTCCGACAGAACCCATGCCTTTGGCTGCCATCCAACTCACACTGCACCTGTCCCCTATAATCCCTTCTACATGTGGTGGGTCCATTTGGGCATGTCTCTTTTCCAGGCTGAACCCAGCCAGGCTCCATGGGCAAAAGCTTTGAGGCCCGCCCCAGGCCTGTGTCCAGGGGGACCCCAGTGACAGCGTCCAGGCAAGGGAAACTGTGCCCTTGTTTTTATTTTTTTTCATAGAGGTTCTTTTGAACCGTGCTTCATCTAAACCTTCACCTCGGACCTGTTTGCCTTGGATGACCCTACCAAGGGCATAATGCCAAAGACAACATAGATCCTAGGATCATTAGGACACACAAACCCCTCCACCACAATAAGGTGGCGATTCAAGGAGGGGGTAATAACAATCACAAGCTGTGTTTGTATTAAGGATGTAATACATGTTCCATATCCTTACACAGCAAAGTGGATCCAGGTGTGAGCCATTCCTTATAGAACTCCCTTCCCTACCCTTCATTCAGCTATAATGAGGCATGCTTTCCTCCCTTTGAAAATAGTGGCCAATATGCAAACTAAATTCTTGGAATATGTGTATAGATCTGGGAGATCTGCCATTAAACTGTATATGAAATTGCTCTGTATACAGCACATCTCTGATAAGAGGGACAATCTACAGCAGAAATTTAAACAGTTTAAATAGTTGCTACTCCTAAGACGAGGTTACCCAAACAAAGCACTCACAAAATCAGTCACAAGGCTTCTCATGAGCAAGAATATTTGAATCATGCATGAAGAAGTGCAGTGGTGACCCGGTGGTAGGGTGCTGGATTACTGATCCTAAGGTTGGGGGTTCAAGCCCCACTGTCAACGTGTTTATAAACCCCCTGTGCAACCAGCTGGGTTATCAAAGGTCGGACATGTCTCTCACTATCTATGATGAGAGCCTGCAGAAGAATCACTAACTTTTGTCAAATGGCGTTGCATAGCCATCAGCATGCTTCTTCTTTGTGATGGCCTGGCGAGCTGTCCAGGGTGTACTCTGCCCTTGCCCAAAGTCAGCCAAGATGAGCGTCAACCTCTCTGCAACACTAATTAGAATTAAACGGTCCAAAAAAATGAATGAATGAAAAAGTGCATGGGTAAGCAATAGAAAGTTTAACAAAGTTGAAAGCTGATATTTATTTTATCCAGAAGTGCATTTCAAGTGGCATTTAAGTGGGGAAAAAAATGCATGCAGATACATGCAATATTAGCCTCATCAGGGTTCAGTCATCTCTCTTTAACACGCACACTTAACTTGGCCATGCCACAAAAGCCAACCCATACGCTAAGTAGCAATTACTGTCCTTATTAACAAAAAGAAAAGCAATTTTGTGTCCACACACTGGTGAAAAGCAGAATGCAGGGTGTATGTGGAAGTATAAACACATTCAGTCCAGTCCAGACAGGACTTATCTCTGGCAAACATACTGTACAATAGACTGGGAAAAATAAACTACTCATTAACAGAGCGTGAGGTCTGAGCAAAGAAATCTCGGCCTGAGGTCTTGCAGTACAGATATGGCAAAGGGGACGTCTGTATAAAAATGGTAGGGACTTCTTGGACAGACCTCAACCTCACTTTTGGCTTAGTCTGTACTACAAGACCTCGGGTTGAGATTTCCTTGTAGAGTCAGAGTAAACAAGGTGAGCAAATCATTTATTTACCCAGAGTATCAGAGTATTGTTTCTCTGTCAGAGTAAAGTCTGGGCTCAGTTGAATGTGTTGTTGTTTACTGATTGTTGTTTTGAAGATGATCTGAATTAAATTTTTGAATGCAGGAATATTTTTGGATGGATTTCTTAATATTATGTCTTTTGGATTGCTGGGCTTGGTGGAGATTTGGGCTCTGTAAGTGCTTTTCTTCTTCTTCTTCTTCTTCTAATTATGATGATAATGATGATAATGATGATGATGATGATGATTATTATTATTATTATTAATATTAATATTATTATATTAATATATAGTAATAATAACAACAACAATAATAATAATAATAATAATAATAATAATAATAATAATAATAATAATAATAATAATAATAATGTGAAAGTATGGAAAATTACTCACTTATATCTCCCTTCCCAAGCTGCTTAAGCCACTGGATGAAGGCGGGGAGCATCCTGAACAGCTTCTGGGACCATTACAGCTTCAACAGACACATGGCCATTCACACTCACAATCACACTTTAGTAGCGATTTGGAACAGCCAGTTAGCGCTAATGTGTCTGTCCTTGAACTGAGGAAGGAAACCAGAGTACCCAGGTCAAAGTCAAAGTCAGCACATAAGTGCCCGGGTCTCACAGGACCTTGAACACAGGACCTTCATGCTGTGAGGCAGATGTGCTAATCACTGTGTTACCCAATATGGAAAATTCTAATGAAAAGAAAGTACTGTAGTTAATTTTAAATAAGCTTTGGTACATATTTCTTTTCAGAGAAAATAAATGCACAATTTCATGCTTTGTCTCACCAACTGCATTAAAATTTGGTAATATGTAATATTTGTATTTCAGGCCTGCAAAACATTTTAAAAAAAGGTAGAATGAGGCTAATTTTCAGCTAAAACAATTAATTGATGACTAAAACAGTTGTGATGTGAACAGGTCATGATCATAATTTGGTACAAATGCTGGAACCAGGAAGGGCCTAGACTTTCAGGAACAAAGATGACTTCAGATTATCAGTTCATCAACAAAAGTGTGAAAATGATTGAGGCACTAAGATAAAAAAAAAACCCTTAAGTCACATTATTTCAAGTCACATTTTTTTTTATCTCAGTGCCTCTATTATTAAAATTTAGAAAATCAATGGGCCTCACTGAAAGATAAAAAGGAGATTTAGACCTTTCACCCTCTATGGCGAGTAATATCATTAATCATTTTAATGAATTTAGAGTTTTTGATGTGGAAATAATTGGTGATTGATGTGATTGGTTTCATTCTGTTTCTTAGTTATATTCATATTTTTGTTGGGTATCTGGTGGCACAGTGTGGTGGCGGTTGGCACGTCCGCCTCACAGTACCATAGTTCTGGGCTCAAGTTCCGGGCTCGGCAAGTGTGTTTATATCTGGAGTTGAATGTTCCCCTTATGCTTACATGGGTGCCCTATGGGTACTCTGGTCTCTGCCAGTCCAAAGACAAGCACATTAGGCTAATTCATTGTTTCAAATTGCCCCTAGGTGCAAGTGTGAATTAATGTGCATTTCTGTGTGTTAATCTTTACCCTGTAATGGACTGGCAAGCTATTCAGGGTGTACCCCATCTTTGCCCAGTGATGGCTGAGATAGGTTCTTCTCAGTATAGTGGATAAAGCAAGAGCTTACAATTTATTCCCCCCCCACCACCATTCTAATGTATTTGACGAGAGTTTAAGATTGGGAATAATATTTGTTGACATATCTGTGGATTGTTTATTCGAATTGAATGCATTTTTGTAGGTTGCAAAAAGCTACAAAATATACATTTATTTTATAGGCTTTTTTTTTTTTAATGATCATTATGACCACACCACTCTCAGTCTTCCAAATTTATATGAATATTTCAGTGTAGTCCAATTATGGGCAAGCAAATCTGAAAATAAAGGTGTGCAGTATAATAGATGTTTCTGATGAATTAATGAATGAACTCTTTATTTATAAAAAGCTCTTTATTTATACATGTGTAGCTATAGAACGAGCACAGATCTGTCCTTCTCTCATATGTTTTATTCAAAATGGCAAAAAGTCAACACTTAATTATCAACCAAAGCAAGTGTTGAGTAACATCTAGCAGTTTTATGTCAGGGAAATGATGATTTAAGCAATTCCCTTTTACACAAATCCTAAACTTGGCCCTGCCCTAAAGGCCAACCCAAACTCACAACAATTACTGTCTTTTTTAACACAAAGCAAAGCGATTATGTGCCCAAATGCTGTTGGGAAGCAGAATACAGGGAGTGTACCAAATAGGCTAAATGTGTGCTAGAGTTTGAGGACAAATTCATTTAATTATTTCTAGAGAACATGTTATTACAGAATACATGTGTATGAATGACAGGGACACAAGAGAAAAATCTAGAGAGGTTGAGGTATGACCTGGAAAGGAGAGGAATGAAGGTTAGCCTCAGTATGACACAATACATGTATGTGAACGACAAGGACCTAAGAGGAACAGTGAGGTTACAGGGAGCAGAGATAAAGAAGGTGGAGGATTTTAAGTACAGTCGACCCTCTACTTACAAAAACCTCTGAATATGAAAAATCCAGGTTACGAAAAACATTTTCCTAAATTTTTGTCCTCTTTTTACAAAAACAACCTCTTTTTATGAAAAACGCCAAATGTGCCATTCAAAAATTCAAACACGCCATTCAAACATTCAAACAATGCGCAAGTTGCTCTCTCATTGGCTGTCTCCCAACATCCCGCCCCGCTGGACTCCCATTGGCCAGGAGGGCGCTGAACTGTACCCATTCTTGTACCCATACTTCCTGTTTGTCACTTCCTGTTTGTTTGTGAAGGAGAGTTGAACAGGACTGTTGGCTCGTGAGTCATTGCAGCGTTATATTTCGTTATCCATCATGGACCCCAAGAAAGTGATTTCCGGTGACACCGAAAAGAAGAAGCTTGCTCCGTTATCAATCGAAGTGAAGCAGGAGATAATTAAAAAAAAAATACGAAAGTGGGATGCAAAGGAGTATGGCCGAAACCCCTCTACAATCGGGACAATATTGAAGCAGAAGGAGACCTTAAAAGCGGAGATACAGTGATGGAGGCGATGGAGAGGATTATTTCGGAAAAAAGCAACCGCAATATTTAAGGACCTCATGAAGGAAAGTGGGAATGGGGGTGAGGGTTCTTCAGACCAGCATACTTCAGACCGGACTATAAAGCGTCGCATGGGTGGTTCGAGAGATTTAATGAAAGGTAAATCATTTTCTTTTACTTTTAACACATATTTCATACAAAATTGGTGTACTTATTTAATTTTTAAAGGGTTTATGGGGTAGTCTTGGGAGCCGTGGAACAAATCACGCGTTTCACTTTAAAATGCGCCTCTACTTACGAAAACCTCAGGTTACGAAAAGGAACACATCACACCAGAAACTTTTCTCCAACCCTTCCAGCCTGCTTGGAGAAAAGTGTCCGGTGTGACATGTGATAGGAAGGTATCGGCAAGAATGAAGGGAAAAGTGTACAAGACGACGAGGCCAGCGATGTTGGATGGTTTAGAAACAGTGGCTCTGGGGAAAAGACAGGAGGCAGAGCTGGAGGTCGCAGAGATGAAAATGTTGAGGTTCTCTTTGGGAGTAACGAGGATGGATAGGATCAGGAATGAGCACATCAGAGGGACAGCACATGTAAGAGGTTTTGGAGACAAAGTCAGAGAGACTAGACTGAGATGGTTTGGACATGTACAGAGGAGGGATATTGAATATATTGGTACAGTGGTAGGATGCTGAGGTTGGAACTACCAGGCAGAAGGCCTAGAGGAGGACCAAAGAGAAGATTTATGGATGTGGTGAGGGAGGACATGAAGGTAGTTGGTGTAAGAGAAGAAGATGCAGAGGATAGGGTGAGATGGAAGCGGATGATTCGCTGTGGCGAACCCTGAAGGGAACAGCCGAAAGGGGAAGAAGAAGAAATGACTTTTACTGTGTTCAATGGGAAAAATTTGCTCATTAATTTTTTTTTGTGAAAAAGAAATATTTTAATTGAGGTGGGTTGCATGGTAATGGGCTTACCGTGCACCTTGCAGTACAGTAATTCAGTTCAGATCCATCAGTTTATTTTCTATAACCGTTTAATCCTAACTAGGGTGGTGGAGAGGCTGGCGCCCATCCCAGCCAACTCTAGGCGAGGGCAGAGTACACCCTGGACAGCTCGCAGGTCATCGCAGGGCAAAAACACGCCGATGGCTTTACAGCCTACTCTTGTCTAAAGTCAGCAATGTTTTTTTTTACATGCCTCACACCATAGACAGTGAGAGACATGGCCAGCCTTTGATAACCCAGTTAGCTGCACCTGTTGGGGGCAGTGACAACCTTGTGGAAGTGGGACTCGAAACCCCAACCTTTGGATCAGCGATCCAGCACCCTATACCACTAGACCACCACTGCCCCAGTAGATAAAGGTAGGTAAGGTCTGTTGGGTTTTTACACCCGAGCCTCGTGGCTCATCAGGTTGGTGCTTATCCCTGGTTTCCATAGCGTGAAGCGACCAGGAGTTCAACTCCCCCTGGATTGGACGCGAGTCCATCGCAGGTTACCTTCCCAGTATATTTTTACTGATACCCATTTATACTGCTGGGTGAACAGAGGCACACTTCTGGTTGAGACCTTGCCCAGGGGTCTTAGCACAGTGAAGGTCTCAGTCGGATTCGAATTCACAACCTCCCGATCATGAACACAGCACTGTAACCACTACGCCACCGGCCCCACATACTGCCCCAGTACAGTAATTATAATCTGGAATAGATCTATCTCTTATACCCCCATTTCACTAGACTACGGTATGCAAGGATCGTAGCAGATAGGCGCAGAACGCAGTATATGGAAGAGCTTCGGCATTTTTACACAGAAAATGCGTGAAAATCCTACGGAAAAGTGGAAATTCTTACACTCTCGTAATGTTTACAGCATGTGTGGAACAGGTATGGAAAAGTACGCCAAAGTGACCCCACAGAACACTCAAGGAATTTTTTTCTGTGAATGTGTCTTTGAATATTTTGACCTGCCGGAAGCATACGGAAGTGGAGAAAGACTTGAGGAATAACTATGGAATCACACGGAATGACACAGAAGATGAGGGAATTGTAGAACTTTGCGGATGACAACATTTTTGCTTCTGTAAGTCTGTCGTGCTCTAGTGAAATGGCGGAATTAGCTATTAATTTGTAAAAAAATTAAAAAACAAAAAAATAATGCTATGGAAATAAATTATACACAATCAAAGATGAAAATTTATGATAACATGATAAGCGTGGAGCTGAATACAAGTTGCAGTCTTAAAAAAAAAATGCACTTTTATTTATTTATTTATTTTAATTAATTATTTAATTAATTTATTTATTTATGTATTTATATTAAACAAAAAGTAAAGCTTAATGAAATTCAGTCACATCTTAGTCTTTCCAGTATGTATAATCTTAAATGTATAAAGTTTAAATGTATTTTTTCCTTCTCTTGATGATTACCTGGCACATACTAGTATTTAATTTATTTATTTTTTACATGCTTTTTTATCCTGAGCTTGCAAAAGCATAATGAGCACAAAGCTTTATTTCAAACCTTTTTATTTAATGTTAAAGAGCATATAATCATTCATTAATCAAAACAGAAGGTGAATAACATCCATCATAGTAGAGATTTATTTTTGAGTTAGGTAAACAATCGGTGTGAAACTATTTGAAGAACATACATGAGAATTATGTGGGTGAAATACCGACTGAGAAAAAAGTATGTGCCCCACCTTGGGAAGAACAGCTTGTAAAATCTGCAAGCTTCACCTGGCATAAACTAAATGATTTGGAGGACAATTAATTTTATATGCCTTAACGTGTGGGAGACACATAAAATAGAGTGATACATAAAAAAAAAATAAAATAAAAACAGGCAATGGAAAATTCCTACTTGTAGCTGAAGTCCTCAGGGATGATGAACAGAAAAAGCCAGATTTAATAACAGGCCACATGTGCTGTTCAGCTAAATATGATTGTGGCTAACATAGTCCGATGAGGGATAAAACAAACAGTCCAAGTTACCATGGAAACTCATGACTGCACACACAAGCATTCTGATTGTGGAGTCAAAGTCAACAGACCTCGGTGCCAACAAGAACGGTATTACTTCAGGAAATTAGTTTGGCATGGTTAAGGACACTGGCTTTATTGAAGTAGAGGGATCTATTACTAGAATGTAACTAAACTTAATCATACACTTACACACTCAGGTGGCGATCCACAACAAATGAGAATGAACAAATTAGTTTCTGTCCCTTTGAGTCACATGTATGTACAGGAAAAAAAGTGCCCTTTAAGAATCAGGTCATAAAGAGAGAGAGAGAGAGAGAGAGAGAGAGAGAGAGAGAGAGAGAGAGAGAGAGAGAGATTAAAATGAACTGTGTCAAAGCTATTAAGAACAAACACTGTAATTATTATTACAGGGATCCCTCACTTTCCGCGGTTAATTGGGACCAAGATCCCCCCACAACCACCAAATCCCTCGAAGTAGGATCAACCCCCACCCTCCCCCCAACTGATGTATACGTACATGTATATGTGTATATAATATCAATAAATACATATTCAATGCTATAAATGCTTATAGTAACAATTAAACATTGAAAAATAACGCATAAGATGTAAATAAAATATAAATACACACACATACAGACGCGCGCGCACACACACACGCACACCTCACATAAAAATGTAAGTTGTTTTGATAGGAGGTTTTGGGTTGTTTTTTGTTTGTGTGGGTTTAGAGGTTTTTTTTTTTTTTTCATAATTGGCCTTGTTTTGCCACATTTTCATTAACTTTCCCCGTATTCTTCCTTAATTTCCTTATTTTTTAATTCAATGAATATTTAAAAAAAAAACCTGCAATGCACTGAAGCCACATGAATTGAAGCACGGAGTAGTGAGGGATCCCTGTATTATTATTATTATTATTATTATTATTATTATTATTGTTGTTGTTGTTGTTGTTGTCGATGTTTTATCACACTAATCACACTCAATTTAAATTCTTTAGGAACACATGCGGGAAGCTGTAAATGATGCAAAGAAATGAAAGCCTACTAATACAGTTCAGCCGTCATGCACTTAAATGGGGAATCATTGCACTTTTAATGTAATACACAGTGTAATTCAGAACAACCTATAATTCAGTAATGTAAAAAAAACATCATATTTGTAGTACAATTATAATGAGAATTAATAATAAGAATAATAACTAGAATAGCATTCATACAGTGTAAGGTACCTCCACTACACAGTATGGATAACGTATGTAATAAACCCATCATTAAACCACTGCACTATTACCCAGGTGCTCATCAAACCTAAACACCTTTAAAAAGAATAAAAGGGCATTTGAACTTAAACTCTGATTTGAACGAGTTGAGTTTTTCTTCAGACTTTGTGATATTGCTGCTTGTCTTGATATTATCAAAATTCGTGTGGCTTTCAGTGTTCGCTTTTGACATCACTCAAGGTCACAGTTGATTGTGTCATTTGAAAGTACAGACATGGTTTCCTCTAATGATGACTGGATGCCTATCGGCAATTGTTCTGAACTTATAAACCCTGTATATCCAAAACTTTATGGCCTGCACTGACCCTGGTCACCAAAACTCCCAAACCAAACACTTTAGGTGGAGCTAATAACATTCATTCATTTTCTGAACCGCTTAATCCTAATTAGGATCACGGGGTGGCTGGTGCCCATCCCAGCCAAGTCTAGGCGAGGGCACAGTACACCCTGGACAGCTCACCAGGCCATCGCAAGGCCAACACTCACACAACCATTTATACACACACTCACACCAAGGTGAGATTTGAAACAACCATTTAACCTACTGTGCATGTTTTTGGAGTTTGGGAGGAAACCCACAAAAGCGCAGGGAGAACATGCAAACTCCACTACTACCTCTCATCCTCGTCCTTATCCTCTTCCTCCTCCTCCTCCTACTACTACTACTCCTACCACTAATAGTACTACTACTACTACTACTACTCCTACTCCTCCTAATACTAGTACTACTACTATGCCTAATACTACTACTCCTCCTCCTACTACTACTCCCAATACTACTTCTGATACTACTACTACTACTACTATTACTACTACTACTCCTACTCCTCCTAATACTAGTACTACTATGCCTAATACTACTCCTCCTAATACTACTACTACTATTCCTAATACTACTACTATTACTACTCCTAATACCCTTTCTCCTAACACTACTAGTACTCTGAATACTACTACTCCTAATACTACTATTACTACTCCTAATATTACGACTACTGCTACTGCTACTACTACTCCTCCTACTATTACTACTCCTAATACTACTACTACCGGTACTCCTACTCCTCCTAATACTACTACTAATACTCCAACTCCTCCTAATATGACTCCTCCTCCTCCTCCTCCTACTACTACTACTACTACTAATAATAATAATAGTTCTTTGTCACTCTTAAAGTGCACTTAGTCTGCAGAATTTTCAAATTTTGTGCAGAAGTCATCAGTAGAGTTTTGTACTTCGGAAGGTGTGAACAAATTCTGCTGTAGCCTTTTCCTAAGGAACAGGAGACCTTCAGGCAAGCACCCTAAATCTCAGATACAAATGAGAAGCATAAAGCTTGAGCAAACATTTTGACATGCAATTATTTTGGTTGTTATCTATGTAAACTGCTTAAGGTGCAGGCTGAGACTAGCAGCATCTTGTCACGGCTGCATGCCAGCATTGAATGAATGATAGCCTAGACCTCTAGATTTGTGGTCTGACAGCAGTGAACTCATGCATTAAAATTCTGAACACATTAAATATGATCGGTTCTGTTTGGAACATTTCTGGCCCAGATTACAAAAAGCCATTAAAAGGATCTTAGCTGTGCACAAAAAGCTATTTCCATCACTGACCCATATGTGGCAAGTGCAGAGCACTCTGTAGACAATCACACACACAATATATATATATATATATATGCACAGTGTGTGTGTGTGTGTGTGTGTGTGTGTGTGTGTGTGTGTGCGTGTGTGTGAAGGTTAAGGTGTAAAGTCCAGTGATGATTTGGTGTTTAATGTGATGGTTACAATGAGAAGATCAGTGGTTCAGTTATCACTGTTGGGCCCCTGAGAAAGGCCCTTAATGCTCACTTGTATAAAAATGATAATTGTAAGTTGCTCTAGATAAAAACATCAGCTAAGTGTAAATGTAGGTAATCTTAAATTATTTCTCACTGTAGAATGCATTTCCCATGTGGACTGTTTCCCCATATCTCCCATGTATGATGCCAATTTTTCGTCATGAGAAGGAAAAGCGAGTAATTTTAAGAATTCATTTTAGATCAACAATAAAACACAGTAGCTTCTAATCAGTGTATAAACCAACACCCCGCCACCCCCCCTCTCGATCTCCCATATGGTCAGCAGCCACTATTAGCCATCAGGGCTAACCATGATCTAATGGCTATAAAATGCCAAATTAAACTTATGGAAAATCATGTTGCCTTGGCCATGGACCATCATGCATCACTGTTATGGAATGATGAGGTCACAGCCCAGGCTGAGTAGTGCTCCCTCTCCTCTCTACTTTTAATTGGGGGGGAAAAACGATTAATTTATATTTATGCTTTATGAAATCATGGCTACAGTGTGTCCTACTGGTAGGTTCTAAGAGCTCTTTCCTATTTCAATCGAAGGCAGTGTGATGTGTTATTCTGATGTTGCACATCAATTGCATGATACAACAGTGAAATCTACACCACACATTGATTCTGGTGTTATAGCAAACATGTATATATACTATATTAATATATATAATAATATAATAATATACTATATTATTTTATTTTGGGTGAAAAATCACATATGGCCTAGCGCAATAGTCGTCTTTAGTCT
>CM045739.1:24400000-24422500 GCA_024760905.1 Plotosus lineatus
TTAGGTAAAAAATAATCACCTCACAGCAAATTTACCATCTTTATAATTTAATTTGTTTATTTTCAAAGCATGGAACATCGACCATAGAAACCTTGGTGTAAACTCTTTAGAAATACTCGGAAAATACAACATAGTACAATGAGCAAAACAATACAAACCTTCCATAAAGCATCCAGAGCTATACTTTGAAATGGTGTTATTAAAAAAAATAATAAAATAAATAAACAAACAAAATGCCATGTTTTTATATTGATGTGGAGCAACAAAATGAATTTTCAGGGGAAAAAATTACATAGTCCTGTACTTGTGTTCAGTATAAATACCCTCTTCTGTTGGCTCACCTTTTTCAGGTGTAATTGTTTGGTTGGTTGCCCCGGTAATGTAAGAATTATGTACACATTACATTTTTTTTCTTACACAGTTGGCACTTATTTAACAGGTGAGTCAATAAATCTGTCAATAGCATGATAGCTTCCTCCTACTCCCCTCTGTCAAAATAGTAAGTTGTACGTTCTATTCTCCTGTTTATAGAATTCCTCAGCGAGGCACATAGAAACATGAATCAATGGTATTTAACATGCCTCTGTTCTGATGAGCTGATAAATCTTCCAATCTTTCCAGAAAATCGTACCAGAAAAAAAAAAAAAAAATCTCACAGTGGTGCGAGTCTGTTTCCTGATTAAATGTGTTTTAATATAGCCTTATATTACCTTCTGGGGGAAAATTAATAAATACAAAAAAATATTAAAAATATTTAATAAATAAAAGGAAATGACTCTGTATATATATGCCTTAACCTACCAACTCTTTATATTCTCATTTTTCTGTTCTGTAAATGAATTAATTAATTTATATTATTATTATTATTTTTTAATATATTTTTGATACTTATTGATTCAATCACTTTATTTATTTATTTATTTGTTTGTTTGTTTTTGTGGCTTAAGCTTGCCTAACAATTTGGGGCTGTTACCATAAATTTTAATAAATATTTTTGAAATACTGTACATTTTTATTTGTTTCCATCAACATTATCGACAGAAATGATGACTGGAACAAAGATACTTCTATGAATGTATATGTACAGTCGGCCCTCTACTTATGAGATTAATCCGTTCCAGAGCCATTTTCGGAATCTGGAGTTTTGGTAAGTAAAGGTGCATTTTACATATAAAACGCATGATTCGTTCCAAGGCTCCCAAGACAACCTCATAAACCCTTTAAAAAATGATAAAAGTACACCAATTTTGTAAGAAATATGTATGAAATATGTGTTAAAAGTAAAAGAAAATTATTTATTAAACCATTTAAACATTTTATTAACATCATCATCATCATCATCTTCTTCCGCTTAGTCCAGGGTCGGGTCGCGGGGGCAGCAACCTTAGCAAAAAGGTCCAGACATCCCTCTCCCGAGCTACTTCCTCCAACTCTCCCGGGGGGACACCGAGGCGGTCCCAGACAAGCCGAGAGACATAGTCCCTCCAGTGTGTTCTAGGTCGACCCCGGGGTCTCTTCCCGGTTGGACATGCCCGAAACACCACACCAGGGAGGCGTCCGGGGGGCATTCTGACCAGATGCCCGAGCCACCTCAACTGGCCCCTCTCAATGCGGAGGAGCAGCGGATCTACTCCGAGCTCTCCCGGATGGCGGAGCTTCTCACCCTATCTCTAAGGGAGAACCCGCCACCCGGCGAAGAAAGCTCATTTCAGCCGCTTGTATCCGTGATCTTGTTCTTTCGGTCATTACCCAAAGCTCGTGACCATAGGTGAGGGTTGGAACGTAGATCGACTGGTAAATTGAGAGCTTCGCCTTGCGGCTCAGCTCCTTTTTCACCACAACGGACCGGTACAGGCACCGCTTAACAGCAGAGGCTGCAGCGATCCGTCTGTCGATCTCTCGCTCCATCCTTCCCTCACTCGTAAACAAGACCCCAAGATACTTAAACTCCTCCACTTGGGGCAGGACCTCATTCCCGACCCGGAGGGTGCATTCCACCATTGTCCGACTGAGAACCATGGCCTCGGACTTGGAGGTACTGATCTTCATCCCGGCTGCTTCGCACTCACCTGCGAATCGCTCCAATGAGAGCTGGAGGGCCCGACTTGATGAAGCCAAAAGGACAACATCATCCGCAAAAAGCAGAGACGATATCCGATGGCCACCAAACCAGAACCCCTCATCGCCTCGACTGCGCCTAGAAATTCTGTCCATAAAAATTATGAACAGAATCGGTGACAAAGGACAGCCTTGGCGGACTCCAACTCCCACTGGAAACGAATCCGACCTGCTGTTACCAATACGGACCAAACTCTGGCTCCGGTGATACAGCGACCGAATCGCTCGTAGCAACGGATCCGGAACGCCGTATTCTCGGAGCACGCCCCACAAGATCTTTCGAGGGACACGGTCGAAAGCCTTCTCCAAATCTACAAAGCACATGTGGACAGATTGGGCAAACTCCCATGCCCCCTCCAGAATCCTGTGGAGCGTATAGAGTTGGTCAAGAGTGCTGCGGCCAGGACGAAAACCACATTGTTCCTCCTGAATCCGAGGTTCGACTATCGGTCGGATCCTCCTCTCTAGTACCCCTGCATAGACTTTCCCAGGTAGGCTGAGGAGTGTAATTCCCCGATAATTGGAACATACCCTCCGGTCCCCGTTCTTAAAATTGGGACCACCACCCCAGTTTGCCAATCCAGAGGTACAGCCCCCGATGACCACGCGATGTTGCAGAGACGTGTCAACCAAGACAGTCCTACAACATCCAGAGCCCTGAGATATTCCGGGCGGATCTCGTCCAACCCCGGAGCTCGACCACCGAGGAGCTTTTTGACAACCTCAGTGACCTCCACTCCAGTGATGGGCGGACCCTCACCCGAACCCCCAGGGTCTTCCTCTTCCACGGAGGGCGTGTTGGTGGGATTGAGAAGGTCCTCAAAGTATTCCCTCCACCTCTCAACAACATCCCCAGTCAAGGTAAGCAGCTCCCCACCTCCACCGTTAATTTTATTGACATATTAAACTGTTTTATGAACATATTTATTAATTAAACCATCATTAAAAATTTTTTATTAACGCACACACACACACACACACACACACACACACACACACACACACACTCTCTTTCTCTCTCTGTCTCTCTGGTGTGTTTTCCCGAATGCGGGCTCCGCCCACACACAACGCGCAGCTGACGAAACAATAGTATTTAAATGTTTAAATGGATGTGATGTTGTATTTAAAGTGGAATTACAGTACCTGTTTGAAAGATTACAGGTCCTGATTCAATATTAACTTGCTTCCTTGCGAGATCGGAGGTCTTGTCCCACGGAGCACTCTGTTTTCATGCTCCTTCTGCTTCAATATCGTTCCGAAATAATCACCTTCATCACTGTATTTCTGCTTTAAGGTCTCCTTCTGCTTCGTCCCGATTGGAGAGGGGTTTTAGTGATAACGAAATATCACGCTGCATGATCAATCTCAAAACAAGCCAACAGTCCTGTTCAACTCTCCTTCATGTGTGTGACAAACAGGAAGTATGGGTTCAGGTCAGCCTCCTCCTGGCCAAAGAAGGCCAGCCGGGCGGGATTTTGGGAAACAGCCAATGAGAGAGCAACTTGCACATTGTTTGAATTTTGAATGGTGTGTTTGGTGCTTTTCGTAAAAAGAGGTTGTTTTCGTAAAAAGAGGACGGAAAATTAGGAAAATGTTTTTCCTAACCTGGATTTTTCATATGCAGAGGTTTTCAGAAGTAGAGGGCCGGCAGTATATTTATTCTGTTCAAGTTAATGATTTGAATTTGTAAAGCATTAAATTAAAAAATCCATGAAACAGCTATTTAGAAACAATAATGTACAAGTGCCTTTGAATTTCATTCAAATTATAGCTTTGGTTAATGGAGAAAATTAAAGAAGTGCAAGTCTTCAAGTTTTTATATATTATATATATATATATATATATAATGCAGCCATGAGGCGGGGCGGGGGGGGGGCAAGCCCGAGCCCGGATAAATGCAGAGGGTTGCGACAGGAAGGGCATCCGGCGTAAAACTTCTGCCAAAAAAAAAATGCAAATGATCAATACAGAATTCATACCGGATCGGTCGAGGCCCGGGTTAACAACGACCGCCATCAGTGCTGTCAACCAACAGGGTGCTGATGGAAATTGGACTACTGTTGGTCGAAGACGTCGAAGAAGGAGAGGCGGGAGGCGTGTCCGTAGGCAGAGAGAGAAGAGGAAATGCGTGAGCCTCGGACTGAGAGTAGGGACTTTGAATGTTGGAACTATGCAAGGAAAAGATAGGGAGCTGGCTGACATGATGCAGAAGAGGAAGGTGGACATACTGTGTGTTCAGGAGACAAGGTGGAAAGGTCGCAAGGCTAGAAGCATAGGAGCAGGGTTTAAACTGTTTTATAATGGTGTGGATGGGAAGAGAAATGGAGTAGGAGTCATCTTGAAGGAGGGGTTTGTCAGGAATGTTCTAGAAGTGAAAAGAGTGTCAGACAGAGTGATGAGTCTCAAGTTAGAAATTGAAGGCGTGATAGTCAATGTTGATAGTGCTTATGCCCCACAGGCAGGATGTAAGCTAGAAGAGAAGGAGAGATTCTGGAGTGAGTTAGATGAAGTGATGCAGAGTACCCCCAGAGGTGAAAGAGTGGTCATTGGAGCAGACTTCAATGGACATGTTGGTGCAGGCAACAGAGGGGACGAGGAAGTGATGGGCAGGTTTGGTATCCAGGACAGGAACACAGAAGGACAGATGTTGATCGATTTTGCAAAAAGGATGGAAATGGCTGTGGTGAATACTTTCTTCAAGAAGAAACAGAAGCATAGGGTGACTTATGAAAGCGGAGGTAAGAGCACACAGGTAGACTACATCTTGTGTAGGCGATGTAATTTGAAGGAAGTCAGTGACTGCAAAGTAGTAGTGGGTGAGAGTGTTGCCAAACAGCATAGGATGGTGGTGTGCAGGATGACACTGATGGTGAGAAAGGTGAAAAAGGCAAAGGTAGAGCAGAAGACAAAGTGGTGGAAGCTGAAAAAGGAAGAGTGTCGTGTTGTCTTCAAGGAGGAGTTGAAACAGGCTTTGGGTAGTCAGGAAGTGCTTCCAGAGGACTGGACAACCACAGCCAATGTGATCAGGAGACCGGTAGGAGAGTACTTGGTGTGTCCTCTGGAAGGAAAGTAGATAAGGAAACTTGGTGGTGGAATGAGGAAGTGCAGGAGTGTGTACAAAAGAAGAGGTTAGCCAAGAAGAAGTGGGACATTGAGAGGACCGAAGAGAGTAAACAGGAGTACAGAGAGACACAGCGTAAGGCGAAGGTAGCAGTGTCAAAGGCCAAACAGAGGGCGTATGATGACTTGTATGATAGGTTGAACAGTAAGGAGGGAGAAAATGATCTATACAGGTTAGCACAGCAGAGAAATAGAGATGGGAAAGATGTACAGCAAGTTAGAGTGATAAAGGACAGAGAGGGAAATGTATTGACTGATGACAGAAGTGTGCTGGGAAGATGGAAAGAGTACTTTGAAGAGCTGATGAATGAGGAAAATGAGAGAGAAAAAAGAGTAGAAGGGGTGACCGTTGAGGAGCAGGAAGTAGCAAAGATTAGTAAGGGAGAAGTGAAAAGGGCATTGAAGAGGATGAAGAGTGGAAAGGCAGTTGGCCCTGATGACATACCAGTTGAGGTATGGAAGTGTCTAGGGGAGGTAGCAGTAGATTTTCTGACAAGAATATTCAACAAGGTCTTAGAAAGTGAGCAGATGCCAGAGGAATGGAGGAGAAGTGTGCTTGTGCCCATTTTTAAGAACAAGGGCGATGTACAGAGTTGTGGCAACTACAGAGGGATAAAGTTGATGAGCCATACAATGAAGCTATGGGAAAGAATAGTGGAAGCAAGACTAAGGGCAGAGGTCAGCATTTGTGAACAACAGTTTGGTTTCATGCCAAGAAAGAGCACCACAGATGCAATGTTTGCTTTGAGGATGTTAATAGAGAAGTACAGAGAAGGTCAGAAGGAGCTGCATTGTGCCTTTGTGGATCTGGAGAAAGCATATGACAGGGTGCCGAGAGAAGAACTGTGGTATTGTATGAGGAAGTCTGGAGTGACAGAGAAGTATGTTAGAGTGGTGCAGGACATGTATGATAGATGTAAGACAGTGGTGAGGTGTGCTGTCGGTGTGACAGAAGAGTTCAAGGTGGAGGTGGGACTGCATCAAGGGTCAGCTCTCAGCCCCTTCTTGTTTGCTATGGTGATGGACAGGCTAACAGATGAGGTTAGACAAGAATCTCCATGGACTATGATGTTTGCAGATGACATAGTGATCTGTAGTGAGAGCAGAGACCAAGTGGAGGAAAATCTAGAGAGGTGGAGGTATGCCCTGGAAAGGAGGGGATTGAAGGTTAGTCTTAGTAAGACAGAATACATGTGTGTGAACGACAAGGACCCAAGAGGAACTTTGAGGTTACAGGGGGCAGAGATAAAGAAGGTGGAGGATTTTAAGTACTTAGGCTCAACAATCCAGAGCAATGGAGAGTGTGGAAAAGAGGTGAAGAAGCGCGTGCAGGCAGGTTGGAATGGATGGAGAAAAGTGTCCGGTGTGATGTGTGATAGGAGAATATCGGCAAGAATGAAGGGAAAAGTGTACAAGACGGTGATGAGGCCAACAATGTTGTATGGTTTAGAGACAGTGGCCCTGGGGAAAAGACAGGAGTCAGAGTTGGAGGTAGCAGAGATGAAAATGTTGAGGTTCTCTTTGGGAGTAACGAGGATGGATAGGATCCGAAATGAGTACATCAGAGGGACAGCACATGTTAGATGTTTTGGAGACAAAGTCAGAGAGGCTAGATTGAGATGGTTTGGACATGTACAGAGGAGGGATAGTGAGTATATTGGTCGTAGGATGCTGAGGTTGGAACTACCAGGCAAAAGGCCCAGAGGAAGACCAAAGAGAAGATTTATGGATGCAGTGAAGGCGGACATGAAGGTCGTTGGAGGAAGAGTAGAAGATGCAGAGGATAGGGAGAGATGGAGGCAGATCATTTGCTGTGGCGACCCCTGAAGGGAACAGCCGAAAGGAAAAGAAGAAGATATATATATATATATATATATATATATATATATATATATATATATAAAACTATCAGTTATATAGCGTGTTACTCTTGTGTTAAGACGTCTTAGCTGTGATCTTTGTGTTTACACTGTTTTGCGGACTTTTGTAACCCTAAGCAAATATGGTTGTCAGAAGCGTAAGCCTACTAGCATGGGTGCAAGTCTCATGCACAGAGACGAATTAACGATCTGCTCGGATCGGCGCAATCTAACATACATACTCAGTTAAGCAAAGAGAGTTGTAAAATGAATGAAAACCCGAATCCAGGAAAGAGAACTCTCCGCTCTGCTGTTGATTCACATCAGTGCAGGCTGTGTTCTAAACAAGTTCAATGGCACCCTTGCACACTTGAAAGACCGGAAGTCGGTATAACCCACAGCAAGTTCACTACTTCCGCAAGTACACTACTTTCGGTTTTGAGCGCCTCACATATTGTAAGCGTTGATTGACTGTTTTTTATAGATATATTAAACTAATATTAATTTTTTTTATTAACACATACACACACATATCTCTCTCTCTCTCTCTCTCTCTCTCTCTCTCTCTCTCTCTCTCTGTATCTCTCGCTGCGGGCCACGCCCAAAAGACAGGGAATTCAAAGGACATTCCCTGCTTACAAACTCAACTTTAATTTGATTCCTTGAGGGATTGGAATTCCAGATCAGCTCAAATGCGCCCACATTTATTAAACATTTACTGAATTAAACAACTTAAAAAACTAAAAACTAAAGCGTTATTCCCTCTCTCTCTCTCTCTCTCTCTGTCACGCGCACTGCGGGCCACGCCCACAAGACGTGAATTCAAAGCATATTCCCTGCTTAACCATTTACTGAATTAAAACAACTTAAAAAACTGAACTAAAAACTAAAGCGTTATTCCTTCTCTCTCTCTCTCTCTCTCTCTCTCTGCTTCTCTCTCACGCGCCACGCCCACAAGATGTGAATTCAATAAGCTCAATTGCACGTACATTTATTAAACATTTACTGAATTAAAACAATTAAAAAAAACTAAACTAAAAACTAATGAGTGAAGCTTCCTTACAAGTTACTTATTTATTAAACCATTTAAAATTGACCGGGACAAGTTATTTTCTCTCAGGGACAGAGCTGACGCTAGCACGTTGTTTATGGATTTACCCTCGGAATGTGTGTTCAGTGATTCTCAGGATGGATCTGGTGATTCAGGGAGGAAACACAGAAAACGAGGTAAGAGAGGAGGGGTGCGATGGCGAGTACGCGCGTGGAAATCCAGACCCCCACTACCTACATTGATGTTGTCCAATGTACGATCGCTAAGAAATAAACTTTCTGAACTTGATGCTTGTACGCGGTATCTGTATGAGTTTAGAGACAGTTGTTTGATATGCCTGACAGAAACATGGCTCAACAGTTCCGTTGATGACAGTACCCTTACGCTACCCGGGTTCGGCTCCCCTATACGCTTAGACAGGAGGGTGGAGGATACAGGCAAGACCATAGGAGGTGTAAGAACTATACAGTGAGAGACAAGATATGTACATCCGACATAGAGTTGCTATCGATATCCTTGAGACCATCATATCTGCCTAGAGAGTTCGGGCAATTATTTGTTGTTCTTGTGTACATTCCCCCCAGTGCCAACAACAACCAAGCTGCATCTGTAATACACGATCAAGTTCAGAAACTAGACTCAATCTCCCCAGAAGCCCCCAAGTTCGTGCTAGGCGATTTTAACGGTGCTACGCTCAAGTCTGTCTTACCTAATTATGAGCAGTATGTGAAGTGTGCAACACGAAAACAGAGAACAATCGACCTATGTTACGGTAACATCAAACACGCCTATAAAACCATCGCCAAGCCGCCCATCGGCGCCTCTGACCACAACTCTATCTTCATGCTGCCTTCCTACAATCAGAAACTGAAGACGCAGAAGGTGCAGACAAAGTGTGTCAGATCCTGGGACCCTGAGTCAGTAGAGCGACTGCAAGGTTGTTTAGACTGCACCAACTGGGACATGTTTTTTGATAACTGTGACGACCCTTCCACAGTAGCTGACACCATCACCAGCTATATCAAGTTTTGTGTGGACAGTGTTATCCCCCAGAGAGAGATTAAACTGTACCCTAATAACAAGCCCTGGGTAACGAAAGAACTCAAAGTGCTCTTAAACGAGAAGAAAAGGTTGTTCTGTGCTAAGGATACTGTTCAGCTGAAATCTATTCAGAGAGATATTAACATGCAGATAAAGAAGTGCAAGGAGGACTACAAAGACAAAGTCGAGTCCCAGTTCCGCTCGAACAACACCAGACAAGCGTGGCAGGGTGTCAAGAACATGATTGGCTGTCCTTGTAAGCAATCATCAATCAGCACAGGAGACGACAACAGTTACTCGGAGGACCTCAACAAGTTCTACGCCAGATTCGACACCTACGACTTCAGTGATGAATGCAGCATCATCCACGACAAGATCAACGCCTTGAACGACGACAACATCACCATTACACCGGAGGCCGTCAAACACCAGTTCTCCAGACTCAATATAAGGAAAGCTTCAGGACCCGATTCTCTTGATGGAATAATTCTCAAACAGTGCTGTGAACAGTTGTGTAATGTGTTTTCGAAATTATACCAACTCTCCATCGACATCCATGTGATACCCTCAGTTTGGAAAACATCAAAGATTGTCCCAGTCCCAAAGAAGGCTAACTCCACTCAGATGAACGATTTTAGACCTGTGGCCCTTACATCCATTGCAATGAAGTGTTTCGAACGTATTGTGCTAAATTTCTTATTGTGTGATGTTCAACACTTGATGGATCCATATCAGTTTGCATACAGGGCAAGGAGAGGTGTTGAGGATGCCAAACTTGTTATTTTAAACAGTATATACAAGCACTTAGAATTACCCAGATCTTATGTTAGAATTCTCTTTGTTGATTTTTCATCTGCTTTTAATACCATTCAGCCTCACATTTTATTGTCTAAGCTTTTAAACATGGGTGTAAACAGCAAGGTTTTATTGTGGATTGAGAGTTTTTTAACCGAAAGATCCCAATTTGTTATTGTTAATTCATCTTGTTCATCTTTGTTGTTCACCAACACTGGAGCCCCCCAAGGTTGTGTTATATCACCGGTCTTATTCACATTGTATACCAATGATTGTGTAAGCCAAGCGTTAAATTGTCTGACGGTTAAGTTTGCTGACGATGCCGCTTTGGTTGGACTTATACAAGACAATGAACTGTGCTATAGATCCGAAATTGACAGATTTGTGACCTGGTGCGAGGACAATTATTTAAAGTTAAACATTTCAAAGACAAAGGAAATGGTGATTAATTTTCGCAGCAAACAAGTCGTATCTGGACCTGTGATTATCAAGGACGAGTGTGTGGATATTGTTGAGGAATACAAGTACCTCGGGACAATTATCGATAACAAATTGAACTGGAACTCTAACACCGATGCAGTTTTCAAAAAATGTCAACAGAGACTACACTTCCTTCGAAAATTACGGTCCTTTAATGTTAGTGCCAGTGTTATGTCGTTATTTTACCATTGTTTTGTTGAAAGTGTTCTAACCTTTTCTTTTCAATGTTGGTACGGTGCTTTATCTTTAAATAACAAATCACGTTTAGATAAACTTGTTTTAATTGCTGCCAAAGTAGCGGGAGTCACTTTTTACGATTTGTCTTATCTCTATGAAAAACGTGTTTTAAAGTTAGCTTTGAAGATTTTATCTGATCCTGACCATGTCTTATACAAAGAGTATGTTTTGCTGCCTTCTGGACTAAGATATTTGTTGCCACGTTTTAAAACCAATAGAGCTTTTAAAACCTTTGTTCCATTCAGCATCCGTCTTTTAAATGATTGTTGAGCTTGTTCATGTTGTCTACCATGTGTCATGTATCATGTGTATGTCTTGTTTTTAAATGTGTAATGTTACCACTTTCAAATGTACAAAGAATTCCCGTACGGGTAATAAAGTTTTGTCATTGTCATCATCATCATTCCTTCTGTCTCTATCTGGGATGTTGAGAGAAAGCCAATGAGAGAGCAACTCGCGCGTCTGAAATTTTGATTGGCGCGTTTGAAATTTACTTTCTTTTTGTAAGAGGGGATTGTTTCGTATCTCGGGGACGGAAACTCAGAAAAATGTTTTTCGTAACCCAGGGATTTCGTACACAGAGTTCTTCGTAAGTTGGGGCTGACTGTATATATATATATATATATATATATATATATATATATATATATATAAAATGAAAACTCACCAGATGTAAATAAAAAGATGAAAGGGAAACCAAATCCCATGGGATGCGTGTGAAATTGAAATATACAGTGGTACCATCTTTTTTTGGGGGATTTTTTTCCGTTCTCAGGAGTCGCCACAGCGAATCATCTGATTCGCACATTTGATTTGGCATAGGTTTTTACGTCGGATGCCCGTCCTGTCACAACCCTTTAGCAAGGGACAGAAACACGCTGACAGCTTTGCAGACTTCTCTTTACGAAAGTCAGCAATGGTTCTTTTACATGCCTCTCACCATAAACAGTGAGAGACATGGCCCGCCTTTGATAACCCAGTTAGCTGCACTGGGGGGACAACCCTAGGATCAGCGATCCTGCGCCCTATTCACTTGACCACCACTGCCCCCATACAGTGGTTCCTTGACTTACAAATTTAATCCGTTCCGAGGGCAAGCTCGTAAGCTGAAACGTTTGTTTGATAAAACAAATATTTTCATAAGAAATAACAGAAAAAAAATTAATCTATTCCATCCCCCTCCCAAACTCATATAACCTGCTAAAGACAAGTATATTTGACCTAATATATGAAAGATAAACATAATTTTTTGATTGGACTAATCCTTTTGTCTTTTCCCTTCTTCAGGGGTCGCCATAATGAATCATCTGATTTACGTTTGATTTGGCATAGGTTTTGATGCCCTTCCTGACACAAGCCTTTAGCAAGGGGCAGAAACACGCTGATGGCTATGCAGCTACTCTTTCTGAAAGTCAGAAATGGTTCTTTTACATGAAGATCCCACCATAGACAATGAGGGACATGACCAGCCTTTGATAACCCAGTTAGCTGCATTGAGGGTGATAGTGACAACCTTGTGAAGAGTGGGACTCGAACCCCCAACCTTAGGATCAGCAATCCAGGGCCCATTACCACCAGGCTACCACTGCCATTAATAATTATTAATAATAAATAATAATAAAACAAGAATAAACAATAAGTCAACTAACCCTTCCAATCATCAACTGCAGCTGTATGCAGATGTCATGTGGACAGGCATGAGGTGGTGCATAACAGAGGAGGAAGAGGATAATTTTGTGCAAGTGCATGCTACGAATGCCAGTGAGGAAAGGCTTGTGTTGAGCTCCCACAAGGCCAGTGCTTCTCAAATAGTGGGGGAAGCCCCCTAAGGGGGTTGTGGTGTGTGTGTGTGGGGGTGTTATAATCCTGGGAAACATGCATTTTTGCCATACTATACCAAAATTAAGTGTAATTGCACATCCACTACAGTAGTTGGCAGTAGTGCTCTCATTGTCACACTATGGGGAAAAAGCATCAAGCAAACAATATACAGTTCAGTAAACACTATTTATTGTTGTGCTAGGGGCCATGAAATGTTTTTTTTTCTTCCAAGAGGAAGCATCACAGAAAATAATTGAGATGCACTTCACAAGGCATTCTCGGAGCAAGGAGGAATACACGCGGAAGAATACGAGGCTAATCGACCCGGAAAAGCCATTTCCCCAGCAGAGCTCATAAATCAAAATTTTGATCGTTGGATGGGGCAGATTTTTGGTGGGATTGAAGCTCGTATCATGGAAAAGTCGTGATAAAAGACACTCGTAAGTCAAGGTACCACTGTACTTAGGTTATTGAACAATTTAAGTAGGTTGCTGTATTACTGATCGCAAGATTAGAGGTTCAAGCCACACTATCAGCGGGCCATCACTGTTGTGCCCCCAGTGCAGCTAACTGGGCTGGCGATGTCTCTCACTGTCAATGGTGAGGGGCATGTAAAAGAACCACTGCTGACTTTTGTCAAGAGTAGGCTGCATAGCCATCAGCTAGTTTTTGCTCCGCAATGACCTGGTGAGCTGTCCAGGTTGTACCCCACCCTCGCCTAGAGCCGGCTGAGATCGACGCCAGCTTCTCAGTGACACTAATTAGGTTTAAACTGTTCAGAAAATAAATGACTGCGTGTAGAAACAGATGCTCCCCACCATACCAACGAGTTAGCTTCCGGAGGGTCATTCATTAACTGAATTTGTTCGCATGTTGTTACAGGACGTTCTACTGATATGTTACATATAGATACTGTATAGATTTTATTCAATTTCTATTTCTACGATACTTTTTCTTCAATTTCCTCATCACTGCTGTAGTAACCAAAAAAAAAAACAACAACATAAAACACTAGAAACACTAATTAAGTTTGAGTCGACAATTTTATTAATACAGTAAAAAGGTTTTTGTACATAATAATAATATATTATAATATAATATAATGTAATAATAGTATACTCCAATAATAATATAATATTATAATAATATGATATAATGTAATAATATTATACAATAACAATATTATATGTGACGCTCTCCACTGAAAGCAGGCGCTTGTCAGTGACACACGGAGCTTGGAGACGAAGCGCGGCTTATCTGGACTTCTAAACAAGTATTGAAAGCGCACTTGCTCACTCAAAAGATCAGAAGTCTGGAACCAATATTGCACCCTGTGGCACAGTGGTGTATTGGTTAGTATGTCCACCTCAAGGCCAGTTCCTTGGTTTGAGTTCTGGGATCGGTGAGGGCATTTCTTTATGGAGAATGTATGTTTTTTTCCCCCCAACTACTTTGGTTTACCGAGTTGTGAAAGTTAAGAGTTGTGTCTGGATGCCATGAGATGAAACCATTCAGAGAAATGAAGTAGAGAGCTGAAGTAGGTTTACAACACCAGTAGGATTAAATGGTTTGGCTAATGAATAAATTTTTATATATATATATATATATATATATATATATATATATATATATATATATATATATATATATATATATATATATATATATATATATATATATATATATATATATATATATATATATATATATATATATATATATACACATATATACATATACACACACATATATACATATATATATATATACACATATATATATATACATACATATATGTATACATATATATATATATATATATATACATACATATATGTATACATATATATATATATATATATATATATATATATATATATATATATATATATATATATATATATATATATATATATATATATATATATATTAAAAAATATGAATGGTCCAAGGTTTTCCAACACAATGTTGGGTTTCCAATGAGCAAAAATTCTTGACTTCATTGTTTAATAAAATGAAATGTGGAATACACGACTCATTTTTCCTCTGATCCACCGTCTCCTATCGTGCTTCTTTCTCAGAGTCGCTATGACAGAGGGGCTGTGAGCTGGCATCTCCTTTGCCCCTTGGTGCAGTCCGCACCCGTGCCGTCACTGTGGCGTCTCGGGACATTCTTTCCCACAAGCGGGTGCATAGTTGTAGCGTCTCCTCATGCGGTGACGCGGGTCACTTCAAAGCGGCGGGCGCCCCCACAGCTGCAGCCTGTCAGGACCCGTGCCCTGCTCCAGTTTGTAATCATTATTAAAGGCTTGAACCCAGAGGCATCTCTGCCGCTGTTCACACCCCCCATCACCTCCCTCGCCACTTCACTGGTGCCTCATAGATGGGCTCGGCTTCAGGCGACGCTGGTGACCAGAAGCCTGCTCAGGCAACTGAAAGCTTCTGTAAGAGTAACATGTTTACAGTGTGATCTTTATTTTATATTCTAGTGGACATTTGGTCTTGGTTTTTAATATAATATATAACTGTGAGGTTGAAGGAGAATCACTATTAAAAAAAAAAAAAATATATATATATATATATATATATATATATATATATATATAATATTTTGAATTAATCATTGTGCATATGAAACATTTTTATGCATAACTGCAATAAATTAAAAAGAAGAGAGTTACTTTTCAGATAGTTGGTATATTAGCTACATTTTTGTATTATGAAAAAATTGAAACAGTGAAACAGAGTGGTTAGCATAGCGCCCCCCCATCCCCCATCCCCAACAACAAGGTTCTTCAGTTTAAGTGCTGAGCCTGGGAGTGTGAAGTTCCCATGTAATCCTTGTTCTTGTGTGGCTTTCCTCCGGGTAATCCAGTTTCCTCCAACAGTCCAAAGAAATGCAAATTAGGCAAACTGGCTGTTCCAAATTGCCCCCATTGGTGTGAGAGAGTGTGAATGGTTGTATTTATGTGTGCTGGCATTGCGATGGTCTGTTGAGGTGTTCATGTTGTAGCCCCCCGTGTCGGCTGCAATAAGCTCCAGCCTCCCCATGACTCTAGTTCAGTGGTTCTTAACCTTGTTGGCGGTACTGAACCCCACCAGTTTCATATGCACATTCACCGAACCCTTCTTTATTGAAAAATATATATATATTTTTTTCGAGACAGGTTTTCACTGCGGCACCAAGCTGACTGTGCGGGGCAGTGATGGTTTATTGGTATAGGGCGCTGTATCGCTGATCCAAAGGTTGGGGGTTCGAGTCCCATTCTCCACAAGGTTGTCACTGTCCCCCCCAGTGCAGCTAACTGGGTTATCAAAGGCGGGCCATGTCTCTCACTGTCTAAACATTTTAAGGTTGTAACTGGTTCATTTTTCATCAACGTTTTGAATTGATGAGGGAAAAACAGAAACACTCCACAAAGTCGTCTCCAGCACATCCCTAACACGTTCAATACGGTTAGGGGCAGGACTGTGGGGGGTTGCCAATACATTTGTGAGAATGATTCCTCATACTCCCTGAATTGTTTCAGGCCTCACTTTATATCCGTGCCATTCGGGAAGAAAAAGTGCATTGATGTGAAATCAAGTCATCTGCTAGCTTGTTAGCCTTGCAATGAGCAAAGAGACATTTATGGAGACAATCTGTGGCCTATATTAGACCTTGAGACATCTGAGCCTCCCTTATTACAACTGTACAATATACTGCGGTCACCACCAGAGCTTTCACGCTTCTTTTCCACGAGCCTTTGGAATGCAGAAGCTGAGGGAATTGAATGGCACCAGCGCATGGTTTCTTAACTACAGCCCTCACACAACCTAAACAAGCCAAGTCTCCTTAGCTACTGAGCTTTTCTAGGACAGTCCAGTGAAACAGATGCCAGACTACTCGGTAACTATATTGTCATCAGCGCCGTTGTAAATATTTCAATAGTCGGTTTGTTTCCTTCTCCACCACAAAGTGTGACTCACTGATAGTAAGTGCATAGCGATTTTCGGAATCATACACATCTGAATAACAATCATTTACACACTCACTCGTCTGTCCAACCCACCAGTAAACCAAGCAGCTGGAGGTGACTGGAAGCCATGCTAAAGGCGATGTTTCCTTTCCATTTCCTTCCTCCCCACATCTCAACATCACTGTGATGTAACTCCAGGTGTTCTGAAGGAGAAACGCCTTCATGTAATGCCTGATAACCTTTCATTAACAATTCGGTTATCCATGAGGAATAAATAAATCACGGTAACTTCCTCCGTCTGTGTTTGCAATGAGTCAGATTGCAACAGTCAGGGGGGAAAAAAAGCTTATATTTCTCTAAACACATCTTATTTCAAGAAAATTTGTCATGTATATTCAGGATCTGTAGCTTTGCTATCAGACCAAATTTTATTTGAATCTGATTCTGATTATTTTTATAGTATAAACACAACAATTTAAATTTAACACGGAAAATCACAATTTTAGAAGTGTGGTACAACAGCAGATCCAGCAGTGGGATACTCTGGATTTAATTTGTAAAGCCTAGTAGAGGTTTGCACTCTCTGGGTGCTCTTTTTATAATATATATTTTAAGAGATCAGGCTATTTTTTAATATATCTACAAGGATCCCGTGCTACTTTGTGCTTCAGTTCATGCAGCTTCAGTGCATCACATTTAAAAAAAATATTCATTGAATTAAAAAATGAGGAAATTAAGGAAGAATATGGGAAAAGTTAAGGAAAATGCTGCAAAACAAGACCAATTATGCAAAAGAACCCCAAAAAAACAAAAACAAAAAAACAAACCCCCCCATCAAAACTACTTACATTTTTATGTGAGGTGCACATCTGTATGTGTGTGCATTTATGTTTTATTTACATCTTATGTATTATTTTTGAATGTTTAATTGTTATTATAAACATTTATAGCGTTGAATGTGGATTTATTGATATTATATACACATATACATGTACGGATACGTCAGTTGGGGGGGTGGATTCTACTTTGCGAAATTCAATGGTCGCGGGGGATCTCAGTCCCAATTAACCGCGGAAAGTGAGGGATCCCTGTATATCAATACATGCATTTTTATGTACCACTGTGACTTGCAGGTTCTGAGTGAAGGGATGTGAAATGTGGAAAATGCTCTCAAGTGTTCAAATCTGGCACCAATACCAACTATTTGAAGCCATTCTTTGATTTATTTTTATTTCTTGATATAATATCTCCCAAATTAATAAATTATGTTAACCTTGCATATTTAACCTTGAATTCTTGCAATGAAAGAAGAGTGAAAGACTGTCTGTCTGTCTTCCTTTTGGCTTTTTCCCTTTTACTCGGGAGTCGCCACAGCGAATCATCTGATACGCACGTTTGATTTGGCAGAGGTTTTTACGTCGGATGCCCTTCCTGTCACAACCCTTTTTAGCAAGGGACAGAAACACGCTGACGACTTTGCAGCTACTCTTTACGAAAGTCAGCAATGGTTCTTTTACATGCCTCACACCATAGACAGTGAGAGACATGGCCCGCCTTTGATAACCCAGTTAGCTGCACTGGGGGTGTGTGTGTGTGTGTGACAGTGACAACCTTATGGAGAGTGGGACTCGAACCCCCAACCTTTGGATCAGCGATCCAGCACCCTATACCACTAGACCACCAGTGCGCCCCGAAGAGTGAAACACTATAAGCAATTAATATTCAGTATCTGCATTGGGTCTGACCAGTAGTGTAGTGGTGATGGAAGTCTGTGGATGGGTACATGATTGAAAGGTTGTGGGTTCATATCCTCATTAGACGATGAAGTTATTAGCCAGATGATGGAACAGTGTCCCATACGGGAGGAAATGACCTCCTCGTCGCTTCACTCTCAGGAAGCCGGTGATAAGCTCCAGCCCGAGGAACCAGTAGGCTGGGTGTTATAGACTTTCCCTTTTTGGTTGTTTTTTTATGCACATGGTGTGTGTGTGTGTGTGTGTGTGTGTGTGTGTGTGTGTGTGTGTGTGTTTTCTGTTGTTACACAGTGATGATAGGATATACTTTTTTATATTAATTAAACATTATTTGAATGTTGCTAAGGAAGTGCATTTCTTTCAAGGTCTACAATTTACCCATGTAATGTAGAGTTATGTAGTTTCAAGCAGGATGAGATGTTTGAATTCTTCAATCTGTAATAAACGTCAATTACATTGCATTTCAAGGCACAATATTCCAGCTGTGAAGTCACATCAGATCTTTTTCTGGTGTTGATGCTTTACTGGACACACTAAACAGTCATAACAATACATGTATGCGATATGAGTGTGGTATTATGAGTAGTGGAATATATTATTGGAGATTACCGGTGCTTCATCACACTTCTCTAAATAAACAGCACAAAGCCTATTTCACAATAAAATCCCCTTCGCACACACCCAAACAAAACTCTGAACCAAGTTTATAATCCTGCCTGTCTTAAAAAAAAAAGAACAATTGAGACCAGTCCATCTCCTCCCTTTCAAAGCCTTGACAAAGTCAATGTGTTGAAACTGCAGGTAAATACAATATCAAAACTCGTTATATATGAGTCAGTTGCGAGCGACCATTATAAATTATGATTTTTATATCTGGTGGCCTTGGCTCCACCCTCTATTTTCAGTAATAAATTATTTTAATATTTGTGACGCGCTCCACCGAATGTAGGCGCTTGTCAACTGACACACGGAGATTTTCAGACAAAGCGCAGCTGATCCAGACTTCCGATCTTTCAAGTACGTAAGTGCGCTTTGAATACTTGTTTAGTACTCAACATTCACTTGCTTAGTTGAAAGATCGGAAGTCCGGATAAGCCGCGCTTTGTCTCAAAAGCTCCGTGTGTCAGTTGACAAGTGCCTACATTCGGTGGAGTGCGTCACATTTTTATTTATTTATTTATTTGGTTTGATAACGTAGGCTATATCATGTTAATCCATGGGGGCAGTGGTGGCTCGGTGGTCAAGGTTCAAGCCCCACTAATACCGAGTTATCACTGCTGTCCCCCCAGTGCAGCTAACTGGATTATTTATCAAAGGTCGGCCATGTCTCTCGTTGTCTCTGGTGAAAGGCATGTAATCGAACCATTGCTTTCATTCGTAGATAGTAGGCCATTGGGGTTGCCATCAGCATGTCCCTGCCCTGCCCTGCGATGGCCTAACGAGCTACCCAGAGTGTACTCTGCCCTCATTCAGAGTCAGTGAGCTGGGAGCTGGCCTCCCCATGACCCTAAGTCGGATTAAGCGGTTTGTAAAATGAATGAATGTAAGTTCAGCATGGTATTGGATAATATTATACCCCACTATCAAATCATAATAGTTAATATTTCCAACTGATCTATTTTTAATTTATTTTGATGCTGTAAATACTGTTACTGATGCATAGTGTCCCATTTAAAAAACAAACAAACAAAAAAAAAACCTCAGCCATTCCACAACATTTGGGTTTTTTTTTATGGCTGATCATTTGTTGGTGAAAGTTGATATTTAAGAAGTTTCATGACACCAACATAATCTTTTCAAGTCAACTGCTATACACCTACATAAACATTTATAAAAAGGCTATAGCAACTGGCTTCCAACAAAGGATTCTAGAGTCAGATGTGAAGTTGACCTAACGCCTGATTGAGCCATAACGATTGTCTTCAACGCTAACAAGTGTGAGACTTTTAAAGCTTGCGTACTTTGCATTGTGTGGTGTCTCTACAACTAAGGTTGTTGGCCAGTTCAATTCTGGTGTCTCACAAATGCATATTGCTGTTATAACTGAGGGCGAACTCGCATCAAAAATGTACTGGGTATGAACCCAGAACTTGGATGTTTCTGTGTGTAGTTTGGATGTTCTCGTTATGCTCGCATGGGTTTCCTCCCACAGTCCAAATACATGTCCACTAGGCTAATTGCTTTTCCAAATTTCCCCTGGTGAGGAGGTGAGTGTGACTTGTTGTGTATTTTATCCTGCAATTGTCCGGTGAGCTGTTCAGGGTGTTCCCTGCCTTCACCTCCCAGTTTCCCAGTGGTCTCCATTTCTTTAAATTGATCTTCAGAATTATTATTTTGTTTTAAAGTAAATTCATGATATACATTTATTATTTACACAGAAGGGAGTGCAGTTGCTCTGAATAAGAGCTTTTTTACTTGCAACAGCTGCTGGATTACAATCATGTTGATGCTCAGTATAACAGAATCATTGCAATATTGCATTTATAAAACAGTTCTTACATTACGGACGCTCCCCAATTTACGTTCATCCATTTTTCTTTTTTTCAATTTTATGTTTTTTTTTTCCTTCAAATTTTGAGTTTAGACGTACCTACGTAGTACGCTGACGTAATGACACAATGAAGCTGCATCGATTGTTTACAAACTACAGACTGAATGTATCCCTCCTTCCCAGTTCAGTTATATGTATATCGTTTATGTGTGTGTATATATATATATATATATATATATATATATATATATATATATATATATATATATATATATATATATATATATATATATATATATATATATGATTTTCTGAGTACATCCTTTCGTAGCAGAGTGCTCAATACTTTTTGGTAGAGCAAATAGTAAAAATAATAAAAGGAGAGGACAAAGACTTTCTATTGAAACTCCATTTATCACTACACATCTGTTTCGAGGGGTGGTGAAACCATCCTCTCTCTGCAGGTGATTATAGAAGAAAAAAAAATATATATATATATATAGCGTGGTAACCTTATGTTAAGACGTCGTCACTGTGATCTTTGTGTTTACATTGTTTTGTGGACTTTTGTAACCCTAAGCAAATCTGGTTGGTCAGAAGTGTAAACCTACTCGCATGGGTGCAAGTCTCATACACAGAGATGAATTACTATCTGCTTGGATCGGCACAATCTACCATGCATACTCAGTTAAGCAAAGAGAGTTGTAAAATGAATGAAACCACAAATTACAGAACAATTACATATATTTATTATCTACCCCAGTGCGGCTAACTGGGTTATCAAAGGCAGGCCATGTCTCTCACTGTCTATGGTGAGAGGCATGTAAAAGAACCATTGCTGACTTTCGTAAAGAGTAACTGCAAAGCTGTCAGCGTGTTTCTGTCCCTTGCTAAAAAGGGTTGTGACAGGAAGGGCACCGACGTAAAAACCTCTGCCAAATCAAACGTGCGAGTCAGATGATTCGCTGCGGCGACTCCCAAGTAAAAAGGGAAAAAGCCGAAAGGAAGACAGACAGACATTATCTTTTCGCAGAATCCTAAGAGTGTATACTTATTTTTATATTAATATTCATTTGGATTTGTACTTGTTCTTTGTATGCATCTCTTGAATAAAGTTTACTTACTTACTTACACAAAACAAAGAACTCTCCGCTTTGCTGGGATTCCCATCAGTGCAGGCTGTGTTGTAAATGAGTTCAACGGCACCCTTGTGCACTTGAAAGGCCGGAAGTCTGTATAACCCACAGCAAGTACACTACTTTTGCAAGTACACTACTTTCGGCATTGAGCGCTTCACATATTGTAAGCGTTGATTGGCTGTTTTAAGCTTCATGTAAAGTGCCTTGGTATAAATAAGTGACTTTTTTGAAATTAATGTTGATATTATTTGATAACATTGTAAAATAATATCAAATATATGTTTATAATAATTGATTTAGTGGTGTTTTATGAGATACGGTAATGGTATTTATGGACGTATGGTACAGTATGAGCGTCATACGTCACGCATCATACGTCACTGGAACAACTTACTTTCACTTTCAACTTACGTTTGACCATCCGGAACCAATTAAAAACGTAAGTCGGGGAGCGTCTGTATATACGTAGTTATACTGTATTATGTTTTTATATGTATATGTGTGTGTGTATATATATATATATATATATATATATATATATACTTGCTAATTTTAGTTATATTTTACTTATAAATAAAAAGCAGTATATATAAGTAAAAAAAAGGAAACGCGCGGACATTTCAAGCACAACATGG
>CM045739.1:24425000-24452500 GCA_024760905.1 Plotosus lineatus
AATACATGAGAAAACCACACTCAATGTAATAAAAGGTCAAAAGGATAAAGGCACATGCTTGGTACATGATGAACTGATATTCCACTGATCTTATGCTGGTCCCAGTGGCACTTATCAAGCGCCTTCTAGTTGGCCTTGACCCTTAGTGCACTTAAGATACACACACACACACACACACACACACACACACACACACACAGTGATATCGGGCTTCAACTTTCTGTCAGACTGCTTGTAATTTAATCAAGACTTTGTGCAAGCTATTCTTTGAAGCCAGCATGATAAAAATATACCCACCCACCCAACACACACACACGCACGCACACACACACACATTCAAAGAGATCGCTTTTACTGTTACAGCCGCCAAACTTCTGAGTCAGTGTGTAATTTTAAATAAATACTTAAAGGTTCTTTTATTAGATGCATTACTGACCTAAGTCATAATTCACACATCGAATATCATGGAAGGAAAACATCCAAATAAATCAAACATCACATAGAGAAATATAGCAGTTTAATTACTTACTTACTTGGAAATGTATAAGACATTCCTGGTTGTTGGGTTGAAGTGTACATGGGAGATAACATTATTTAAATGAAGTACGTTCTTCCTTGTATAAGCCCTGTGTTGGAATTTACAGGGTAATAAATGACTTGTTACTTATCGGAGAGAAACTGAAGCTTATTAACATGACAGCTCTTGTTTCCCAAAGGAAAGAAAGCAGTAAAAAACACAAACATAGTTTTGCCTGTTGCAACCTGATGGTGCTTTATGAACATTTTCTCTTTAAAATCCACCAGAAGTAGTCGTGCTGCACTAATGTTTTTTATTCCATGTGTACTCTCGCTCTGCCAGCAATATCTCAAGTTTGATCCACGCGAACTGCACAGCAGTAAATCATTCATGTCTGCAAATGCACAGCTTGGGCTCAGACAATGGGGCACATTCAGGAGACCTGTTCAGGAGAATGGAAACATGCATGAGCAAATCTTGAGCCGGTGTGCTGCTTGTTAAGGGAGTCGAGGAGTCCTCGGCACTGCTTGTGTGGAATGTGAATAATTTTTGGTTTTCCCTTTGGATTAATTATGCACAACAATCCCTTCAATCCTATTTGCTCTTTAAGGAGCCACTTATCTTTTAAGCCGCTGGCATTGAAACCCTGCAAGGCGCATTCTCGTAGTTCTCTGCACCACATACGATCGATCCCAGCTAGATTCCAAGTAATAATAATAAGAGAAGAAGAAGAAGAAAAAGAAATAATAATGCATATACTATTGTGTATGTACACAACACAATTAAAAAAATGCTAAACCACAACTGTTTGTAAATCTTTTATAAAATGGCTCTTTATTTACAGTACAGTACTGTATAGCCATTAATCAAACCAACTCCAGCAATGGAGACTGAGATGGTTCGTTACTGCCCTTCGCTGACCCCGTTTGTCAGGCTAACAGGTGTGGCTTAATCTACCTCCCCCTCTACACCCAACCCAAAAATCACTTTTAACACCATCCATCATAACATTAAGATTCCCACATCAAGTATAGCGCTAAGCTCGTTCCTCTGTTAATTAGCTTGACCGTTGCTAGTGTAAATGAATCTTTTGCACTGGATCCAAGACAAAATATCTACACTGCCTCCCCTTTTACTGTCGAATCCTTTTTTGTGTCATGCAGCCCGCCACTTTAGCCTCCAATAGAGACCCTTAGCCCTTCTAGGTCTGGCCAAGGCACCAAGGCGGCTTTGGTATCAAGAAACGCAGGACAACGGGAACAACTGCGCTTCGAATTTAGGCCCGTGTTTATCAGTAGCTGGTAATAGGAACCAGAGAGACAAAGTCGGGCTGTACAAAGGCATGGCAATTTGACAGAAGCACACAGGGCTATTGTTTTTCAGCTTAATTGGCCCTTGTTCATGCCTTCGATCCCAGTGTGGCCGAGCAGCTAAAAGTGGAGCCCCACGTCCTAGTAGCATCAAAGAGTTCCTTACAAGTGCATGGTATTCAGTGTCCTGGTGATCAACAGGGGCTAAATGATCAGCACGAGGAACAGAGAGATATCACAGCAGTTGCGTGTTACCTTTAGAGAGGTTCAACATTGTTCCCTTAATCTTTATTGCCCATTGTTAGTTTAGATGGTTTGGATGGTTGACCGCATGCTTTGAGCTCGGTAATAGGTGGGCTCACATTTGATATTTCCAGAGCCACAAACATCCAGTTCAGGCATCCGCTGCCATTATTTAAATGACAAAGGCAGTTAGGTGCTCTATTTAAAGCCAAAGCATTTTACTTAATGACAAAGATCCTTCATATTTGCTTAAGATAACAACTAAACAAAATGGTATTTAAAGTCTAAAGGCGCTAGACAAGTTTTCCAAATGCCACTTGGATATCATTACACTTGGAAGGCCAGTGGCCGAGTGATGCAACACTACAGTGGGCTTTTAAATGGAAGCATATCACATCCAAATGATATGACCCCAAAAAGTCGATCCCTAACCTTGCATCACTTTTCTGACCTTTCCCACTCTTATAGATTTGTCACAAGTCCGAGCTGCTGATTGAGACTTTCAACACATTTAACAAGCGTGTCAAACCATGGAAGCAAAAGTTCCACCCAGGTCGTTATGGAAACAACGTCTAATCTTTGGGCATTAACCTTTGACCCCTGACAGGTGGAGAGACTGTCTCTGGAGCGGTTCGGGCAAAGGTGATCGACTGCCATCATGTCTCTTACACTGTGGGCAAAAATATTGTGGTTTTGTGGAGGGGAGGTTTTGGATGGGATGAATGAGTCTACTTGTGAGGTCTGGGAAACATGTGCCAGAGTGAATGCCATGGGTCTCTCTCGCAAAAACCAAACAGACAGAGAGATGATTTAGCATCGCAGATACAATCAAGCATCTGTCTCAAGATAATAAAAAAAAAAAAAAAAAAAGAAAAAGCAAAGAAAGAAGTGATGGGCAATGAAAAACAGAATGCCGATAATTGCGGGATTACAGAAGAAAAATACATTAATAAATAGGTTATTAATAATAATAATAATAATAATAATAATAATAATAATAATAATAATATCATCTTGCAGTTACTCCCTAAGTCATTACCTGCATTGTTTAATTTGTGTGGGGAAAATCAAGCCTCTTTTACCCCCATTTCACTGGAGCGCGGCAGACTTGCGGAAGCAAAACCATAGTCATCCTACAACGTCCCTCAGTTATTCCATCATCTTCCATGTCCTTCCGTATGATTGCGAAGGTATTCCTCCTCTTCCGTCAGGCCAAAATCTTCTGCGAAGGTGCTTTTGAACATGTCCAAAAGCATGTTCACGGAAAAAAAAATTCCGACAGTGTTCCCTCACGTTACGCAATCCTTCCGCAAACATTCCGTCCCTTCCACAAACGTTCCATGATCCTTCCTTTTATTCCGCAAGTCTTCCGTGAACATTCCGCGAAAATTTCTCCTTCTTCCGGGTGGTCAAAAGTGGCCATAGAATCCCACGGAATACTCATGGAAGGTTTGCGGAATACATGCGGAGGGTTTGTGGAATGGTTGTGGATAACACGGAAGACTTTGCGGAACACTCAAGGAAGTCACTTCCACTAGAAATTATTCCAGTTCATTCATTTTATTTTTCCTGTTTTATTGTCATGTAATAAAGTTTTTAAGTTATTATCACTGTGGTTTGAACTTGTGTGCATGTTTTTTCGTCTAGAATGATTGAGGTGCAAATAAAAGGAACGTATTGACATTAATTATATTAAACATATTAACATATGTTAAATTTTAAATTTATTATAAATTATAAACATATTGCACATTAGAAACATATGGTAAATTACAAACATATGATAAATTTTACATTTTTAAAATCCTTTGATCTTTGCCGATTTTTCCTCGTTGAAACGTGGTTACTCCGGGTATTCCTCAGTCATTCCTCAGTCATTCGTGCTGAACGTGAACTTTCCACCTTCATTCCACCTGTTCCGCGATCATGGGTCTTTCTTCTAAAACGGAGTAGTGCCACGGTCGTTCCACAAATGTTCCGCCTTTTCCGTGAACGTTCCGTGACTTATCCGATGGTCTTCCTTTGCTGTCCGCACTGGTTCTGAAGGTGATCCGAGTGCTTTTACACATGTATTCCGACATTGTACCGTGGTCTTTCCGTGTCCTTTCCGCACATTCTGCGATCATTCCGAATATGTTCTGAAGTTGCAATTTTCCGTAGGTTTTTGACCCATTTTCCGTGTAAAAATGTCGCCGCTCCTCCATAGAGTGCGTTCTGTGCCTTTCCGCCATGATCCTTGCATTCCGCGCTCAAGTGAAATGGGGGTATTTCATAGGAATCTTTCATTTTTTAACTGTTTTATCTTTTATTAGGGGATCAGGGTTGTCAGAACACAGACCCTCTGACCCTGAGCAAAGGCAGAGGACACCCTGAACCCCTCGGAAGCTCACTGGGGGACAACACACATACAACAATTCACATTCCCACTCCCACATATGGTAGATTGAGGATATCCGATTATACCTAATATGCATGTCTTTGAGGTGGCACAGTGGCGTAGCGGTGAGCATGTCTGCCTCACAGCCCCCTTAGACAGCAACTTCTGTAAAGTAATTTATAATACTCAATTTTATCACTTATTATTTTGCATTATGTACCTTTAATATATGTCATAACCCTAATGGAGCTCAAGCAATAATAATAATAATAACAATAATAATAATAATAATAATAATAATAATAACAACAACAACACAAGTCTGCTCTTAACAAACCCATTTGCTGTTACTGATGCCTACTAACAATTACAAAAGGGCTTTGGGTAAACGACAGCTGCTTGGCCTGCATCAATACAGGGTTCAGCAAAGGGCAAAGGGGCAAAGTAAGCATGTAGCTGTTAGCAGTCCTTTCATGCTTCAAAGAAGAAATGAGAAATCAGAACCGGACCATTTGTTTTTAATTGAAGAGTATAAAATGTCCAATACAGGACAAATGGTTGGTTGAAATAGGCCTGAATTAAAATTTTGTTGGATCCATCAGAAGGACATTCCATCATGGAAACATTTGCACCTTACTATGGTATAAAATGGCACTTGTGGTACTTGGATAGGTGTTTGGTATCACTGAGCATTGCATGAAGAAATGTCCATTGATAATTAGCCAGCTTGAGGCCAAATAGTAAAAACTTAAGTACTGTAGGTCTGCATGCAATGCAATGGGGCAATTCTCATGAAATGGTGGATTCGTTAATAACATGGCTATGTTCCTTTTGTCTTTGGCATGCCAAGCTCTGTTGAGTTGCAGAGTTGAAATTCACAGAATGCGACTGGCTGGCGTCACATGCATTTCCCTCTCCCATTTGACCTGAGCTCGGAAGCTGAGGGCCACAATGAAACAAGAGTGACCACTTGCTCTAAGGCACAGCTGGGCAATACTCCATGTCCGCAATCTAGGACAATGCTGAAGTCGGCTTGAATGAACAACACATTCTCAGGTCTGTGTAAGTTATACTAGTTATAAAAGTCATTAAACCATTGACAAACCTGAAGCTTTCTGTAACCTTAAAAATCTTTAACTGTCTGACAAACACTCACACATACTGCTCCCAGTACGGCTGCTGACCATGGTACTTCCTTTATGAGTACTAAATCAATTTGTAATCAATATGCTGTATAGTGTTGTCGTAGTTAGCACATTTGGCTCACGTAAATAAAGTTGTAGGTTCAAGCCCCATGCATGTTCAGACATGCATATTAGGTGAACTGAGTCCCATATTGACCCTTGGTGTACGTGTGAGGGATTGTTTGTCTGTGGTTGCCCTGTGATTGACTGGAGATCTGTTCAGAGTGTACCCAGATTTCTTCCAGAGTTACACAGGGTCGGCTCCATTTTGCTCAGGGCGCTAAATAGGATAAGCAGTATTGATAAATCTAAATAAGTTATACTCATGCTCTCACCCACATGTTTGCAAAGCTTTTTAATTCTTTTAGGGTTGCAGAGAAATTGGGCGAAGGCGGGGTACATCCTGAACAGCTCACTAGACCATTTCAGGGCCAACACACATATGCAAGCCTTCACACTCACAACTAGTGACAAGCTGGTAAAGCTAGTTATTCTCATGTGCATGTCTTACGACAGTGTGAGGAAATCGGAGTTCTCGGGGGTAACGCAGGCGAATACAGGGAAAACACGCAACCTCCATAAAGAAACGCCCTGAGAGAGCCCAGAACTTGAGCCCCCAATCTTCTTGCTGTGATGTGGATGTGCTAGCCACTATTCTACTGCACTGCCTTGATATGTACAGGTAATTGCATTTTTTTTTCTCCTTTGAAGTTCTGCCTTGTGATGGCATGGTGCTGCAGAATGTAATATTGCTGCTTTGCAGGTCCAAGATCCTTGGCTCACTTGGGTTGTCGCTTGGGTCACTACGTTTTAAGAGTTTTGCATGTCCCACCCTAGTTCTGTGCATTTCTCCAGGTTTATCAACCTGTGAAATAAATATCACTTTCTCTTGATTGACATAAGGAACGAGTAAGTGTTTGCATGGTGGCATGCAGTGGACCAGAATCTCATTCAGAGTAATTTCCCATTTTAATCCTAGTGTACTCTGGTTCAGCCGAAACTCTGACTAGGATAAAGCACTTACTTTATGAATAATTGCATACTTTTTCATTCTTTCTTCACAAACATAGTCAAATATTTAAATGTCAGTATACATAAGAAGAATAAGCTTTCCATCTGTAGCCATCTGGAGAAGAGTGTATCACCGACAGCAAGCACCAAGCAGGTCTAAGTATTCCAAACTACTGGTCCTGTGGTGCTATCTGGTGGACGACTATCACACCACTTTCAAATGGGCTCATTACAATATAATGAGTATATAAAGTCATGTCTGAAAGATCAGTGGCCTCTACAGAAGTAACCCATTCCAGAAAATAATGATAGCTAAGACTGCTCCGTAGACTCATGAGAGAGCCATTTGTCACCAGTGCTGCCATTTGGCCTTTCTCTTTCAGTCACGTCTGGCTATGCCTCATGAGTGCTGGCTCTGAGATGGGGAAATACTAATTAGTTTTCTTACAACCTACAAAGTAAGTCTGTCACCCACCAGCTATTGATGCGCGCCGAGTCAGGGCTTTGCTCTTTCCAGCTGTGCTGTCATTAATAACTCTTACACTGTACAGCTGCAGGAAAGTAAGAACTTCTACACAGCAGGCCTTGGCATGCCCAGAAAATCCACAGACTATAATGTCAGTGCTTGCTAACAGGGAGTGTATTAAGTGTTGTTGTTACTCGTTTATTGTTTTGTTTTGCTATGGATTGTATGATGCAGTGGAAATTTCATCTCAGTGAACTAATTTATTTTTATTTATATATTGCTTTAATATGCAGGCAGAAGACAGACAGGAAGAGATATTTAGCCATTTTACATCAGTCTTGTCTACTTGATCCTTGACGATAATAATCCTGTTTCACCTGATGCAGCTGTAAATAACAATTCGACTCCAAAGGCAAAACAGATATTATTAAAAAGATTATTCAGTGATCTAGCAAGCCAAAGAAAATAATTTTTTGAGTATACAGTGATCTCTCACTATTTCGTGCTTCAGTTTCTGCGGCTTCAGTGCATCGCGGGTTTTTTGAAAATATTCATCGAAAATTTTTAAAAATAAAGAAATGAATGAAAAATAAGGATAAAGTTAAGGAAAATGCCACAAAACAAGGCCAATTAAGCAAAAAAACAAAAACAAAAAACAAACAAACAAATAAACAAACACAAAAACAACCCTATTACATTTTTATGTGTGCGAGCGTCTTTATGTGTGTGTATTTATATTTTATTTACATCTTATGCATTACTTTTGAATGTTTGAATAATTGTTATTATAAGAATTTATGGCGTTGAATATGTATTTGTTGATCCTACTTCTTGGAAATCGTTGATCGTGGGGGGTGGGGTTTCTCGGTCCCGCTCCCCATTAACCGCGGAAAGTGAGGGATCCCTGTATACCATCTGGGAACTTAAGAAAAGCAAATAAAATTTATAGTTTTAAGTTTTTACAATAGCCCTCCATTATAACATATTTTGAAACTTATTGAAAGCTTTAGTATACGTACACGACATGGAAACACAAGAAAACTTAGATTTGTAATGTCACACCCCCCCCCCCCCCCCCCGGCCCCATTTGTTTTTCTCCTCTACTTTTACTAGTACCTAATTCCCACCTGCCAAGTGTTGCCTCTTATATCTTATATCTTATACAACCACCGCCAATCAAGGGGAATCGTATGCATGCACATATCCCCTCCCTGAAATGCGATGCTGCCACCCACCTCTTTTACAACCTGCTGCACATGTGCATTGGGAGGCAGCGTAACACCCTCGGAGGGAAAGTGCCAGCTTTATACAAATGAGCTCCCAAACACTCATGGATTGGTTGGTGATTGCTGTGAGTGACAGAACAGCATAGGCCATCCCTCTCTTTAGACATTTCGGTCCCAAATCTGCTTCTCTAACCATGAGGCTATGGCTATGGCTGCCTCATGCACTTGCATTGGTTTACTTCAGGTGCTCTGGTTTCTTCCCAGAGTATGAAGACATGCACAAAAGACTCACTGGATATTTTTGATTGAGGAATAAATGTGAGTGTGAATGGTTGTGGGTGTTTTGCCCCAGCAATGGACTGGTAAACATTTAATGGTGTAAACTGTCATCACCTTGAATGGCCTGGGATGGGCTCCAGTCTGTCTGCGATCCGACTAAAGGATAAAGCAGTTAGGAAGTAAATAAAAAGCGGTGTTAACCTAATGACGGAATGAACAACTGGTCCCATGAGCAAAGCTAGCAATTACCCTGTCAGTAAGTGCACAATTAGGTCACGTTGACATCGTTGTTGTTGTTGTTGTTCAATAGTGCGCCAATAGGAAACAGGAAATCTAAAATCATGAGCATCGTTAACCTGCAAAACATACCACCCACAAGCCTGTACTGCTCACATTAACATGAAGAAAAGAAAAATGAGGATTTGAATGCGGATACATTCGGGAAGGTAACCATTAGTGCACTGCAGATAATATACTCCAAGCATGTCTGTAATTACAGCAAATAAATGGTCACCTGTGTCATTTCATCACACAAATACTCTCGTAAAGTACTCTAATGCTGTGATGTATTAATTACTCCTTTTCTTTTAAGCATTCATAAACACCATGAGAATACAGGTGAGGTAGATTACACCGTTTGTTACTTAGCATTCTGTCTGGAAACACGATTTCTTCGATTTCAGGGTCGTTTATCATAACAGAGCCAAGTAATGGCCCCGATACAATATATCTCCCTCCAGTTCATTCTATTGGGTATTTATGGGCCAGACCGAACAAATAATACTGACAATTCATGTAGCTTCAGTGCACTGCGGGTTTTTTTTTTAAATAAATATTATTTGAATTAAAAAATAAGGAAATTAAGGATGAATAGTGGGAAAGTTGAGGAAAATGCTGCAAAACAAGGCCATTTATGCAAAAAAACAAAAACAAATAAAAACAAAACAAAACAAAACAAACAAAAAAAACCCCAACCAAAACCCCCAACAAAACTACTTACATATTTATGTGAGGTGCGCATCTGTGTGCGCGTGCACCTGTATGTATGTGTATTTATATTTTATTTACATCTTATGCATTTTTTTAATGTTTAATTGTTATTATAAGCATTTATAGCATTGAATATTGATATTATATACACATATACATGTACGTATACTGTACATCAGTCAGGGGGCGTTGATCGTACTTCGTGAAATTCGGCAATCGCGGTGGAATCTTGGTCCCCATTAACCGCAGAACGTGAGGGATCCCTGTATTACATGTGTGTATCTATAGGCATTAATAGCCTTGTTTATTTTTACCATAAAAATCTTACAGGAACAGGTTGTTTTACGTAATCACAATGAAGAAAGTTTTACTTTCTGCTGCTTTAGATTTCGGAACCGAAAAAAACCAAAAAAAAACAAAAATGCATGATGGGCGCACAGTGGCATAGTAATTAGCACGTCCGCCTCACAGGAAAAAGGTCCTAGGCCTGGGTTTGATTCCCAGCTCAGGCACTTCTGATTGGAGTTTGCATGTTTTCCCCGTGCTTGGGCGGGTTTCTTCCGGGTACTCCGGGTTCCTCCCACTGTCCAAAATCATGCCCAGTAGGTTAATTGGCCATTCCGAATCACAATTTAGTGTGAGTGTGAGTATGAATGGTCGTGTGAGTATTGGCCCTGCCATGGCATGGCGAGCTGTCCAGGATGCACCCCACCCTCGCCCAGAGTCAGCTGAGATGGGTGCAGTCTCCCCGTGACCCTAATTAGGATTAAGCGATTAAGAAAATGAATGGATGAATGAAAATGTATGATGCATGGGCCAGTTTTACAGCCACAGTTGCACTCAATGTTTTCCTTTCTTTCATTTATTACATATAGACCAATTTCAAACAGTCTGTTTGGCGAATATGCATGTCTTTGGACTGTGGAAAGAAACTGGAAGCCCTGGAGGGGAAACACACACACACACACACACACACACACACACACACACACACACGCACGCACGCCCACGCACGCACGCCCACGCACGCACACACACGCACACACACGCACACACAAACAGACATTTACTTAATCAATTAATGTTCTGCTTTATCTTGGCCAAGAATGCAGTGAATCCAGAGCCTGTTCCAGAATCACTCAGAATGAGGTGGGAATACATCATGTATAGGATTCCATTATATCATACACAGTTGACTGTGTGAACACGGTATTATGGAAGCCAATATGGGGCAAATTGTAGTAACTACTTCATCAAAAAGCATAATTTTGAGGTGGCAGGGAACTGAAGAAATAAAATAAATTTATGTGGATTTGTGGAGAACAAGCTTTTGCAACCTGGGCTGCAGTTCTTTGTGATACCAGGAGATGGCTCTATAGATGCACGGACTAATCTAGAATCAATTGAGCTGCAGGATCCCAATTAGTTATAACCAAAGCTGGAGGATGAAAGTCCAGCAATAATTTATTTATTTTTTTATCAATTAGTCCCAAAAAAAAAAAAAAAAAAAAAAAAAAAAAAAAAGATCTAAGCATAGCTTAGTGACATTCAACATGGTGTTGTCGACCACATCATTACTTCATTAATGAAACCAAAGAGGGTGAATCCGAGCACTCTTATCTTTCTCAATGAGTTTCCATTAAATATTTTAAATCATGGTGCTGCAATCCTGCATCAGATCTGCAGCAGCACCAAATATGGTTTATAAAAGAAAAAAAATGTAATTGAAGTTGTTGGTTTTGTACAATATGAAAATGATTCACTGTGAAAAGATAAATCTGGTGCCAACATTTTACATGCATTAAAAAAAGTGATGTAAAGAAATGTGCAATCAATCCACAGGTGGGACGGAATTCTTCAGCCTGAATGCAAAATAGTGATTCCAAGCCACGCCTACAAATGATCCCAGAATAGAGACATTTATCTATTATATAGAAGTATGTATGTGGGGCAGTGGTGGCCTGGTGGTAATGTGTGCTGGTCGCTGATCCTAAGGTCGGGGGTTTGAGTCCCACTCTCCACAAGGTTGTCATTGTCTCCCCAATGCAGCTAACTGGGTTATCAAAGGCTGGCCATGTGTCTCACTGTCTATGGTGAGGTTCATGTAAAAAAGCCATTACTGACTTTTGACAAGAGTAGCTGCATAGCCGTCAGCGTGTTTCTGCCCTTTGCTAGACGGCTGTGTCAGGAAGGGCATCCGACATAAAAACCTATGCCAAAATCAAACATGTGAATCATTAATATGACTTCCATGAAGATGGAAACAGATGCTTCACTGTGGCAACCCCCGAGAAAAAGGGAAATATTACACTCATGCCTTGATTTAAAAGACTAATAAGGGGGAACACTGGTCCGAAGTACCCGATCGTCCTAAGTTTTTTACATTTTAAACATCCTAAATGTTATTGGATTACAACAACAGTCTCAGACTGCGTGTGTTGTTTTTGAGTAAAAAGGTAAATTTCCCTAGTTTTGATAAGCTCATTTCCATGAAGCCAAGCACAGCTGGCAAGCAAACACAAATGGACAGACATGGAAAAACTTCAACCCGCAGAGCAGCTGATTGACAAAACTTGGGACGCGCTTCCTGTCACATAAACACTGCAGTGTGTGAGTCCAATACAATTAGAGTTTCAAGGCATCGAGCCCACCCGCATACAGAAAGGATTGGCTCTCAGCTTCGCGCCACAGTGACGTGGCATTGGAAATAGATAAATAGATTTAAATGCACGAAATTTCTTCAAGCCAGTCTGGTCATCTGGCGGTCACTTTCAGAAACAGTGGCCAGCTTCCGGACGATCTGGACTAGTCGGAAGCTACAAATTTTGTCCCTTGCAGCCGAAATCCATTAAAGCGAAGTCCATAAAACCGAGGCATGAGTGTATATAGACCTCACTACTTCGTACTTCAATTCATGTAGCCTCAGTGCATTGCGTTTTTTTTTTTTTTTTTTAATATTAATCAAATTATAAAATAAGAAAATTATGGAAGAATAGGGGGGAAAGTTAAGGAAAATACCACAAAACAAGGCCAATGATTAAAAAAAACAAAACAAAACAAAACAAAACAAAAAACCCCACCTAAACCAAACCAAAACAAAAAACAACCCAATCCCTCCCCCAACAAAACTACAGTCGGCCCCCTTCTTACAAAAACCCCTGAATACGAAAAATCCAGTATATGAAAAACATTTTCTGAAATTTTTGTCCTCTTCTTACAAAAATGCGCCATTAAAACATTAAAACGTGCTCTACCGAGTGTGGGCGGCGTCGCAAATGACACCGGAGCTCCCCCAAGACGGGGCGTGGCTCATCAGGACCTCTGATCCATCAAGCAAACGAGTACTAAACAAGTGTTCAAAGCGCACTTTCCTGATTGACAGATCGGAGGTCCGGACAAGCCGCATTCCGCCCCAAAAGCGCTAGTGTCGGTCGCGACGCCGCTTGCACTTGGCGGAGCGCATCACAAATGTTTAATAATGTGTAATATTGTTTGGTTTGGTTAATAAAAAAATTGATTCATAAAAAATGTTTAATAATGGTTTAATTAATAAATATGTTAATAAAATGGTTTAATATGTTAATAAAATGTTTAAATGGTTTAATAAATAATTTTCTTTTACTTTTAACACAGATTTCATGCATATTTCATACCAAATTGGTGTACTTTTATAATTTTTGAAGAGTTTATGGGGTAGTCTTGGGAGCCTTGGAACGAATAACGCGTTTTACATATAAAATGTACCTCTACTTCCGAAAACTCCAGGTTACGAAAAAGGCTCTGGAACTAATTAATTTTGTAAGAAGGTGGCCGACTGTACTTACATTTTTATGTGAGGTGTGCATCTGAGTGCGTGTATGCACATCTGTATGTGTGTGTATTTATATTTTATTTTCATCTTATGCAGTATTTTTGAATATGTAATTGTTATTATAAGCATTTATAATGTTGAATATGTATTGATTGATATGAAATACACATATACATGTATGTATACATCAGTCAGAAGGGGGGGCGTCGAGAGGGTTGATCCTACTTCGTGGAATTCAGTGCTCGCGGGGGTCTCTCTCGCTCTCTCCCTCTCTCAGAGAGAGAATTGAGAGAGAGAGAGAGAGAGAGAGAGAGAGAGAGAGAGAGAGAGAGAGAGAGAGAGAACTGCTCACAAACATTGAAAATTAGACTTTTCCAAATATAAATTCAGTTTCTGAATTGACTCATCCATTCATCTTCCAAAGTGCTTAATCATATTAGCATAAGCCCAGGCGGAGTCCTGCTTGAAAATGTTTCGTCCCTGCGAAACAAGATGGACGAGCTTCATGCTCAGATTGCAGCGCAGATGGATCTACTGGACATGTGTTTCTGTGAAACAAGGCTCGAGGAGAGTACACCCGACAAGGCGATTGCACCAGTCGGCGACACGGCCTTCATCCCCTGCGATCCCAAGCGCCAGAGTCATCGTTCGGCCCCTTCCCGCCTGGGCTTATTGTTAGCCGGGGTGTGGCTAGCATTGAGCTACCATAGCATATTAGCTCATGATAGGAGTTGTTTCGGGCTTAGTTGCCTGAAGCTGAAGCTGCTCATAGCTGTAGTAGGGTTGACAGGTCATAGACGAGCATAGTGCAAAACATGAACAAACAAAACAAATTAAAATGAGCAAAAAAACAATTTCACTCTGAGAACTCTGCAACGTCGCCCTCTAGGCAGCGCCATCTTGGAGACGTCCAAGATGTCGCTCCAAGTTCAATGTAAAAGGACATGAAGCGTAATAAAATTTATCCTTTTAGTATTGTTTGTTAAACATGCAACAGAACATAAAATCTCACGCACAAACATTCTAAACATTAACTTAGGTACTGTACTGGAATAGTAATTGAAAAAGACTTTAATACGAGTGCTTTACAACAGTATATACTGTATATGTTTATATTTTATCATCAATAAATATGAGTAAAAATTAAAAACTTTTTCTTCATCATTACTACATTTTACGACATTAATACTGTATTAATGAGTAAGACTGTCTAAAGAATGTGTTTAAGAAGCATATTTTAGCACATGTAATAGATACACAGTATTTTACTTCCATTTGCTCATTTGCGCATGTAATATGATACATGGGGTTTTACTTCTGGGTACAGAACTCGCTGATTATCTTCATTCGCGGGAGGGGCCGGAACCGAACCCCGGCGCATATCGAGGGTATACACACATACACACACACACACACACACACACACACATTATATATATGTATATATGTATATATATATATATATATATATATGTATATATGTATATATATATATATATATATATATATATATATATATATATATATACACACACACACACACAGGGATCCCTCACTTTCCTCGGTTAATTGGGACAGCGATCCCCACACGACTATTGAAATCCACGAAGTAGGATTCACCTCCCCCCGACTGACGTATACGTACATGTATATGTGTATATAATATCAATACATATCCAACACTATAAATGCTTATAATAACAATTAAACATTAAAAAAATAACATAAGATGTAAATAAAATATAATTACACATATACAAGATCAAGATCAAGATATTGCATGAGAAGACGATACATATACATACGCGCATGCGCTCAGATGCACATGCACACACAGATGCAACAATGTAAGTCATTTTGATGTGTGATTTTGGTTTGTTTTACACACTTCTTAAATTTTATTTTTATTATTCACACACACACACACACACACACACACACAGACACACACACAGTGTATCATATACGCCACTCTGGCTAATTTCCTTATTAGTTTATAACATCTGTTTATTATTCATTATCTTTCACCCATTTTATGTATTAAAACACAATTTATTGCTCATAAAATGTAGTTAAGATTTAGAAATGTACTGTAAATGCTAGTTAGCAGCCTTCCCCGTCATTGGTTACACTACAAAGGGCCGACATTTTTATTATACGGTTCACTCACTTTCCAAACCTAAAGGGTTGATCATAGCAAAGCATTCAGTCTGATCTTAAATAAAACAAATATTATAAAACAATTTTATTTCTGGCCAAAATTTGCATAAATGAATAAAAGCCAGAAAATACTCAGGCTTTGTTGCTTTTATAAGTGTGCTTAAAGGTTTAGTGATTCCTCCAGTTAAACTGGCGCTTGCCTCGGGTGGAAGATGAAGAAACTGCTGCATGTGTACAAAATTCTCCATTCATTCCCAATTCCTCTGTTCCTCCGAGATGCCCACACAAAGGAAGCGAGAGTGAGGATGAATGCAAAAGAAAAACTTTCAGCGCAGCCGTTGTAATGTCGGATGTGGCGGGATTTGCCGATGTCGCTCTGTACTGGATGCACTTATTTGTTGGGAAACGAGGCGTGCTTTGTTTCACGACGCGTTCATCTCGCATGGATCCGCTTCCTCTGCCTCGGCTGCGCAATCAGGAGCAGCCTTCGCATCTCCTTTTGAAAAGGTTCTGTTCTTGCTGAATTTTTTTTTTTTCCGTCCTCAAATAACTGCGCCTGGTAGTTGCATGTCGCCTACGCGTACCAATCCAAGGGTGGAACAAAATAGTGATGGAAATAATAGCTTGTTCCTGGCATGCTAAATGTTTTAAGTTGACATCCTGCTAATAAAAGAGGTGCTGACATTGATCAGGATGATTTCATTTGCTCAGAAAAGGCAAGAGAGCATAAAGATGTGGTTGTTCACTTTAAGCATGAGCGGTCACCCTGCTATATGAACACAGGTGAGTGCAGATTACTGAGTGGCAGTGGTGTTTCATGTATATTAACTGAAGAATATCGAAGGCTCATCCGTGGGCTTTCATAAAGAAGGTGCTCAGACCTAACCTGAGGTGATGTGTACGCCTTAACAAATGTTTACAACTTTACACCGAGACCAACAGACATCGAAACACTTGGAACATATATGAAGTCTAATGCTGGTTTCAATTCTACCACCCATCATAATTACCCCCCCCCACCACCACCACCACAAATTTTCTCCCTTCGACATATCCAATTCCCACCCATCAGATTGTGCCTTTCCTATCATACAACCACCACCAATCAGGGAGGGGCAAAGGTATGCACACGCCCCTCCGTGGCATGCAATGTTGGCCACCTGACTCTTTTCGCATGTTTATTTGATTGTGATCTAACACACTCGAAGGGAAAGCGAGATGCATCCCCTCGTACGAATGAGCTCAAAGATGCCTATGATTAGCTACCGATCACTGTGAGTGACAGGGAAGTGAGCGTATGCCACCCCTCCCTCTCGTGAGAGCTCAGCCAATGAGTTCCCATAGACTATCGGTCACAGATGGCTGTGGAATTAAACCAGATTCGAACTCGCGATCTATAGGTTAAGGGTCATTTACAATTGCAATTCTACTGCCCTATTTTAATTGTAATCTGAATTCTACTGGCCCATTTTAATATCATTTTAATTGCACTTCTAATTCCGGTTATAATGCCAATTCCAATTCAAACAAATCTGCTTATTTTAACCTACTGAGTCTCAAAAATTAATGTTGTGTTTCTTTTCATTTCAACACGCTGCTTCTGTCCCTAACCAACCAATGATTAATTAACTTGATCAATGTTTGGTAATACAGTAATACCTTCACTGCACGAAGGTTTGTTGTTTGAATCTAGTGGACGTGTGGCTGTCTGAGCCCAACTGGGTTCTCCTATTTCGTCCTACGGGACAAAGACATACAGACTACGTCAACTGACTACTTTAAATTGCCCACTGGTGTGAATGAGTGATGTTCTCTGTTTTGGCCGTGACAGATAAAGTGGTAAAGATAATGAAGGAATGTTTTTGTTAACATTATTATTATTTCTATTATTTCTCTTCACTCTCTCCTTGTCTCCTTTTTTTTTTACCCCTTTCTCCTTCTGTCTGTCTGTCTATCTGTCTGTCTATGCTTTTTTATTTCCTGTGGCTATTTCTCCTCTTTTATCATCCTGTCTGTGTCTTGTTCACTGTTATATTGTTTCTATCTTTCCTAATCCAACCATATTTTCATTTTGCTTTTATGCTAATCTGCTAAAAAAAAGAAAGATGGCGAACAAAAAAGAAAGGATACTGTTTATGTGGTCACACCAGAAATAAGTAGATCAGTTTAAACTTCTTAATCCTGAGCCACACATGCTGTATAATGGGTGTACTACGAATTACGATTCATTTCAAACACACACACACACATACATTATATATATATATATATATATATATATATATACACACACACACACACACACACACACACACACAGTAGGCCCTTGACTATTCGCAGTTTTGCATTTGCGGTTTCAGTATTCATGGACTGAGGAGCAGCTCACAAGTAATTCAAATTCAGCCAATGGATGTCTTCCTTCCTGCTGATTGGTTGAGGTGATGTAACACCCCTTTTTCCTCGCACAAGTTGGCAATGAGCCTTTTTCAGTGTGTTTTAATTACCAGTTAAGTTCTATGATGTCACTCAAACGCCTGCTTAAGCGCCAGAAAAAGGTAATGAAGTTGAATGTTTCTTCTGAAGAAATAAGACTTTCTCCGGAAGAAACGACAGTTTCCTCTGAAGTCACTTCATTGCTGAAGAGTAATACAGTAATCCTTTCAACTGTTGTAAAACACTCCACTATTAAAGTCTTTTTTTAATTATTATTCCAGTACTAATAATACTGTATTAATGAGTAAGACTGTCTATAGAATGTGTGTGTTTAAGAAGCATATTATGTAATAGATACATAGTATTTCACTTACAGCTGCTTATTCGCGCATGTGACTTCATACATGGGGTTTTACTTCCGGGTACAGAACTCGCGGATTATCTCCATTCACGGGAAGGCCCGGAACCATACCCTGCCAATGTCATGGGCCTACTGTGTATATATATATATATATATATATATATATATATATATATATATATATATATATATATATATATATATGAACGGTAAGGGCAGTGGTGGCCTGGTTGTAAAAGGTGCTGGATCGCTGATCCTAAGGTTGGGGGTTTGAGTCCCACTCTCCAAAAGGTTGACATTGTCCCCCAGTGCAGCTAACTGGGTTATCAAAGGCTGGCAATGTCTCTCACTGTCTATGGTGAGAGGTTCATGTAAAAGAACCATTGCTGACTTTCAACAAGAGTAGCTGCAAAGCCGTCAGTGTGTTTATGTCCCTTGCTAAAGGGTTTTGTCAGGAAGGGCACCTGACGTAAAAACCTATGCCAAATCAAACATGTGAATCAGACGATCCGCTGTGGCGACCCCTGAAAAAAAAATGGAAAAAGCCGAAAGGAAAAGGTGTGTGTGTGTGTGCATATATATACATATATATATTTTTGCATATATATATAAAATTTGGTAATAAAGAAACAAATAAATGAAAATATACAGCATGCAAATCAAATGGCACAATCTTGCAGTGGTTTTGAAATTAAATCGTTTCTGCACTGTGACTGCTGTGTTTAACCAAAGGAATCATGCTGAGGAAAAAAACAACAGGATTCTCTTGCATAGATATGAACAAACTCTCCACATGTAAAAACAGCTTTTACATGTTTAGAAGGATCGTGAGATTAATTTATGGCATCTGGCAGACACTGTTATCCAGAGTGACTTGCATTTATGATTTTTATGCAAGTGAGGGTCAAAGACCTCATTCAAAGACACCTTAATGAGACCGGGACTTGAACCCCTGACCCTTGGAGCACTAATCCAGAGCTACCACTGACACCGAAAATTAATTACCTTGTGTTTGCTGTTAAAATGGTAAACGTGTCCATTTTTTACGTTTTCCTCTAAATCCAACTGTTTTTCACCCACATGTCTTTTAGGAAACACCACCACTGGTCTGTGGATTTGATTGTTTATGGATACAATCAAGACCCTTATGTAGGCAATCAATCATGTACTGAAATAGCTACATGCATTAGAAATCCAATGCAGTTTTGTAAGGTTTTGTTTCTCTTCTTCCCTGGGTGCAGCAGACCTATAAATGTCAAGGAAAAGAGGGTCTTTGATCAGATATGCCTGTATCTTAACACCCTTTAAAAGCAGAAACTGAAAACCGAGCAGTAAGTGTAGCAGATGGAAGTCGTATGCCTTACTTAGTGGAAAATGGTGACAGCCATCTGCTTTTGATAGAGCTTCTGTGATTATGCGTTCGATGCTGTAGCCTCCTTCACCCTGACACTTCACTCAAATGCAATACTTAGTGCTTTATTTCCCATTAAACAGAAACTGTTCAGTGTGTACGGAGTACTTGAGCTCTAAATGTACCACATGCACACTCCTGCTCTTTCTGCAACCCAATCACTGCTGTGTCTCTAATAACAAATGTTCAAAAGGGGCTCGTTTATCCAACTTTTCTTTCCACGTTATTTGGCAAACAGCAGCAATACTTGTTCGAAAATTAAAGAGATAAGACCCTTTTCTGAAGACAGGCTAAAGGTACAAGTATTAATCTCCCATTGACTGAGAGCTCTGCTGCAAGAATCTCACCCTGACTGAATTCAGACCCCCCACCATTTGGGTTTTATTTATTTCGAGAAAGTCTTCGAGATGTATTATACAGCACACAATATGCCCTTTCCCCCACTATGGATGTCTGCTTCTCTATTTCACACACCCACAACGATTTACTTTTCTAAAAAAAAAAAAAAAAAAAAGAAATAACTAAAAAAAAAAAAAAAAAACATCAGATTTTAGCACCCACCTTCAGTTTAAAAATGGCTTCAAGTAATTTTTTTTTTTTTTTACTTTTATTGAACCAAGAACAACATAAACACCAACTGCTGTGTGTAAAAAAAAAAAAAAAAAAAAATAGGTGCATTGTGTAAAGCTCTGAAGGGGAGTTGTCCGAGGGTGGAAGCGCGTGTATTAAAGTCGCAACACTGCTTGGACTTTATGACAACACGACACATGGCCCTCGATAGACCACCACAATATGATCAGTCTATCACATCTCACAATAATCATGAGGGGGGAATGATGGCAGAGTGGGTAACAAGAGGGTCATGGGTTTGAGTCCCAGGCTTGACCAAGACCATTCTGTGGAGAGATTGCATGCTCTTTCTGTGCTTGCGTGAGTATCTGCCACTACTCCAGATTGCTCCCAGGACATGCACATTAGGAGAGCTGGCTGTTCCAAATTGCCCCTAGACATGAGTGTAAATTGTTTTGTGTGTGTGTGTGTGTGTGTGTGTGTGTGTGTGTGTGTGTGTGTGTGTGCAATCATTGTGTATGGAAAGCTTAACAGGAGGACCCACCTTCAGATTAAACTGAAATAGACTAAGTCAAATGAAGGAATAATTTAATTCATAAAGTAGACCCTGGGGCTGATTTCTTTCTAGCCCTGTGTGTAGATTAACACTGATCATCATTTGCAGTTGTATCAAGTCAGTACAAACTGCAGGGATTAAGAAGCTCAAATACTAATGAAACAAGCGTCAGATACTGTACCACTTTCAAATGCACAGCATCAGACCTAAAGTATATTTATGTGCTGGTGAACAAAATATACCGTTACAGCACAGGAAATCTGACAAAATATTTTATATAAAGCACAAGGACCTGTGATGGCTTGGTGAACTGTCCAGGGTGTACCCTACCTTTGCCTGGAGTCGGCCTCCACATCACCCAAATTCGGATTCAGCAGTTCAGAAAATGAATGAATGAGTGAATAAAGCACAAGGACTGCCAATCCAGGTACAAAGCCAGCAAATGTTGGGTACTATTAATCTACACACCGGGCTAGAAAGAAATCAGCCCAGAATCTACTTAACATTACTTTATGTATTAATTCATTAATGTAGTTATTTAAAAATATATGTAGTGTGATACAAATTGTGCTCAGGTTTGCAAGCAAAGTGTGGAGCTTGGTGAAGCTACATACTTCATCCATTTGTAAAACTGACTGAGCTTCACCAAGATCCACACTTTGCTTGTAAATCTAAGCACAATTCATATCACATTTCATTCATTCATTTTCTGAACCGCTTAATCCAAATTAGGGTCGCAGGGAGGCTGGCGCTCATAGCCAACTGTGGGTGAGGGCGGGATCACATAACACCTATTTTTAAATACCTACATTTGCACATGTAAGATGTTATGGGACAAAGTCAGAGAGGCTAGATTGACATGGTTTGGACATGTACAGAGGAGGGATAGTGAGTATATTGGTAGTAGGATGCTGTGGTTGGAACTACCAGGCAGAAGGCCCAGAGGAAGACCAAAGAGACAATTTATGGATGTGGTGAAGGAGGACATGAAGGCAGTTGGTGTAAGAGAAGATGATGCAGAGGAAAGGGTGAGATGGAGGCAAATGATTCGCTGTGGCGACCCCTGAAGGGAACAGCCGAAAGGAAAAGAAGAAGAAACTGATGGAGAACATTCAGGTCAATCGTGGTATATTAAATATATTGTTTAAATACCATAACATTTTAAAGATAAAACTCAGCAACGCATGACACAAACCATATTCAGCTGTTCATGTAAGGCTTGCCACTGCTGATCATTCTTAAACGATTTTTGTTGAATTTTTTGTTTGTTTGTTTTTAAATCTACCCAGACTTTGGGCTTTGGAGTGTCATATAGGATTCTGACCCGAGGGTTCCCTTTCAAAATAGAACTGTGACCAGCGAGTCTTTGATGTCGGTCAGTTTGACTTCTCCAATAGAATTTTGACCCTTTAGATCAATTTACCTTTTGTTAATTACGATGCTCTACTGTCATTCTCACGCTCTGTCTTTATCCACTTTATCCAACTATTTGGTTCTGGGTGATGCTAAAGCCCGCACCTCAAACCCAGAACCTTCTTGTTGTGATGCAGATTCGCTAACCACTATGCTGCCCTGTAAAAGAAGCAAAAGCATATTACTTACTAGTTACAATAAAAAATGATGTTTATAATTCTAATATGTCCGTGAAGTTATATATCAAATTATAACCATCAACATAATAAGGTGGGGTACACACCACACACACCACCATTCACACTCACTCTCACACCTATGGGTGATTTGGAACAGCCGCTTAGCCAACTGTGCATGTTTTTGGACTGTGGGAGAAAACTAAAGTACCCAGAGGAAACCCATGCAAGCACTGGGAGAACGTACTAACTCCACACAGAAACGCCCTGAGCCAGGGAATCAAACCCAAACCCTCTTGCTGTGAGGCGGATGTGCGAACCACTGTGCCCATCAATATATACTACTCAAATGGTCAACTACGGATATACATGATCCATTCCTTCATATGAAATGTGCATTAAAGATTGTATTTGATACAAAATAAAATACATGATTAAATTATAATATTTAAGGGACATCATCTTCATCATCATCTTCCTCCACTTAAGCTAGAGTCTGGTCATGGGCGCAGCGAGGTCCATACATCCATCTCCCCAGCCACTTCCTACAGCAATTCCGTGAGAACACGGAGGAGTTTCCAGACCAGCTGAGAGACAATCCCTCCAGCATGTTCTAGGTCGACCCCAGGGTCTCTTCCCGGCTGGACATGCCCGAAACACCACAACAGGAAGCCGTTCAGCAGGCATTCTAACCAGATGCTCAGGCCACCTTAACTGGCTCCTCTCAATGCAGAGGTTCTACTCTGAGTTTTCTCTGGATGGCTGCGCCTCTCACCCCATTTATGGTACTTTTTTTCCAACAACAACCTTCAAAGGTGTAGCATGTGATGTGTGGAAGGTAATTGCTCAGCATCATTGTGGGTATGAGTCAGTAACAGAGAGGTGTTCATCTTAAAGGACTTCATGTGTATTGCTTAGATTATATTTATGAGAGTGGGTGTGAAGGACAGTTATGAGTGAAACCACTTAAGCAGTCACACATCTATACTGCATGCCAACAGTGATGACTATCCATCCAGCCAGCAGCCAGAATGAGGAACAAAGGTGGAGGTTCTCGGATTTGCTCTCATGCTGGGAACCTCTGTATATTAATACAGGATAGCTCACCCAGAAAAGAAAAAAATGAAATAGTCTGAAATTGGCTTCCCTATAGACCTTTGCAGGGAACATCACACATTTTTCAAATGTCAGCTCACTCTCTGACTTCATGAGCAATATCAGCAGCCAAACCCAGCCTGCTTTCACACATTAAATAAATAAATAAAAAAAAAGACAACAACATGAAATCAAGTATTTTAGTCTAAATATTGTGAAATATTACTATGCATTTGTAAATAGATTTTTTCATTAATGTTTTTCATTTGTATATGTTTGTAAATAGTCCCTCCACCATTTTGTCGACTTTAATTTTAAGTGGCATATAATTCTCACCCATCTAGTTTCCCTCCGTATCAGATACGATCACCATCAACCAAGGAGGAGTCTAAGCATCTGTGACATGCGATGCTGCCACCGGTTTCTTTATGAACTGCTGTGCATGCGCATTTGGAGGGAGCCTAACACACTTATATATATATATACACACACACACACACACACACACACTGTATATTCCTCCTGTGAGAACACAGCTTATTAGCTCATGTGGACTCCCGATAGTGGATGGCGGCATCAACCTGGGATTGAAATTGTGATCTCCAGGATGATAGTCACGCACCATGTTGATGTGTCAGTCAGGAGCCCCACATACAATTTTCATACATTTTTAAGCACTTTATGGAGGTGGGTTACTTTTTTGAACATTTATGACATTTGGCAGACACCCTTCTCCAGAGCAATTTACATTTCTTTCTTTATTGATGTGACTGCAAAGCTGAGTGTTTAAGGGCCTTGCTTAAGGGCCCAGCAGTTCATTCTTGATGGGAGCAATGGATGCTTAAACCCCTGATCTTCTGATCAGAAACACAGGAGCTTAACCACCGAGGGCCCAATGCTCACGATATACGTACGTACAGATATCGGTGCCTTATACGCTCCAGAGTAATTCACAACCTTCATATGTTTTAAGGTACCAAAACAATCCCATGTAATTATAATAACTACAGATAGCAATGTTAACCACAGATTTTTAATGACATAGTAGAGGAGGTGAGTGTTCTTGAGATGCACTTGATCAGTTGGTTTTGGATTGTTTCTGCCAGTACAACTTCAGGTTAAAAGCTTTGATTGTGAAAGAAAACCATCTGCTTGGAAATCTGATCTGAAGACAAGGTACGAAGTGGAGGGTCAGAAAATATGTTTGTTTGTTTGTTTTAATGGTAAGGCCAAATGGAGGCTGCATTAAGTGAATATTATACACTTGAGGTCGGAAGAGGGGTAGGTTCTGATGGGCAGAAGTCGGGGTGGGGGGTGAGGGGTGTTTCGTCTCTGAGCAAAATCCCATTTAGTACTTCAGCAGAGTCCTGCACCAGAGGTTTAACAGTGTGTTCAAGCAGTGACATGTTTGAAGTAAACAGTAATTGGTGGAACTAAACTATTCCAGGCAGCCGTATTTTCAGAGAAAGAGTTGCGTGTGATGTTGTTGAGCTATAGTTTAAATCCCAAGTGATGAACACATGACAGAAGACTGATATCTTTTGATATTTTCATGAAGCTACTTGAGAACAGCTCATGATATTCAAATTAACTTTTACAGCATGCCCAATAAGCTTGTTTACTCATGGGAGGAAATGTACAAAGTCGAAATACAATACCAGATTTAATCATCACAATGTTTTTTTCTTTCTTACACCTGCCTTCATAATGTCGCCATAAAAAAAAAAAAAAAAAAAGGAAGAAAGATAATAATCATGTCTTTCCATCAACGGTTGGACATGTTAATGTACATCCTGTTCCAAATGTGCTCATGCTCGACATCCTGGATAATTTCACTGCATTGCATATGTTTTGCCTTTTTACTGTATGAGTGTAAACTATAATTATCTAAATCCAGCTATGTAGTGACACCCATAAAAGTATGGGCCCCTCCCCCATCCCATATTGTCCAAATACATTTTTTTCCTTCCATTTTCATCACTGTGGCATCTGCCTTCCTCATCAGGGCTTTCGACGAAGACCTGGCAATGTCGAAAGTTGAACGTGACATACTATTTACTCATGTATTCTCTGAACCACTTAATGCTAATTTGGGTAACGAGGAGGCTGAAGCCCATCTCAGCCGATGCTGGGCAGGGGCAGAGAAAGCTCGCCAGGCCATCGCAGGACAGAAACACGTTGACAGCTATGCAGCCTCCTCTTGATGAAAGTCAACAATGGTTGTTTTTCTTTTGCATGAACCTCTCACCACAGACACTGAGAGACGTGGCCAGCCTTAAATAACTCCGATAGCTGCACCGGGGGGTGTGGGGTGGGGGTGGCAACTATTAACAGTGGGGCTTGAACACCCAACCTTGGGGTTGGCAATCCAACACCTAACCACAGGCACTGCCCATCTCATACAATTCATAGTAAATGTAATTGTTGTAAAATGTTAATAATAAATTAGAAGCAATATATTTGGTTTATATCATAATACAGGTCGTACCATATTGGAATAACCATAGCTTAAGGATCCACAGGTAATTAACTGCCTCTCTCTGGCTTATCTCTATTCACTTACTCTGAGAACGACCACTGATGACTTTTTTAGAGAGAGAGAGAGAGAGAGAGAGAGAGAGAGAGAGAGAGAGAGAGAGAGAGAGAGAGAGAGAGAGAGATGTAGTGTAAACTGCAATTATAGTTCACTGGATATTTCAAACACTATAGAAAGGTAAACACTACCTGGGAATATGATGAAATGTGTAATACTGTATAGCATTAACTAAGAATAATAAACATTCTCATATGAGTGTGGAGGAAAAAAAATAAGCGTTATTTTTCATAAAATTTGTACCAGATTTGTTCTTTTTACAAATAAGTCTCCATTACATTTTTTAAATGGTAGAAATTGAATATGTACTCACTCGTAATCATCTCCTGAACCGCACTATCCTATTATTGTAGTCACAAAGAGATGGGAGACGACACCAGGCCGAGTTTCAGCCAATGCTGGACTGAGTCAGGATATACCCCTGAACAGCTCCACAGACCATCTCAGGGCAATACACACATTCACATTTAGAGACAATTTGAAACAGTCAGCTAGCCTCGTGTGCGTGTCTTTTCACAGTGGGAGGAAACTGGAGTACCTGGAGAAAACCCACACAAGCATGGGAAGAACATGCATACTGTCCGTCTTCCTTTCGGGTTTTTCCCTTTTACTCGGGAGTCGCCACAGTGAAGCATCTGATTCGCACGTTTGATTTGGCAGAGGTTTTTACATCGGATGCCTTTCCTGACACAACCCTTTTTTGCAAGGGTGAGAAACACGCTGACGACTTTGCAGCTAGTCTTTACGAAAGTCAGCAATGGTTCTTTTACATGCCTCTCACCATAGACAGTGAGAGACATGGCCCGCCTTTGATAACCCAGTTAGCCGTACTGGGGGGGTGACAGTGACAACCTTATGGAGAGTGGGACTCGAACCCCCAACCTTTGGATCAGCGATCCAGCGCCCTATACCACTAGACTACCACTGCCCCAGTGGAAGAACATGCATACATCACACAGAAATGCCCATGCCCAGGACATTCTTGCTACAAGACAAATTGTGCTAACCACTGCTGCCCTTATATTCCATATAAATAAACAGAATTATTTTAATTGATTGGCTGATCTTGTTCACATTGTAGAACCCAGGACCTTATTTTGCTCCGAGCCAGACATGCTATCCGCATCATCACATGACCACCCCGGATTGAATTCTCGGTCAATGATTTTTTTTTTAACTTGAGTAAAGACCATTTTGACATTTTGGTTTATTTAGTGGATTGCTAGGCTTGGTAGATATTTGTGCTCTCAGTGTTGTTCGACATTATCTCTATAATTTAAATATTAGGTTTAATTTTGGTTTGCAGAATATGATTATC
>CM045739.1:24455000-24535000 GCA_024760905.1 Plotosus lineatus
TACAGACACATGACTTGACTAATTGCAATATTTTTTCTGCAATGATAATTTATAATAATTTTCACAACAAGTTTTTCAGAAAAACAAACAAACAAACAAACAAACAAAAAGAAACAAATTGAGATAATTTATTTTCATGTAATGATGCAGCTGCACATTAAATGTTTACGTAGAAAATGCTAGATTTCGGTAATTGTATTTATATCTCGCGTATGAATCTGACTCAGTGGAATAAAAGCGACTTACTAACTTAACGCGAGGTCTATACATTGAAATTCCAGCCCGAGGTCTGTAGTAAAATCAAAGCTGAAGACCAAAAGTCTGAGATTTCTTTGTACAGACTGAGCCAGTGAGACTAATGAGTAGTTCACAGCGCCGTAAACTTGTTTATATATTCCACTCCCCACCATACAACTGTATCAGTCTCTTTCTACTAACCAGCTTCTCTCTATCTGAAAACACCAGAAAAAAGTAAACACAAGAATAAAGTCATGAATTACACACAGGTGACTGCATTCATTTTACCTGCAGCCTTTACCTGAGACACTCTTTTCTAACAGAAGGTGCTTGATCACACCCTCAGTGTTACTTTTTTAATTGAGTAATAACATTTTATGTATTTATAGTTATAATTACTGTGTTAAAAGATTGAACCTTGAATCCAGGTTAATGCCACAGCCATTCATGACTGGGAGTTGATGCGAGCTAATTGGCCAACCTCTCACAGGAGGGAGAGATGTCATACATTCACTTCTCTGTCACTCACGGCGATCACCAGTCAATCGGTGGGCATCGGTGAACTCATTCATCCAAGGGGCAGATAACGCTTTTCCTATGAGTGTTTTAAAGCCACCCCCAAATACCCATGAGCAGCAGTTCAAAAAGAGGTGGGTGGTAGCACTGCATGTCACGGAGGGAACGTGTGCATGCTTATGCTGCTCCCTGGTTGGTGGTGGTCATGTAATAGGGAAGGAAATACCTAACAGGTGGGAAGTGGGTACGACTAAAATTAGCTGAGAAAATGGATGGGGAAAGTATTGCTGTATAGAAATAGCTTTCAATCGTCTGGAACCTATCTCAGCTGTATTCACAACTATTGGTACTCACATACACACCAAAGGGTAATTTGGAATAGCAAATTAGTCTAATTTGCCTGCCTATTGAAAGCAAAAGGAAACAAGAGTACCTGGAAGAATCAAGCAAGCACAAGGAGAACATAGAAACTCTACACAGAAATGCCTGAGCTCAGGACTTGAAACCAGGTCCTTTTAGTTGTGAATCGGATGTGCTAACCACTATACCACTTTGCCAGCCGTACATGCAATATAAATGTTCATTTCATTTCATTTTCTGTAACCACTTAATTCCAACTAAGATCGCAGGGAGGTTGGCACCCATCCCAGCTGACTCCGGGTGAGAGTAGGTGACAGCTCGTCAGGCCATCGCAGGGCGGAAACACACTGACGGCTTCGCAGCCTACCCTTGTCGAAAGTGAGCAATGGTTCTTTTACATGCCTCACACCATAGACAGTGAGACACATGGCCAGCCTTTGATAACCCAGTTCGCTGCACTTGGGGGGGGGGGGTTTGCAGTGACAACCTGTGGTGATTGGGGCTTGAACCTCCAACCTTAGGATCAGTGATCCAGCAATTTCCCACCAGGCCTTCACTGCCTCCAATATAAATATAACGCAATTATTTGAAATTGACTGGTTGCTTTTTGTTTACATTTTATTTCATTGAACTTTTCAAAATAGTAGTTTTATTGAGGATAAAAACAGATTTATTGAATGACATTTAATATTAGTTAGGATGACCAGTTTAATGGATTTAAACCTCTTAAAATCCTCCGAATCCGAATGTTAATATATTTACGTAAAAATAAATCCAATAAGATTAATTCTTTCCTTTAAACTCTGATGGATCGTAATTGTCAGTTCTTAAGTTATCTTTTATCCTTACAACCACCGTACACGGCACTAATTAGCTAAAGCGCTGATGTAACACTTCAGCGGAACTAAAAGCCAGACAGCTTGTTATATGGTCTGACAGCTTGTTTTTAGCGATTAAAAACATAAAGTAAAAAAAAAAAAAAAAAAAAAGGATGAGTAAGAACAAAACACATTAGTGCTGCTGTAAGACAGTTCACCAAAGTAAAAGCAAAATTTCGACAGACACTATTCATGGGCTTACTCTCTTTCCCTGGAATGATGGACATACACAAAAAATTCAAAATAATCACTCAGGAATGCTGGATAGAACGACTGCAATGGGCCGACCACTTAGTGACGCTCTATAGAGAGCACACCTTCTTTAAAAAGAAAGAAAAGGTTGTCATAATGTCTCTTTCTTTCTTTCTTTTTATACATGTAATAACTTACCACCTTTGAGAGTTTATTAGTATTTTTATGTTACTGATTATTTTAGTTATTTATCTATCAGTATTAATTGTAATATTAATATCATTGATCATAATAATAATCATAATAATGTTACTTCAAATAGTTTTATAGGCCACGGGCACACTAATTAACCATATGTGAGGCGCTCCACCAAAAGTAGGCGCTTGAATGAATGAATGAAGTTGAACAGCACTTTCAACACATATAGTGTGTCATATTGTGCCAAACATGGTTATTTTATATTAAATACAATGACTAAGAGTTCAATTTCAAATCGTAAACGATGAATGAAGCAAAGGTATATCAAATCATTTTCTTCGAACAATCAATTTTCGCGTAAAACCCAATCGAAAGATGAAACAGTAATATTAATAAAAAATGAGTCTGGCTCAGCATGTGCATTCCTATACATTTCCAACCAACATTAAAAGTCTGTTGTTATTTGGGCATTCCACTTTTGAGATAAAGGCCAGAAAAGTAAAAATGGTCCATTTTTACAGAATATAGATTTTTGAATAAACTATTAAAACAAGTATTCAGCTATCACCTGCCCACATTAAATCGACTGAAACTCATGAAAAATTAGTTGCAATTATTCACCGAGTTCGGTACAAGACACACTATAATCCATACACCAGAATAACGGACGTGAAGTCGTCTCTCCATTTTGGATACTGTTTTGCTATTAAAATGCTGTTTCAGCGAATAAAATAAAGGTGATGAAGACAATATGCTTGTAAACAATGCAGGCGAGTTGCGAAGGAAGATTTGAAACAAGCACAGTGATTGGTCAGCTCAGGCTTGCACATGTGCAGTGCCCGTCACACATTAACTTCCGGTTTACTTCTTGCTTCTGGTTTACCACATGCAGAATTTATCTCCGACTTTCTCTTCAATAACAGTCATTAAGTTTATTTATAAGATTGTGAATAAACATAATTTCTGGAAAAGGTGAGTAAAATGTCATCTGTGATGTCGAGTAGCATTAGTATAGATGTTAAATTTGATGCGAGAATTGGGCTTTGAAGATGACGGAATGCTTCGCGTTCTTGATTATTTCGAAGGTGAGTATTTTTCTCTGCATGCAAATTTGATTATGGAATTTTTTTGATGATTTGATTTGTGTGTAATCTTGTCTGGACTGGGCATGCTGGATCGTGGGTTGTTTAGTTTTGAATGAAAATTGGTCAAGACCTGAAAAATACTTAAATGTTTCATACCTTTAACAGATGAACAAACTGATGATGATGATGATGCCGGCTGTGTTGATGAAGATTTTTTGATTTTGGTGTTGATGAAGAAGAGGCATCTGTTAATAAAAGTGTGCATGAGTGGTGTTTCTGAAGATGATGTGATCCTTTCTGGTGAGCAGAATATAAATTAAGATAATAATGACGAAGGCAGAGTTGATGAAGCTTACTTGTATAAAGATATCAGAGAGTTGTGTTATATAGTTTTCTTATATAGTTTTGTTAATGTCAGTGTGATTGTTTGAACTGGACAGTGTTTTTTTTTTGTTTTTTTTTCAATAAGTATCATTTGAAAACATTTCAACCTTTATATAATGGTTGAAAAGATACATACTGACCTTATTGGAATAAACAGAAATGAAAAAAAATAGTCTTTTTTGTTCATTTTTTGTGGGGTTACCACAGTGACTGATGAGTTTAAAAAGTGCCTGTCAGATTGAAATGAGGATGATTTCTCTCATCATCTCTTCCTAAAACTTTTCCTAGACATGTTTTCTAAAGGTTTATATGGCTGAGGTGCATAAAAAATGTTTGGTTGCTCAGGACTAATGATCTTGGAAGAAGGGCAATCTTTGTGCTCATTTTTCTCTAAAACGGCTTTTGAAATTTTTAGTTGAATGCTGACACAAGAAATGGCATAACTCGCTCAGTTTTCAAAGTATTAACAAACTTTTTGCTGCATTTTGCAGCTTTGGACCTCCTCATTTTTCATTTTTGGATCCAAGAGCCTACTTTCGATGGAATGGCTCACATATGTGTTAGTACTAGTTAGTAATTAAAAAATAATCAGTGTTATTAAAACTTATTTATTTCAATTTTTGAGTTATAACAATATCAATATTATGACACTCTGAAGCAAGAAAAAAGTGAAAAATTGTTTGATTTTCATTTGCTTTAAATTAAATATCTTACAATCCATCAGTAAGACTCATTTATTAAGTATTGCTTATTCTGTATGCGGAATTTCAAAAAGTAAATATATGTTGCTTTGGTGGAATTTAGTTGATGGGGTCATGGTTGAAAATGAGTGCATTCTGGGATATTAGGTCCATTTTAAGAACTTGAGGTTGAGGGCTTCCTTACTTATATATATATATATATATATATATATATATATATATATATATATATATATATATATATATATATATATATATATATATATATGTATATAGATAGATAGACGATTCAGAGGATAGGGAGAGATGGAGGCAGATAATTTGCTGTGGTGACCCCTGAAGGGAACAGCCGAAAGGAAAAGATATATATATATATATATAAAATGCAGCCGTGAAGGGGGGCACAAACCAGTGTCTCTCCCTCACGCCGGTCCCAAGCCCGGATAAATGCAGAGGGTTGCGTCAGGAAGGGCATCCGGTGTAAAACAAATGCCAAATAAACTATGCGAATCACAAGAAAGAATGACATACCGGATCGGTTGAGGCCCGGGTTAACAACGACCGCCATCAGTGCCGTCAACCAACAGGGTGCTGATGGAAATTGGACTACTGTTGGTCGAAGACGTCGAAGAAGGAGAGGCAGGAGGCGTGTCCGTTGCCAGAGAGAGAAGAGGAAAGGCATGAGTCTAGGACTGAAAGTAGGGACTTTGAACGTTGGAACTATGGCGGGAAAAGGTAGAGAGCTGGCTGACATGATGCAGAGGAGGAAGGTGGACATACTGTGTGTTCAGGAGACCAGGTGGAAAGGTAACAAGGCTAGAAGCATAGGAGCAGGGTTTAAGCTGTTTTATCATGGTGTGGATGGGAAGAGAAATGGAGTCGGAGTAATCTTGAAGGAGGAGTTTGTCAGGAATGTTCTAGAAGTGAAGAGTGTCAGACAGAGTGATGAGTCTCAAGTTAGAAATTGAAGGTGTGATGGTCAATGTTGTTAGTGCTTATGCCCCACAGACAGGATGTGAGCGAGAAGAGAAGGAGAAATTCTGGAGGGAGTTAGATGAAGTGATGCAGAGTACCCCCAGAGGTGAAAGAGTGGTCATTGGGGCAGACTTCAATGGACATGTTGGTGCAGGAAACAGAGGGGATGAGGAAGTGATGGGTAAGTTTGGTATCCAGGACAGGAACGCAGAAGGACAGATGTTGGTAGCTTTTGCAAAAAGGATGGAAATGGCTGTGGTGAATACTTTCTTCCAGAAGAGAGAGGAGCATAGGGTGACTTATAAAAGTGGAGGTAGGAGCACACAGGTAGACTACATCTTGTGCAGGCGATGTAATTTAAAGGAAGTCAGTGACTGCAAAGTAGTAGTGGGTGAGAGTGTTGCCAAACAGCATAGGATGGTGGTGTGCAGGATGATGTTGATGGTGAGGAAGGTGAAGAAGGCAAAGGCAGAGCAGAAGACAAAGTGGTGGAAGTTGAAAAAGGAAGAGTGTCGGGTTGTCTTCAAGGAGGAGTTCAAACAGGCTTTGGGTGGTCAGGAAGTGCTTCCAGATGACTGGACAACTACAGCTAATGTGATCAGGGAGACAGGTAGGAGAATACTTGGTGTGTCATCTGGAAGGAAAGTAGATAAGGAGACTTGGTGGTGGAATGAGGAAGTTCAGGAGTGTGTACAAAGGAAGAGGTTAGCTAAGAAGAAGTGGGACATTGAGAAAACCGAAGAGAGTAAACAGGAGTACAGGGAGACACAGCGTAAGGCAAAGGTAGCAGTTTCAAAGGCCAAACAGAGCGTGTTTGATGACTTGTATGCTCGGTTGGAAAGTAAAGAGGGAGAAAATGATTTATACAGGTTGGCACAGCAGAGAAATAGAGATGAGAAGGACGTGCAGCAAGTTAGATTGATAAAGGACAGAGCGGGAAATGTATTGACTGATGACAGAAGTGTGCTGGGAAGATGGAAAGAGTACTTTGAAGAGCTGATGAATGAGGAAAATGAGAGAGAAAAAAGAGTAGAAGAGGTGACTGTTGAGGATCAGGAAGTAGCAAAGATTGGTAAGGGTGAAGTGAGGAGAGCATTGAAGAGGATGAAGAATGGAAAGGCAGTTGGTCCTGATGACATACCGGTGAAGGTATGGAAGTGTCTAGGAGAGGGAGCAGTAGATTTTCTGACAAGAACATTCAACAAGGTCTTAGAGAGTGAGAGGATGCCAGAGGAATGGAGGAGAAGTGTGCTGGTGCCCATTTTTAAGAACAAGGGAGACGTGCAGAGTTGTGGCAACTACAGAGGGATAAAGTTGATGAGCCATACGATGAAGTTATGGGAAAGAATAGTGGAAGCTAGACTAAGGGCAGACGTCAGCATTTGTGAACAACAGTTTGGTTTCATGCCAAGAAAGAGCACCACAGATGCAGTGTTTGCCTTGAAGATGTTAATAGAGAAGTACAGAGAAGGTCAGAAGGAGCTGCATTGTGCCTTTGTGGATCTGGAGAAAGCATATGACAGGGTGCCGAGAGAAGAACTGTGGTATTGCATGAGGAAGTCTGGAGTGGCAGAGAAGTATGTTAGAGTGGTGCAGGACATGTATGAGAGATATAAGACAGTGGTGAGGTGTGCTGTCGGTGTGACACAAGAGTTCAAGGTGGAGGTGGGACTGCATCAAGGGTCAGCTCTGAGCCCCTTCTTGTTTGCTATGGTGATGGACAGGCTGACAGACGAGGTTAGACAAGATTCCCCATGGACTATGATGTTTGCAGATGACATTGTGATCTGTAGTGAGAGCAGAGAACAAGTGCAGGAAAATCTAGAGAGGTGGAGGTATGCCCCGGAAAGGAGGGGAATGAAGATTAGCCTCAGTAAGACAGAATACATGTGCATGAATGACAAGGACCCAAGAGGAACGGTGAGATTACAGGGAGCAGAGATAAGAAAGGTGGAGGATTTTAAGTACTTAGGCTCAACAATCCAGAGCAATGGAGAGTGTGGAAAAGAGGTCAAGAAGCGTGTGCAGGCAGGTTGGAAAGGTTGGAGAAAAGTGTCCGGTGTGATGTGTGATAAGAATGAAAGGAAAAGTGTACAAGATGATGTTGAGGCCAGCGATGTTGTATGGGTTAGAAACAGTGGCCCTGGGGAAAAGACAGGAGGCAGAGCTGGAGGTAGCAGAGATGAAAATGTTGAGGTTCTCTTTGGGAGTAACGAGGATGGATAGGATCAGGAATGAGCACATCAGAGGGACAGCACATGTAAGACGTTTTGGAGACAAAGTCAGAGAGGCTAGATTGAGATGGTTTGGACATGTACAGAGGAGGGATAGTGAGTATATTGGTAATAGGATGCTGAGGCTGGAACTACCAGGCAGAAGACCTAGAGGAAGACCAAAGAGACGATTCATGGATGTGGTGAAGGAGGACATGAAGGTCGTTGGTGTAAGAGAAGAAGATGCAAAGGATAGGGTGAGATGGAGGCAGATGATTCGCTGTGGCGACCCCTGAAGGGAAAAGCCGAAAGGAAAAGAAGATATATATATATATATATAAAAATATACAGTCACTATTTGAGTTACGACCTAGATCGGTTCCAGCTAACCAGTTGTAATTCTGATTGGTCGTAAGTCGGATATGTAACACAACAAAATCGAAACCTCCCAGCACTCGCTATGAATTCCTGTGAAACGTATTCTTCACCTGCACGTTCTTTCAACATGCGAAATAAACTTGTAGCCTTACTTTGCACTGCTCGCAACATCAGTTTCACATTTCCTTGCCTATTATCTTCGAACCACGTGTATCGCAACTTTTCCATCTCTGAAATCGGTCTTTCACGTTGCTTTGTGATCATAATTGTCTTAATTGGGGAGGCTGCTTTCACTGCTTCCTTGTCCTTCAAAATTGTAGACACCGTGGAGTGGGAGAGATGGAGATTTCACTTTCACTTTCATGTTCGGTTCCAACGACAGTGTCTTCCTTGCTTTCTTGGTAGAATTGCCATCTGATGAATCGGACTTCCTCTTTGGGGCCATGGTAACAGTGTACAGTCAATGAATGGAGAATTGTACTATAAAAGAGATGTTACTTCGACGGTATCTCGTCACTGAGTGTAGTGGTAGAATGCTGAGAGTATGAGATGCTGGGATGCTGCGCTGCCACAACTATCTTACGCGCTGCCAGACATATACAGTAAACTCATAAATCGGCATCGTGGTTGTAAGTACGAGTGGTCGTCACTCGAGTACGTCAGAACTCAGACTGACTGACAGACAGACAGACAGACAGACAGACAGATAGATAGATAGATATTTCTGCATACTTTCTTTTTAAACACAAACACTTTTTCCTGTTTATTAGCACAAGGAACTCAGGCAGTAACTCTTCCTCACTGCTCACATCCACCCTGAGAACTCATACAGACTGGTTCATAAAATGTCAGAAGGGCAGTGAATATCTTATTAAAGAATTTGTTTTCCATTGGGAAGCTGCATTCATTATCTATCTGTCAGAATGTGGAAGCCTCAGCTACGATGAACATAATCAATATGCCTCTTGAGTGGAGTCACCTCGACATGCAGCTTCAAGGACCACAGAAACACGCTTAGGGCAACACTAACTGTAAAGAAAATCAATTCTTTAATACAGTATTACGCTGTGAGAGATTTTCGGTATGTTTAGTTTGAACACATTGATATGCATTATATATGACTCTATTTCCATTAATCTGTATGCTGTAGAAGGTCATGCGATGTAATATAAGTGAAAAATTACTGAAATGTGTAATGTCATGACCGAGTATTTTGAATGATAAGATTCTGATGGTAAATAATTAATGGCATAAAACACAATGCTCTTATAAAAACATACAACAATTCACTCGTTCACTTATCTTCTCAAACCGCATAATACTATAGTGCTAAGGAGATGATGAAACTTATCTCAATCAACAGCGGCATACACCCTGAACAGCTCAATAGACCATCATAAATACAATACACACAGACACAAACATTTAGATTTACACTCACACCTAGAGGCAATTTGGCACATCCAGTTCACCCAGTGGTTCTCAAATAGTGGGGTGCGATGCCAGGGGGGCGCGTGTGACCCCAGGAAACAGGCTTTTTTTTTGCCTTACTAGGATAAAGTGTAATTGTACATCTACTACAGTAGGTGGCAGTAGCTCCCTCACTGTCAGAGTGTGCCCAGAGAGAATTAGCTGCTGTGTTTACTGTGCCTGAAAACATTGGCAGCGGACAGCATGAAGCCAAATAAAAGAAGGCGCCACTTAAAGACATCACACCCTGACCACGGTGATGAGCCGCGTGAGTTTTTCAGTGAAAACGTGTCGCTTTGTAAATGCTACTCCAGCAAACCAGCGAGCTCTGTTAGCATCAGATATGGTGGAGTACCATACTGCAGAAAATCCCACAGCACAGCAGAGGAACTGAACCTACCTGCAGCTGACACGGTCTTTATCATGCTGGATGATGTCACTGCTGCGAAAATAAGTCCAGGTCCCAGTTCAGCACTGAGCAGGAGCTGAGAGTTCAGTATCATGCTTTAAACCTGGGTTCGAAAAGCTGTGCACTGCGAAATGTGCTCATTGTTCCATTAATCCTGACTTAATCATTTTGACAAAAAAGTAATAATAATAAAATTTGTTTTATTCATTTTTGTTTTGTAGGTTAAAGTGTTTTATATATTGTGCTCCTGAGTTTATGTTGTTGATTTGAATTTATTATTATTCATTGATTTTTATTTCATTTTATTTTCAGTATCAAATGGTTCAAATTGTTGGTCAAAATGTTTATAGTTTAAATAAGGATATTTTATAGACAAATGACGCGGGGAGCAGGGGGGGCGCAAAATGTTTTCCTCTTCCTGGGGGGGGCACAACAGAAAATAATTGAGAAGCATTGAGTTAACCTAGTGCTTCTCACTTGTTTTTTGCTGCCCCCCCATATAAGGAGGGAGAGATATATATATCATCACGTGATCTGGGTGTGATGTCTTTAAGTGATGCCTTCATTTATTTGGCTTCATACTGTCCGCCGCCAATGTTTTCAGACACAGTAAACATAGCAGTCTTTACTCGTTTCTCACCGCAGCACAGTGAAGCCGAGTGCTATATCCACTTTATCATACCTCCTCGACTTAACTTGCGGGAGACTTTCGTTTCTCTCACCGTCTTTGTCTCTCTCCGTCCCTCTTTTCATCCCTGTTAATAATTTCCATGGTGGGTTTATTAACTTCACTTCTTATTTTACCTCTGGGTACACTCTAACAGTGAGGAAGCCACTGCCATCTGCTGTAGTGGATGTAGAATTACACTTTATCCTAATACAGCAAAAAAAATAAATAAATAAAAAAATAAAAAAGCATGTTTCCTGGGGTCTATGCACCCCCCTCGGCATTGCACCGCCCCACTATTTGAGAACCACTGCGTTAACCTAATCTTGCATGTCTAATAATGCATGTCTTTGGCATGTCGAATAAAAGCAGAGAACCCAGAGGAAACCAAGACATGCACAACAAGAACATGCAAACTCCACACAGAAGCAACCAGGAACTTTTGCTGTGAGGTGGACCTGCTAAACACTACACCATTGTACCTCCCTCCATCAGTACACTGTTAAAATTATGTGCCAGGAAAAGCTTTTCAGGCTGATGCTGTAGAAGATTTTTAAATATTTTCTGAACCGCTTAATGCAGATTAGGGTCATGGGGAGGCTGGCACCTCTGGGCAGAGTACACCCCTGACAGCTCACCAGGCCATCATAGGGCAGATTGCTATGCAGCCTCCTCTTGACGAAAGTCAGCAATGGTTCTTCTACATCCCTCTCAGTGTAGACAGTGATAGCATGGTTAGCTGCACTGGAGGGACAGCAGAGACAGCCATTGATAGTGAGGCTTGAACCCCCGACTTTGGGATCGACAATCCAGCACCTTACCACTGAACCACCAAACCAACCCACCATCGTTTAAGAATTGTTTAATGTAAATTACTCTTCACACTCGGATGCAAATTCCATGGAGTGATGTAGATTTTTTTTTTTACTTGCTGATAATGGCTGCATTTTGTGCTTAAATAAACAACAGTGTTGGATTTAGAGCATAAAACATCACACACACACACAAAATGTACTTATTTCACATCCATGCTAATGCCATTGTAATATCTCATTTAAAAAAAAAAAAAAAAAACATTTATAAATCCGTTTTTCTATTAAAAACTATATTAGCAAGATCTCACTGAGTCGGTCAAGATCACAGCACCATTCTAAAAAATCAACATTTCTACATTTTGTAATCACCAAGACATTCAGATGATGCAGCTTCTTATCAGACATATTCCAGACATTTTAGAAAAAATGGATGATTGCAGGAATTCAGGATGAAGTGAACGTGACGAAAACATAGATTTACATCAACTGATATTGGATGACATGTGGGGGATGAAAAAATAATATTTTCAGAATGAACATAAGATATGATAACGATAATAAGGAAAATTATTTTACTGTTTTATATATAATACTGACCCTATTTTATTCATTCCGTCATTTTCTGAACCGCTTAATCCTAATTAGGGTCATGGGGAGACTGGCACCCGTCTCAGCCGACTTGGTGCGAGGGTAGAGTACACCCTGAACAGCTCGCCAGGCCATCGCAGGGAAAGAACACACCAATGGCAATGCAGCCTACTCTTTCTGAACAACAGTAACGGTTCTTTTACAGCCTCTCACCACAGGCAGTGAGAGACATGGCCAAACATTGATAACCCAATTAACTGCACTGGGGAACAGCAGTGACAACCTGGGGACAGTGAGGCTTGAACCCCCAACCTTTGGATCAGAAAGTCAACACTGGGCCACCACTGCCCCTATTATTATTATTATTATTATTATTATTATTATTATTATTATTATTATTATTTTTATTATTATCATTACTGAACTGCTCAACCTTAAATACAATCATTGTTATTTTTATTATATTATTTGTTGAGCTGCTTCATTCTAGTAGTGTCATGGGAGGTTAAAGCCTATCTCAGCCAACTTTGGGAAAGATTGGTAATACAACTGTATGAAGGCCAACACACATGCAATTATTCACACACACACACACACACACACACACACACACACACACACACGCGCACGCACACACGCACACACGGGCACGCACACACCGATGGGGATTTGGAACAGCCTAATATAGATATCTTTGGACTGTGGGAGGAAACTGGAGTACATGGAGGAAACTCACACAAGCACAAGAATGTAAATGCCACACAGAAACATTCTTGCAGAGCCGAGGACTCAAACCCAGGGCATTGTTGCTGTGAGGCGACCATGCTAACCATTACACCTCTGTGCCGTAATAATTATGTTTTTATAAAATCATTGACTTTCTCTTTTTGCATCAGTTGCCTCCAAATGATTTCTTACATTCTTACTGATTACGGCGCGACTGGATGAGCACAGCAAGAATTAAATCTCATATCCATCAGTGTAATCTAAATGCCACCATGTACACTTAATGCCAATCTGTAATATGGGTAGCACAGTGGCCTAGTTTAGCACATTTACCTCAAGAAGGTCCTGGGTTTGGGCCCCAGACCTGGCTGATTTTGTGTTATGCATGTTCTGCTTTGCATGGTTTTCCTCCGGGAACTCCGGTTTCCTTCCACAGTCTAAAGACATGCACATTAACCTAAAGGAAGGTTCCATTTTGACTCTAAGTGTGTATGTGTTGCTGTGCGATGGCCTCGAGAGCTGTTCAGGGTGTAATCCCACCTTCACACAGTGTCGGCTGAGATGAGCTCCTTCCCTTATGACCCTAGTAGGATTAAGTGGTTTGACAAATGAGCAAGTGAGTTAGTATTATGGCAGCTAGCTGTTAACATTCATCCAATTTTATTCCTCAGAGTTATTCACATGCTAGCTGACATTTCAAGGAATGAGAATAGAGCAGTTTATCGTCAGTCTTATCTAAGATTTTACTGCATTTCCTAGTTTTATGGTGAAAAAGGCACAGATTTACCGTAACTAAAATCAGTGTGTGGTTTCAGGCATCTTCTTAAGTTTATTTTTACCACTACATGCTTTAAGTAAGAGTTATGTAAGTGTTTATATTTTAAACCGACTGAAGAGCTCGTGGGTCAATATTTTCTCTTTTCTTTTGTTTTTATGCTGTTGTGCTTGTACTTCAGTAAATAATGTAGAATTTTATCCCTTATTATCTCCTTATATGTAGAGGACCCATAAGTCCCAAAACGTTTGTGTTGCCATTTGAGGACGTTATGAGCAAGCACGGCAATACTTGAATAGCGGTGTACATGCATCAAATAAACCATTAAATGAAGTGTTTTTCACATTGACGAAAGTGACATGTTATTCCTATAATATGGACTGTGCTTCAGCATTGGGAGGGGAAAGTGTCCCAGTGTAGTTTATCTCTGACAAATGACATTTCTTTGAGAAGTAGTGGGAAAAGTTGGATGGTTTTGATGTGGGATGGACTCACTCGGAGATTCTGACTAAAACTGCAAGCAGTGAAACAGATGACAGAGACCTCCGAGAATCTGGAGTTCTTTGGAGCGATCAGGTCAAAGTGAAGGTCTGGGCATCAATCAATTAGTCATATAGTGGCAGATTCTGTCAGCACATCACTGGAAAATCGTTGTTTTGTTGTCTCTACAGTATTGTGCTGTCAAATGGCTTTACATACTATATAATATGAGTTTAATGAAACAGAAACTAACCAAATCGTTATCCAAGGTACTTGGCCATCACCATCAATCCAAGTACACAGTATGAGTCATCCAGGATGTCTTATTACTTCATAATCAACATGTAAAGGGACATCTCAGGGTTGGAAGCATCCCTTTCTGTGACATCATCACAAGGCCATGTAACTCACTCTCATTCATTTGCCAATACTTAATTTGATTAGGACTGCAGGGAGGTTAAAGTCAGGTGACAATTGGGAAGGATACACCCTGAAATTCAACAGACCATCACAGGGTCAATACACCCAACATTTACGGCATTTGAAAACCAAGTCCAGAATTATCATTTTTGTACAACTGGGCAACTGAGGGTTAAGGGCCTTGTTCTAGGGCCCAACAGTGGTGGTGGTGGTGGTGGTGGTGGTGGTGTTGGTGAACCCATCACTTTAACTACTGAGACACCACTTCCCTCAACCATTGATACTTACACCCAAGGGAAATTTGGACGAGCCAATTAGCATACTAGTCCTTCTCAAAAAATTAGCATATTGTGATCAAGTTCATTATTTTCTGTAATTTACTGATAAAAATTAAACTTTCATATATTTTAGATTCATTGCCCACCAACTGAAATATTTCAGATCTTTTATTGTTCTAATATTGATGATTTTGGCATACAGCTCATGATAACACAAAATTCCTATCTCAAAAAATTAGCATATCATGAAAAGGTAGTCTAAACGAGCTATCAACCTAATCATCTGAATCAACCAATTAACTCTAAACACCTGCAAAAGATTCCTGAGGCTTTTAAAAACTCCCAGCTTGGTTCATTACAGACTGCCGACCTGACTGCTGTCCAGAAGGCCATCATTGACACCCTCAAGCAAGAGGGTAAGACACAGAAAGAAATCTCTGAGCGAATAGGCTGCTCCCAGAGTGCTCTATCAAGGCACCTCAGTGGGACGTCTGTGGGAAGGAAAAAGTGAGGCAGAAAATGCTGCACAACCAGAAGAGGTGACCAGACCCTGAGGAAGATTGTGGAGAAGGGCCGATTCCAGACCTTGGGGGACCTGTGGAAGCAGTGGACTGGGCTACAGGTCCCGCATTCCCCAGGTCAAGCCACTTTTAAACCAGAAACAGTGGCAGAAGCGCCTGACCTGGGCTACAGAGAAGCAGCACTGGACTGTTGCTCAGTGGTCCAAAGTACTTTTTTTGGATGAAAGCAAATTTTGCATGTCATTTGGAAATCAAGGTGCCAGAGTCTGGAGGAAGACTGGGGAGAAGGAAATGCCAAAATGCCTGAAGTCCAGTGTCAAGTACCCGCAGTCAGTGATGGTCTGGGGTGCCATGTCAGCTGCTGGTGTTGGTCCACTGTGTTTTATCAAGGGCAGGGTCAATGCAGCTAGCTATCAGGAGATTTTGGAGCACTTCATGCTTCCATCTGCTGAAAAGCTTTATGGAGATGAAGATTTCATTTTTCAGCACGACCTGGCACCTGCTCACAGTGCCAAAACCACTGCTAAATGGTTTACTGACCATGGTATTACTGTGCTCAATTGGCCTGCCAACTCTCCTGACCTGAACCCCATAGAGAATCTGTGGGATATTGTGAAGAGAAAGTTGAGGGACACCAGTACCCTTCCATCGGTCGAGGATGTACCCTGACTGTAGAGGCTCCAGCCTGTTTGCGACCCTAATTAGGAATAAGCGGTTCAGAATACAAATAAAATACAAATTATTACAAAATACACTGAAGATGGTGGATGCAGACAAGTCTCAAACTTTTCACATGGAAGTCTCCAATGTACAGATTTTCCTTACGAAGAAAAAAAAAAAAATTGTGAGCAGAACAATACCTATCACACCTCTGGTGTGATCACCCTCTGAGCAATCAAGTCGTCTCTGCCTGAAAATCCTAAATAGGGTCGCGTGGATGCTGGCGCCCATCCCAGCCAACTCCATGCGATTGCAGAGTGCACCCTGGACAGCTCACCAGGCCATCACAGGGCAGTTTTTTTTTTTTTTTTTAATGTTCATTAATTTTCCTGTAACCACTTAATCCTAATTAGGGTTGCAAGGAGATTGGCACCCATCCCAGCCAACTCCGGGAGAGTGCAGCGTGCACCCTGGACAGCTCACCAGACCACCTCAGTGCAGTTTTTTAATGTTCATTCATTCATTTTCTGGAACCACTTAATCCTAATTAGGGTTGCGAGGAGGCTGGCGCCCATTCCAGCCGACTCCTGGTGAGGGCAGACTACACCCTGGACAACTTGTCAGGCCATCTCAGGGCGGAAACACGGTGACGGCTATGCAGCTATTTTTGACGAAAGCAATGGTTCTTTTACATGAACCTCTCACCATCGACAGTGAAAGACATGGCCGGTCTTTGATTACCCAGTTAGCTGCAATTTGGGGGTGGAGGTGGGGGGCTCCAACCTTGGGATCAGTGATCCAGCACCTTTACCACCAGCTCACCACTGCCCAATTGTGTTTAATTAGTATTTATGCTTTTTGTGCTCAGTTTATATTTCATGTTGTGTTCAATTTAAAAAGTCCCTTTCTACCATTACACTTTTAATTAAACAAAACGTGCGTTCATATCTGATGAAATGATTTTGTCCAAAAACTTTTTATTTCTTTAGAAACATAAATACTCATATAATTGAATTCATTCTCTTCCAATTAGTATTCCTCTTTGCTCTCTGCAAGTCTATCGCTTCAACGTTCTCTGCATGTAAACCGTTACCTAACAACGGTAAAGCATTAAATCTAATGGCGATGTTTCCCACTCGCTGTTTCCATGATAGCATTCATTAATTCTCCCAGATGAGAAATCAGTTTCTTCAGATATGATCCATATGATACAATCAGGTGAAATTTTAGCTGAAGGATTCATCCTGCACCCAGAAATCCCATCATGTAAAATAGAGCAAACCTCTCAGGATGCTTCACTTGAAAAAATTAGACTTTAATGAAATTTACAAACACACTCAAGGTCAACCATAACCTGGGCCAGAAATTCTTATGAACAACACAAGGTCATGCCAAAATGCTAGAATTTTTTAAAATTTCCATTCATTTTTATGCTGTAGAACAGAAGTGGCCAACCTGCGGCTTCCGAGCTGCATGCGGCTCTTTGGTTCATATCAAAGTTTGTGCTTTTTTTTAATGTGTGGGTTCACTTCATTTGAATTTAATACGGTATTATTGTCAAATGTTCATGTACGTGAGATAAAAATACCAAAAAGCTTCCCAGTATGGGCAGAACCATTTAAGTAAATCGTTTGTGTCAGGTTCACTCTTAAAACGGCAGTGAAGAAATGCACAGCAAAATGAAAATATCAAGATGAACACAGGACGTTTTTAACAGAGCGGGAGAGTTGATCTTTTTTGTTGAATGTAATGGAAACTCATTCTGCCTTATAGGTCAGGCACCATTAGCACAGTTCAAAGCTTGAAACCTTCAACGCAACTTCAGCTCTCTCCATGCTAATTTATACCAGGAATTTCCAAAACGGACTGAACTTCACAAGTACAAGTTGTTCACTTTGAAACGTCAGGCAGGAAATCAGATACAGTTTTTCCAAAAAATTTACAAAGCGCTCAGAGATTGTAACGCTTGCATCGCATCAACTGACTTGGAACATCGCACGAGCCAAAACGCCATACAATGAAGGAGAGTTTGTTTAAAAAAAATTCCCTCAGTGACGTTGTTAAATCTTGTCTCCCGAAAACGTCAAACTAAAACGCATGATATCAGACGTCCAACTGTCCCACCACAGTGTTCAACACAGAACATTGGACATTAACACGGCTATTGAATTACAGTTGCACTCTGACCTTCAGAGATGTATTTTATCATGTTGGTCTGTGAATTTACAATAAATCTGGCTGAGCAGGTGTGTGTGTGTGTGTGTGTGAGAGAGAGAGAGAGAGAGAGAGAAAGAGAGCGAGGGGTTGGGGATGATGTTCATCTGTGGCCATGCATGAAAAAAAAGGGAAAAAAAAAAGAAAAAAGTGTGACAGTGAAACATGTGGCTCTTGGTCTCTGACTGGTTGGCCACCTGTGCTGTAGAAGGTCACATGATGTAATATAAATGAAACATTTGCAATGACATGACCGAGTATTGTGATTGATAAGACTCTGATTGTAAATATTTAGAAACACAATGTTCAGATCCATCCAGCAACACGATCTTTCACTCATCTCCCCAAACCGCATAATCCTGTATGATAGTCTTTCTCAGCCAACACTGGCCAAAGGTGGGGTACACCCTGAACAGCTGACTAGACCATAACAGAGCCAACACACACAAACCATTTACATTCGCATTCACACTTCGGGGCAATTTGGAACAGCCAGTTAATCTAATAAAAACATCTTTGGACTCTGGAAGGAAACTAGAGTATGCAGAGGAAGCCCACACATACACGGTGAGAACATACAAACTCCACTCAGAAGCAACCAGGACCTTTTTGCTCTGAGGCAGACGTGTTAAAAACACTACATTACCGTGCTGCCCTCCAGCACGATGCTGTTAAAAATATATGTGCCAAAAAAAGCTTTCCAGAGCGATGTTGTAAAAGATTTTTTTAATCTCCGAAAGAACTTTAGATTGATGGATCTTTATTTTTTTTCTTTCGTGTCACTAAAATGTGGACCTAAAAAAAAATGTATATTATATTATATATATATATATATATATACCCACACACACACACACACACATACATATATATATATATATATATATAATATAATATATATAATATAATATATACATATATATATATATATATATATATACATATGAAAATATATATATATATATAATATACATTTATATATATATATATATATATATATATATACATTTATATATATATATATATATATATATATATATATATATATATATATATATATATATATATATATATATATATATGTATATATAGATATTTTTATATATATGTATACACACACACATATATTATATATATATATATATATATATATATATATATATATATATATATATATATACACATACATATACAGGGATCCCTCACCTTCTGTGGTGAAGTGGGACTGAGATCCCCCCGCGACTGCCGAATTCCACGAAGTAGGATCCCCATCCCACCCCCCACCCCCGACTGACGTATATGTACATGTATATGTGTATATAATATCAATATATACATATTCAATACTATAAATGCTTATAATAACAATTAAACATTCAAAAATAATGCATAAGTTGTAAATAAAATATAAATGCACACACATACAGAGGCGCACCTCACATAAAAATGTAAGTATTTTTGATGGGAGGTTTTGGAGTTTTTTGTTTTTGTTTGTTTTGTTTTCTTTTTGCATAATTGGCCCTGTTAACTTTTCCCCTATTCTTCGTTAATTTCCTTATTTTTTTAATTTGATGAATATTTAAAAAAGAAACCATGGTACACTGAAGCCGCATGAATTGAAGCACGAAGTAGTGAGGGATCCCTATATTATATATTATATATATACTCTTGATCCATCTAATACAGACAAAGTCACCTGATTTATCACATGACCCTTTCCCCTTGCATGCTTTATATGAATTCTCAAACCCTGTGGTTTCCTCTCATAGTCCAAAAACATGCACATTGGGCATAACTCCTATGTGTAAATGTGAATGTTTGCATGTGTGTTAGCTCTGAGATATCCCATGCCCCACCTTTGCCAAGAGTTGGCTAACATATTAGCCTCAACCCTAGATAGATTCACGAATGAATGCGTGTTCTTTTTTTCTTTCCAGAATGCTGAGTTTACACTGGGGCATAATGTCCGTCATCACTGCGATTCAAAAAAGGCGTGGAGCTCCACGGTTTATAAGCACGATTGGCGGCAGGGCGCATCCATGAAATGAAACTTGATGGAATCATGTTTCCAAGATCCTCAAAATCTGTTAATCAGTCTCTTATCATTCGATCATTCCGATATGCTTTCAGGATTCCAATCAGAATACATTATCACAAATTTTTGCCATGATCAGCACATTTATCACAAACCCACCAAGTTCCCTCAAAATATTCACGATTCGAGCCAACGACCCCCAAACTGCTCAAGATTCTCTCAGATCGTGGCGTGGATATCATGCCCCAGTGTAAATCAAGAGTAAATAATGTAACTGTACAATCTAAAAGTCTTGTTTTAAAGTCAACAAATCAGTAATGACGTCTCATAAATCTACAAATCTTTCAAAAAAAAAAACCCCAAACAAACAAAAAACCCTACACTTTCTGACTATATTTATGACGATAAACCAGATCTTCTAAAGTCACACCTTAATTTACCAGCCGGCGGGAAGGCAGGGAACATAATTGTGATCACATGTGTGTCACTTTAATTATCATCTTGTCTGATTGCGCTGGTGGACATGGAAACTGTGGTCCTGTTAATTAACCCAGACGCTGAACTCTAGAACCTCTACGACAGAAGGCAGACTAATACAGAGATCTATCGCCGCAGAATTATTATCCCAATCCATGTCACGCTGCCTGTGTGTAATTATATTCAACCTCAGACTGTATTCTGCTCTTTTCACCTAATCACTCCCACATGTCCTCTGCTCTATTCTTCGCTCTCACTAACACACCATAAAGAGCTCGATAGGATGACATGAATAACATTTGAATTTCAGTTCTCACCACAATGTGTTCAAGGATGATCTGATTATACATTTCAGTGAGGTCTTTACACTTATCTAACATTAATTAAACATCACTTTGTTGCATACGCATAAGCTAATACTTCTCATTTCTGGCTGTAAACTAGTATTCAGTGTTCTGAACACAGCAGTTGTCATTGTGTCCCTGTGAAAAGTCGAGGTGCCGCTCAGCACTTTTCCTCCAGCACCATAGCCCTCAGTATGCAAGAGGCTGATTCACACTGAGGAGGTCGTGTAATTTTTCTTCATCATGTCAGCAGTGGTAGAGAGAGATACACACAGAAGGCAAGAGAATTAGAGAACATCCAGAAAGCTGGAGAACATTTTAGCCTTAGGAAATAGCAAAGTGTGAGCAACACCTGGAATTAGGTTCTCACGTTTCAAAACGGTGAGTTGGAAATATAACCGGAACAGGTGCACCGTCCAGCAGCTTTGTATGTGTTATCCTCCTAAGAATAAAAAGCTGAACAGGGAACTCGTTATTTCCTGAAATACTTAATCCTAATTAGGGTTCTCGGCCGACTCTGGGTGAGGGCAGAGTACACCCTGGACAGCTCACCAAACCATCGCAGGAGAGAAAGACACTGATGGCTATGCAGATATTCTTGACAAAAAACAGCAATGGTTCTTTTACAGCTTCACCCTGTAGACAGGGAGGGAAGGAGGGGGGTGCTGTTGAGAGTGGGGCTTGAACCCCCAACCTTAGGATAAATGATCCAGCACCTTACCACCACCACCAGGCCCACCACTGCCCTAAGTTAATAAACAATGGAAACCAAAAGTCAGAGACCTTTGACACGGAGGATATGTTTAGGCCATGGCTTATTTGTTGTTTGTGTGTTTGTTAGCGGGATTACACAAAAGTTTATGTTGGATTCTCCTAAAAATTCCTTCTAGAGTTGGGACTTTGGACAAGAAGGATTCCACTTGATTTTGGAGATCATTTGGGTCAAATCCTTGAATGAGGATTAAATGTAAAAGGAGTTTTTGTTGTTTTTTTGGAAGTGTTGTATTCGACTAGGCCCAGCAGGGGATACTGTGTACTTTCTGATTTTTGTTTTCTTTCCTTTTTTTGGTGGAGGATTGTGCTCTCCGAGTACTCTTATTTTTGTTTTCAAACTTCTAAAATTAATGCAATAGGTTTCATTACACATTAAAGGGACACTGAGAGAGTGAAAGGCACCTTCCACCAAGTACAAATAGATTATTATTACTTGACATAGATGAAAAGAAATGTCTCCCTCTAATGGGCATCTGATAAACATTTTGACATATACATGTCGCATCCGACTTACTTATTTGGTTCTGTCCAACAGGTTGTAAGATGATTTGGATCTAAGTTGGGTCTGCACATGTGTTACTACTAGTATGTACTGTATAATGAACCTTTCTACAAGTTCGTATTTTGTTTGCAATCTTTTTACTCTTCTTGAGAGAATACATGGAGGAGATGGAGGAGGAGGAGTGTCCATGTATTTTCAACCGAATGTGTTTCTTTAAAAATGACTTGGGGGAAGAGTCACTTCTTGTGAATCAGTTCATGGTTCAAAAACTCAAGAGTCGACTCCAGAGCATCAGAGTCATTTTTCGGCTCAGACGATGGAACGAGGAAGAGTCCAGGACGGATTTGTAATCCTCACAAATAAATTAGAATTAGCTCAGCTAGGCTGATGACATTCACATACATTATACCCAATTATATAAGCTATTTATCAATTTTATTTTATTTATTTATTTTTTTTTAGTCATCGAGCGCAGGTTGCAAGTTGGTGACTTCCTGTACAATGAAATGGGAAATTTTTAGGATTTCAATTTTTTTTTCAAGATGACCCTTGACAAAGATCACCACTACTTAAATGAACCCTTTAAAATTATAAAAGCATACCTTTTAATCTAGCGATGGTAGACAGATTTGGCCATATTCCTTTGTAATAACACTCGAGCCTGTTTCTTCTTCTCACCGTGTGTGTGTGTGTGTGTGTGCATGCGCATGTTGACCATGTCTTCTTAGCAGAGTTATAATCTTACAAATGTTTACAGAAGGTTAAAAGCCTGAGTCAAGAAATAAAGCATAAAACAACAGTGACTCTGTCCTTTACACGAAAAGCATCATGGTGGATTCAGCTCTATAATAGGCAATGGGGGGTAGAGGCGTCATTCCTCCTAGGCAATAATGTCCAAGATGGCTTCCAAGATGGCGTACCTGTCCATGATGGCGTCAGGTGGACCTATCCAAGATCAAGATGGCGCTTGAGTGAAGGTGACATGAACGACAGCTCAGTAAATAGCCAATGGGATGCCAGTGGGGTGGGATGTTTGAACATCTTTGATGGGAGAGCAGCCCGTGCATTGTTTGAATGGTGCATTTTACTGTCGCCTTCACTCAAGCGCCATCTTGGACGGGTCCACCTGACGCCATCTTGAACAGGGCGTGTTTGAATTTTTAAGATGGCGCTTCGTAATGTGAACTTGTTTTGTATCCTGAGACAAAACATTTACGAAAATGCTTTTCGTAACCTGCATTTTTTGTTTGGTGAGACTTTCGTAAGGTGAGGTGCCACTCTGTGTGTATGTGTGTGTGTATATATATATATATATATATATATATATATATATATATATATATATATATATATATATATATATATATATTATTGCTCCCCATCCTTATGCAAATCATTGATACATAACAGCCAATCAGCATCAACTTAGTGATGTAGCAGCTTTATTGGGTTTCCTGAGGTGGAAACATAGACTTAGGACAACCATCCAAATCATGTGCAGTAGTGCTCCTCTTAGGAACTATAAAACATGTGACATTTGTATGCACGCACACACACACACACACACACACACAATTCTTTGTACTGTATTCTTCAAAGAGATTCGAGTTTCTCTCTCAGACTGACTTCTTCCATTCCAATGTTCATCCTCATCTCCGATATCCCACTCTCTCCACCATTCCTTTATTCTCACAACAAGAGAACGGGGACTCCTCTGGATTCACTGATTTCCTTGGTGCTCCACCTCACGCTTGCTCCTTGTTATGAACCCATCCTCTTCTTCTTTTTGGCTTTTTCCCCGTTCTTGAGAGTCGCGACAGTGAATCATCTGATTCGCACATTGGATTTGGCATGGTTTTTACGTCGGATGCCCTTCCTGACACAACCCTTTAGCAAGGGACAGAAACATGCTAGCGGCTTTGCAGCTACTCTTTACGAAAGTCAGCAATGGTTCTTTTACATGAACCTCTCACCATAGACAGTGAGAGACATGGCCCGCCTTTGATAACCCAGTTAGCGGCACTGGGGGGACAGTAACAACCCTGTGGGGACTCGAACCCCCACTCATAGGATCAGCGATCCTGCGCCCTATCCACTAGACCACCACCTCTATACTGAGGATAATATTAGCCTTTGGTCAGGACAATGATGACATCACTAAAAAATAACTACAATACAGCTGTGATTGTATCATATGTAGGCAATGAGTAAGACAAGTGAACATGTGAAAAAGAGTCTTGAGGAAATTTCAATCGCATCTCATATATAAATATTCATGAATACTGTGTCGATGAACACATACATTTTTGGCTCGGCTGGGGAAGTAATGTTTTTTTCCCGCCAAATTCAACTTTATTGACTTGCTTCAAAGAACAGGCCTCAGGGAAGAAACAGTCATATATGGCTAGGGGCGAGATTCCCTTCAACATGGAAACACACACACACACACACACACACACACACACACACACACACACACACAAAGAAGAATAATAAGAAGACAACAAATTAAAACTGAGATAAGTGAACTGAAAATGTCTATTTATATTAGAAGTAAATAAAAGCCTCAAGTTTCGGCAGTGTTTCCGAGACGAAACCCAAATTTTTCCAATTCTATATTTTTCTTTTATTTGCCAAACCAGTACTAGGGTTGCAGTTAGGCTGGAGCCTATGTCAGCCAGAGGTTAAAAACCTTGAACAGCCTTCCAGTCCATCGTGGATGCATACACACACACACACACACACAAACAAACAATTAATCAATTCCATGAGGGGTAATTGGAATAGCCCAGTAGCCTAATGTGCATGTTTTTGGACTGTGGGAGAAGACTAGAGTACCCTGAGGAAACCCATGCAACAACAGGGAGCCAATTCTCTCTCTCTCTCTCTCTAAAAAAAAAAAAATATATATATATATTAAGCAGGGTGGCACGGTGGTACAGTCATGGACTCATCTGCCACACAGCAAAAAAGGCCGGGTTCGAGTCCCATGCTCGTGCATTTTTGTGTGGCGTTTGCATCCCCTCCCCGCGCTTGCATGGGCTTTCTCTGGGATGCCAGTTTCATCCGACAGTGTAAAAACATGCAGTCTATTCCAAATGAATGGTTGTATTTGTATTGGCCCTGCAATGGTCTGATGAGCTGTTCAAGGTGCATGCGACCTTTGCCCAGAGTCATCTTAAATGAGCACCAGTCTTCCCCAGATGGATTGGACAAAGCAGTTTAGAAAATGAATGAATAAATGAATGTATCAAGCGGAGAACGTCACACACACAAACTCAAGTTCTCAAGCAATAACTATAATTGTGTCACTTTTTTGTTCATTTTAATACAGAGTGGCGAAGGTGGCCTGGAGATAAAGGTGCTGGATCATGGATCCTAAGGTTGGGGGTTCAAGCCCCACCCTCCATGGGTTGTCACTGTCCTCCCAGTGCAGCTAACTGGGTTTTCAAAGGCCGGCCATGTCTCTCACTGTCTATGGAAGGGGTTCCGAACCAGGGGTGCTCGTACCCCCTGGGAGATGAGACATCATTCCAGGGGGTGCGAGAAGCAGGGCTGTAACTTTTGAAATAAATATCTTCTTTTGATAAAATTTAGTCTGATTCCACATCCTTTATCCGTGAATAAAGTAGAAAATGTAGGGGATGGGAGGTCAGAGCAAAATCTTTTTCGGGGTGCAGGAGTTAAAAAAGGTTGGGAACCACTGGTCTATGGTGAGAGGCTGTAAAAGAACCATTGCTGACTTTCATAAGGAGTAGCTGCATCGCCATCAGCGTGTTTCTGCCCTGCGATGGCCTGGCGAGCTGTCCTTGAGGGATTCTGCCCTCGCTAAGAGAGAACGGAAGCATCCAAAGGCCAGTAATGCCAGAAGCATGTCAACACCCCAGTAACCAGTAACTTTTAATACAGATTTTTCTTTCTCCAATAAGACATGACGGCCACAAACAGTTCAACGGACGTTCATTCCAGTCATACCAATATCGGTGAAGAAATAGTGTCGATTTTGGTGTGAGTTGCCCTGCTGCCCCTCAGTGTAACAGAAACTCAAAAATAGAGCAGGTGTGAGTCTGCCACCACTTTAAAGTGGCAACTGAAACATGATTCAAGTAACCTGTCTGCCCCCGCGATTCCAGAACTAATGATGAGCTTTCAGGCTTTTCATCAAGTCCAGTTTAGCACAAAGCAGAAGGTTCAGCTGCTCCCGAAAGGAAACACTGGAGGGAAGTTTAACTCTCATGCTACCGCACACCTCAACCCCCCACCAAACACACACACTTTACACGGACAATACAAGCCATCATCGTGTGTATATATATCTTGATATAGTCAGAGCTGCTGCTGGTGTGACTGGATTACAGTTTGGTTAATTCTTCTGCCGGAGACCTGCGTCCCTCACAACAAAATTCCATTTACTCATCTCCATTCATCTGGAATCCCGACATTTCATTCTAGATAAGCTCCTATTCAACACTATATTATGAGTAGCTGATACAATTTCCATCATTATGCTTTCATCTCCACACAGTCTATTTCAAGAAAAGCAATGCGTATTTTTTTGCGACATGAAAGGAAGTGCGAAATTGAATTTTTCCGCCGGTTGGTGTGGACGAGCCATTATTAACCTGCCTCCATAATTTCACTGCCAGGAGCAAGAGTTCATATCGATCAAAGTGGAGCTTCATTTCCACTCTTTTTCTTTTAATTGTTAACTTATTGTACAGATCAGGTTTTATTACACATAACTGTACATCACGGGTGTTATTCATGCTGATTTTTTTTTTTTTTTTGCCATACTCATATCCGACTCATGGTGACTGAGGTTATTTGTGTGCCATTTATGTTATATCAGGACTAGTCGAGTTGGCTCAGTGGTGTCATGGTTCATGGCACTTCCGCCTCACATCTAGAAGGTCATGGATTCAAGCCCGGTGTCTGGGTGAGGTCCTTTCTGTGTGAAGTTTGCATGTTGTTCTCCCTGTACTTTCATGGATTTCCTCCAGGCACTCTGGTCTCTTGCCATGGTCCACAAACATGCATAATAAGTTAAATAGCTTTTACCGTCAGGCAGGAGCTTATCTCTGATTTCCTGAGCATGAAGCATAGGAATTCAACTCCTCCTGGATAGAATGCTAGTCCATAGCAGGTTACATGATCATGATCGGGAGGTCTTTGGTTTAAATTCCCGTTACATCTCCACTGTGCTGACATCCCTGTAGAAGGATCTAACCACAACTATGCCTCTGTCCACCCAGCAGTATAAATGGGTACTAGTTATTTAAAAAAAATAAAAAATAAAAAATGGCGAGAAGGTAACCTTCAATCTGAAAATAGGCTAACCGGATGATTCAAATTGCCCCTGTGTGTAAGTGTGAATGGTTGTGTTTGTGCTGGCCGTGCAGTGAACTGGCGAGCTGTTCAGTATGTATCTTGCCAAGTTGGAAGGCATGCTATTTAGCTAACTAGCTGTTCCAATTTGCCTCTAGGTGTGAGTAAGAGACTGGACTGGAGAGGTAAAGCTGGGACAGATTTCCTTGCCCAATGACCCCTAGCTGTGGTTCCAGGATAAGCAGTACTACTGATATCAAATGTTAATAGCGTTTCATTCATTTTGGTTCTTATGCAATGCTGGATGCTACATTTTTGTCTCCCTAACAATTTTACAGTTATTTCTGCAGAAAGGTGGTTATCAGATGCAGATGTGCAGCCAGGCTAAATGTGTCCAAAACACAGCTGGGTGCATTCTGATAGGGAGCCGTATAATGCTGTGAAATGCTGATTTTAAGAACATTTGGCCACAAGAGGGCAGTAATGATTCATGTCTGTAGAGGAAATGACCCTTGCACACTGACATCATTTATCCTTACATGCCCCATATGATCACATGTGATCTGTACTGAATCCAAGTCAAGATGTGGCTTTGAGTTTGAGATCATCAGTGAAATAGTGTACCTCCACTGAACTCCCTAAATGCCAATGACAGAGACTGGGACAACACTAATGCGACTTCATCCATAGCTGTCAAAACTGAGCCTGAGCTAAAATTTACAGCTGACCACCAGAATCTATAAGCACCAAATACAGCTGCGTATATTCATTAAATACTAATGTAGGGGTACAAGAATAACAGTTATTAATAGTAGTGAGCAGCACTCCTTTTTTGTCTATCCTCCATTCCTTCCTTCCTTCTTTCACCGAATTCTCACTATTCCTATTCTGGGCTTGGCCAGATTCTACCCAGCATCCAGAATTTCTCTGTCTTATTACTCAGTGAGCTTGAGGGCTAGAATGTGACATCTTTGAGTCACTGCTGCTTGTGCTGCATCACAGGGCAAGTGCTGTCTTTCTTCTTCCACATACACGAACTCACACATTCCCACAATTGACGAGTGTCACTGTGATTGACAAGCAGATGGAACTTCATCCAGAGAGCTCAGTCAGTTTTGCTTGCTTCACCTCCACTAACTGTGGCATCACAATTTTCGGAAAATAAGTAACGTACAGTAAAAAAAAAAAATAATGTTACTACTACATTCATTCATTCATTTTCTGAACTGCTTAATCCTAACTAGGGTCAGCGGGATGCTGGCACCCATCTCAGCCGACTCTGGGTGAAGACAGAGATAATATTACCACTACTGTACTACTATTATGAAGTCTGTCTTCCTTTCGGCTTTTTCCCTTTTACTCGGGAGTCGCCACAGCGAATCATCTGATTCACACGTTTGATTTGGCAGAGGTTTTTACGTCAGATGCCCTTCCTGTCACAACCCTTTTTTTTTAGCAAGGGACAGAAACACGCTGACGACTTTGCAGCGACTCTTTACGAAAGTCAGCAATGGTTCTTTTACATGCCTCTCACCATAGACAGTGAGAGACATGGCCCGCCTTTGATAACCCAGTTCGCCGCACTGGGGGTACTACTATTATGAAGAATAATAATTATTATAATAGGTGGCACAGTGGATAGCACATGGACTTCACAGCAAGAAGTACTGTCTTCAGTTCCTCGGGTTTCTGTGTGGAGTTTGCATGTTCTCCTTGTGCAGGTTTCCTCCGGGTACTCTGGTTTCCTCCCACCGTCCAAAAATATGCACAGTCGGTTAATTGACTGCTCCAAATCTCCCCAAGGTGGGAGTGTAAATGATTGTGTGATTGTTGGCCTGCGATGATCTGGCAAGCTGCTCTGGGTGTACACCATCTTCTCCCAGAGTTGGCTCAGATGAGTGCAGCCTCCCTGCAACCCTAGTTAAAATTATATAGCTTCGACAAAAAATAAGAAAATAAAAATAATAATAATAAACATCATCATTCTTGAAGTTTATTATTTCCTCAAGGCTCTTTAAATCATGGTGGGTTTATTTGTTTGTCTCTTTATTAGCATCTTCCTGTCCACAAGTTTTGACAGATTAATCTGAAAGGTTTTTTTTTTAATTATTATTTATTTACTTATTTATTTATTTTTATGATCACTAGGCGATTACCCAAATATGTTCCTATTAAATTTTAGTGTGAATATCTTTATCAAAAAGTTATCAAATCTTATTCATGAAAATCACTTTCTAGTAATGGGTAATATTTTTAAATATCTTTGTTAAAACACGTCCAATATGAATGAAATTTGTTTTGTACATTCAGGATCAGAAGCTTTGATCTCAGAACAATTTTTAATTTAATCGGATCCACATTGTGCATTGGGTAGCAATGTTTTTTTTTTTTTTGCATTTATTTATTTATTTATTTAGAAATGTGGCGGTGCTGTGTACTTAGTTTTATGGCTTATTAGAGGTGTGCACTCTCCAAAAATAATTATGAATAAATTCCCTGGAGTACCAAAGCAGGAGAAAGAAGCAGTAGTGGACTTGGCTGATGTCACAGGGTGACCTCGTGTCTGTCTTTCTCCCTCTTTTTAGTTCTGCTGCCATGGTCAGTCATGCTGAAATCCCTACTTGCATACAGCACTAATACAGTCTCTTCCTTAACCCTTACACTGTTATGAACATACTTTCCCCCCTCTCTCTATCTGTGTGTGTGAGTGTGTGTGAGTGTGTGTGTGTGTGTGTGTGAGTGTATGTGTGTGTGTGTGTGTGTGTGTGTGTGTGTGTGAGAGTGTGTGTGTGTGTGTGAGTGAGTGTTTGCTGAGGTACACATGCTGTTTCTTGAATGCCAGTAACCCTGATTCTTCTGCTTTGAATCCTGGTGCTGCTGCTGGCTGAAGTTCTCATCTTGGAAACACATCCCTCCTGCTGATGATGTTTCATATGTACCTAGATGTGCATTTGGAGATTGTGAAGATGACTTTTCACTGCTGGTGATATCAATATTTTCGCTAAAATAATTTAAGTGGTGGTATAGCCAACTGGACTCACTGTTGGACTGTGGTGAAGTTTCTGCTGCACGGTTTGTATTTTTTGTATGCTTGTATGTCTTCACACACAAGAGGATGAGTTTCCCTTTTGATTCTGGTTCCTCTTAAGGTTTCTTCCTCATGTCAACCGATGGAGGTTTTTCTTGCACTGTCACCACAGGCTTGTTCATTGGGGATGTGTAGGGTTTGTAGAAGAAATTTTCCAATTAATTTATTCATTCATTCATTCAATGCAGCCGTGGAAGGGGGGTGGGGTGGGGGGGCACAAATCAGTGTCTCTCCCTCACGCTGGTCCCAAGCTCAGATAAATGCAGAGGGTTGCGTCAAGAAGGGCATCCGGCGTAAAACAAATGCCAAATAAAAGATGCGAGTCACGACAAAGAATATCATACCAGATCGGTCCAGGCCCGGGTTAACAACGACCGCCATCAGTGCTGTCAACCAACAGGGTGCTGGTGGAAATTGGACTACTGTTGGTCGAAGACGTCGAAAAAGGAGAGGCGGGAGGTGTGTACTAGGCAGAGAGAGAAGAGGAAAGGCATGAGTCTCGGACTGAAAGTAAGGACTTTGAATGTTGGAACGATGTATGGCAGGAAAAGGTAGACAGCTGGCTGACATGATGCAGAGGAAGAAGATGGACATACTGTGTGTTCAGGAGACCAGGTGGAAAGGTAGCAAGGCTCAAAGTTTAGGAGCAGGGTTTAAGCTGTTTTTTCATGGTGTGGATGGGAAGAGAAATGGAGTAGGAGTCATCTTGAAGGAGGAGTTTGTCAGGAATGTTCTAGAAGTGAAAAGAGTGTCAGACAGAGTGATGAGTCTCAAATTAGAAATTGAAGACGTGATGTTCAATGTTGTTAGTGCTTATGCCCCACAGGCAGGATGTGAGAAAGAAGAGAAGGAGAGATTCTGGAGTGAGTTAGATGACGTGATGCAGAGTACCCTCAGAGGTGAAAGAGTGGTCATTGGTGCAGACTTCAATCGACATGTTGGTGCAGGAAACAGAGGGGATGAGGAAGTGATGGGCAGGTTTGGTATCCAGGACAGGAACACAGAAGGACAGATGTTGGTAGAAAGGATGGAAATGGCTGGGGTAATAGGACCACACAAGTAGACTACATCTTGTGCAGGCGATGTGATTTGAAGGAAGTCAGTGACTGCAAAGTAGTAGCGGGTGAGAGTGTTGCCAAACAGCATAGGATGGTGGTGTGCAGGATGACGCTGATGGTGAGGAAGGTGAAGAAGGCAAAGGCAGAGCAGAAGACAAAGTGCTGGAAGCTGAAAAAGGAAGAGTGCCATGTTGTCTTCAAGGAGGAGTTCATCAGGGAGACAAGTAAGAGAGTACTTGGTGTGTCATCTGGAAGGAGAGTAGATAAGGAGACTTGGTGGTGGAACGAGGAAGTGCAGGAGTGTGTACAAAGGAAGAGGTTAACTAAGAAGAAGTGGGACATTGAGAGGACCGAAGAGAGTAAACAGGAGTACAGGGAGACACAACGTAAGGTGAAGGTAGCAGTGTCAAAGGCCAAACAGAGGGCGTATGATGACTTGTATGCTCGGTTGGAAAGTAAAGAGGGAGAAAATGATTTATACAGGTTGGCACAGCAGAGAAATAGAGATGAGAAGGACATGCAGCAGTTAGAGTGATTAAACACAGAGTTGGAAATGTATTGACTGATGACAGAAGTGTGCTGGGAAGATGGAAAGAGTACTTTGAAGAGCTGATGAATAAGGAAAATGAGAGAGAAAAAAAGAGTAGAAGAGGTGACCGTTGAGGACCAGGAATTAGTAAAGACCTCAGTAAGGGTGAAGTGAGGAGGGCATTGAAGAGGATGAAGAATGGAAAGGCAGTTGGCCCTGATGACATACCAGTGGAGGTATGGAAGTGTCTAGGAGAGGTAGCAGTAGATTTCCTGACAAGAACATTCAACAAGGTGTTAGAGAGTGAGAGGATGCCAGAGGAATGGAGAAGAAGTGTGATGGTGCCCATTTTTAAGAACAAGGGAGACGTGCAGAGTTGTGGCAACTACAGAGGGATAAAGTTGATGAGCCATATGATGAAGTTATGGGAAAGAATAGTGGAAGCTAGACTAAGGGCAGAGGTCAGCATTTGTGAGCAACAGTTTGGTTTCATGCCAAGAAAGAGCACCACAGATGCAGTGCTTGCCTTCAGGATGTTAATAGAGCAGTACAGAGAAAGTCAGACAGAGCTGCATTGTGCCTTTGTGGATCTGGAGAAAGCATATGACAGGGTGCCGTGAGAGGAACTGTGGTATTGCATGAGGAAGTCTGGAGTGGCAGAGAAGTATGTTAGAGTGGTGCAGGGCATGTATGAGAGATGTAAGACAGTGGTGAGGTGTGCTGTCGGTGTGACAGAAGAGTTCAAGGTGGAGGTGGGACTGCATCAAGGGTCAGCTCTGAGCCCCTTCTTGTTTGCTATGGTGATGGACAGGCTGACAGACGAGGTTAGGCAAGAATCTCCATGAACTATGATGTTTGCAGATGACATTGTGGTCTGTAGTGAGAGCAGAGAACAAGTGCAGGAAAATCTAGAGAGGTGGAGGTATGCCCCGGAAAGGAGGGGAATAAAGGTTAGCCTCAGTAAAACAGAATACATGTGTGTGAATGACAAGGACCCAAGAGGAATGGTGAGGTTACAGGGAGCAGAGATAAGAAAGGTGGAGGATTTTAAGTACTTAGGGTCAATAATCCAGAGAAGTGGAGAGTGTGGAAAAGAGGTGAAGATGCGTCTGCAGGAAGGTTGGAATGGTTGGAGAAAAGTGTCCGGAGTGATGTATGATAGGAGGGTATCGGCAAGAATGAAAGGAAAAGTGTACAAGACGGTGTTGAGGCCAGCGATGTTGTATGGTTTAGAAACAGTGACCCTGGGGAAAAGACAGGAGGCAGAGCTGGAGGTAGCAGAGATGAAAATGTTGAGGTTCTCTTTGGGAGTAACGAGGATGGATAGGATCAGGAATGAGCACATCAGAGGGACAGCACATGTAAGACGTTTTGGAGCCAAAGTCAGAGAGGCTATATTGAGATGGTTTGGACATGTACAGAGGAGGGATAGTGAGTATATTGGTAGTAGGATGCAGAGGTTGGAACTACCAGGCAGAAGGCCGAGAGGAAGACCAAAGAGACGATTCATGGATGTAGTGAAGCAGGACATGAAGGTAGCTGGTGTAAGAGAAGAAGATGCAAAGGATAGGGTGAGATGGAGGCAGATGATTTGCTGTGGCGACCCCTGAAGGGAAAAGCCGAAAGGAAGAGAAGAAGATTCATTCATTCATTCATTGTCTGAACCTGCAGGGATGAAAGCGCCCATCTCAGCTGACTCTGTGAAGGTAGAGTACACCCCGGATGAAATTGTGAAAATGTCAATTGTAAAAAGTATGATACAAATAAAAGTAAACTGAATTAAAATTGAAGTATAAAATAAATGGGCCGTGTAAAAAAATAAAAATAAATAAATAATTAAAAAAAAAAAAAAAAAAGAGCTTTTCTGCACTGCATGTTAATTGACTTCTGACATGTTCATGGAGTGACATAGTTTTGCTAGAAGAGCTGCTGATCTCGAATGCCCTCACTGAAGGCTATTCTTTTTGTATGGCTTGAGTCATAATTTCCAGAGTCTGCTTTTTCACCCTCTGCTTCATTAACTCAGTAAAGTCTGCCAGAGATACACTTAAGACATTAAAACACCATTCTGATGGTCTCATTTGAGCCTTGGACTTGACCTGTGTCATACTAGATGCCCCAATAGGCCCCAATACAATCTCTTGTATGAGTCAATTGCTTTCCTTCTGTTTTTTAAGAATTTGGCAAAGTTGTCCACATCTGTGACCCAGAGCAAACCCACTCTGTACTCACCCTCTCTGCCAGGGAGCCTGCACCCTCCGGGCTTTGAGATGGCAGAGTTAGTGACTGTCCCTGTGACAGCTGCACTGGGGAAACTGTATGGGTAGACAGGACTCATCTGCCACCACTGGGGGAACTGAGGCCTGGCGTGGCACAATGACACGTCACACATGCTCCCAGTCTGTTTGTCATACTGTGAGTAATCCATTACTCATAAAACAGTTTTGTTTGTGTGTGTGTGTGTATGTGTGTGTGTGTGTGTGTGTGTGTGCCAACTGTGACCCACATTAATGAAGTTTGTTCATGCCATTCTACTCTTTAAATCTGCTCATTAATTTATAACTGAATGCAGAGAGAATTCTATTTTTTTTTCTCTCTCTCATTTTTTGTGGACCTATCAATGATGCATCTTAATGCATTTTCCTAAATCTAAAACTACCATCTTCATTATATGTGTAATCATCCTTCATGGACAAATGAGCTTTAATAGCAGATGACTATATTACTTTCTACTCCTGCTACTACTGAAGTTCAGGAATCTGCAGTGAAGTCACCAAAACTGGACAGCTGAAGCTCGGAAATGGGCTCAGTGATGTGGTTCAAACTTTCTTTTATACAATCTGAGTCCACAATAAATGGTTTAATATGATATATATTTACTGCAAATTCTGAATGGTTTCATCTTTATGCGACAGGGAGGATAATCCCATCCCTGAACAGCTCGCCAGACCATTGCAGAGCAATACAGAAACACAACTATTTCTTCTAAAATTCACAACTAGGGGCAATTGTTTTACCAAATGTTCATGCCTTTGAATTGTGCAAGGAAACCAGAGCACCCAGAGAAAGTCTTCTTCTCTTCCTTTCAGCTGTTCCCTTTTTCGCAGGGGTCACCACAGCGAATCATCGCATGTCTGATTTGGCATAGTTTTTTTTTTTTTTTACATCGTATGCCCTTCCTGACACAACCCTTTAGCAAGGGACAGAAACATGTTGATGGCATTGCAGCTACTATTTATGAAAATCAGCAATGACAGTGAGAGACAATCTTGTAGAGAATGGGCCTTGAACCCCCAACTCGAGGATCAACGATCCAGCACCTTTTACCATCAGGCCATCCGCACCCAAAGAAAGTAAATGACAGTAAAAGAAAATGCAAACTCCACACAGAAATGCCCTTGCCAAGCCCAGAACTCAAACCCTTCCAGCTCTGAGACCAATGTGCGCCAACATTCTGCCTTGACCAGATCTATGGTTCCCTATTTATTTATTTGTTTGTTTGTTTAATTTGTGTGTGTGTGTGTGTGTGTGTGTGTGTGTGTGTGTGTGTATACACATCCACACACTCACTCATTTGCCAATACTCCTTAATCTTATTATGGTCATGGTAAGGCTAGCACCTATCTCATCCAACACTAATAAGTCAGGGTACACCTTGAGCACCTCACCAGACCATACAAAAGGCAGCACACGCACACAAAACCATTCACACTCACACCGACACCTCAAGTAATTTGGATGTACACGTCTTTGGACTGTAGGAAGAAACCAGAGTACCTTGAGGAAACCCACACATGCACAGGGAGAATATTCAAACTCCACACAGAAAGACTCGAGCCTAGGACTCAAACCCAGGACCTTCTTGCTGTAAGGCAGATACGTATGCTAATCACTACACCACTGTTTTTGTGTCCACTCATGAGCAAAGTGAAAATGGGCCAAACTTCAACCTGAGAAAAAAGGAATAAACTTTTTATGGAGATAAGTCACTGATCAGAGCATTAGCAAGAATGAAAAATCTCTGGAAGAAGGCCTGGATATGTCTATACTGCAGCAAAGTCTTGCAGTGTTACTACACAAAGCCGTAAGTTAAATGTTTGATCTGAAGTTTGAAGTAACATTTTATAGAAGTCTACCTTTTTCAAACTCTGGGCAAGGGCAGAGAACACACCGGACATGGCTAGTTTTTGATAGCCCAGTTAGTCACACTGGGGAGGCTTGGCAGCAGTAGCAATTATGATACTGAGACTTGAACCCTCGATCTTAGAATAAGTAATCCAGCACCCTGCCATCTGGTAACCCCTGCCCATAAACTGTGTATGGGTCTGGTCACGAAACACGGACGTTTTTCAACTGCCCAACTTCAAACTTGAATAAATATTTCCATGTCCAAGTTTATATGTGAATCAATGTATCAAAATCTTTAGTATATCAAAATATGTACATATGGTGAACACAGATTTTGAAATAATTCCACAGGTCTAATAAACACATGAATTGGAGCACATGTGCACACACAGTAAACCATGGAATCCGCAGGTGCACGCCAGAATTGGTAAATAAACACCCAACTTTAAATGGGATCGATGATACACATACATTTTCCTGTCCATGTTACATAGTGTATCTTGTGCTCCCACTGACCATTGATGGATCAGCAATGATTGACTTCAGACAATAAAGAAAAGTTCTTTAAGCACCATCAACTGGCACAGTGTCATTAATTATACAATTGTTATCTAAACCTATTATTATTGGCTGTTCACTTTGTCCAAGTTACCGACGTTTTCAGTCAGCCTTCTGATAATGCTTCTTCTCCAGGGAATATTATCGTACATCTCCCAGGCTTTAAAGCATATTAGCCTAAAACATAAAAATGGGGGGGAAAAAAAGTTTTTTGTTTTTTTTTCTAAATCTGCAAAAAATGTAAAAAGTCAGTGCTACACATTTCAGTACCAGTTTCGTTATCAGACCTACATATGTATATCTGTTATTTTTGTGCTCCTTAGTGGCGCATCAGCAAGGTGCATGAGTGTTAACCCTGCAATCACAAGTTTGAATCTGGGTTAATGCCACAGCCGTACTGACCGATCTCTCATGGGAGGGAGGGATGGCATATGCTAAGTTCTCTGTCACTCAGATCGATCGCTAGACAATCTTAGGTGTCTGTGTGTTTGTTTGTATGAGGGGTGGATAGCGCTTTCGCACCGAGGTGTTAGTACATGCCCAAATACATGTGGCGGTGCAGGTCAAAAAGAGGCAGGTGGCTAGCATTGCATGTCATTTAGCGGGCGTGTGCATGCTTTCCCCTCCCTGCTTGGTGGTGATCATTTGATAGGGAAATTAGGGAGAAAATGGGGATTTTTTTTTTTTTTTTTTTTTATAGAAACTTATTTTTATTTATATATTTAGTTATTTTTCAATGCTTTGTGATCTGATAGGACAGTTGCATGAATATGCGAGTGATTCAAATGAAATTGTTGGTGAATGTATATTTCTGCTTGCTTTGATCATTGAAAATGCTTTGCACGATAGGGGTGAATTAAACAAACAAAAATGATCAATTATTTTATGTAAAGTCCAAAATGACACTAGTACTTAACATTGCATGAATGAAGGAAATCTTGAGATTTCTGTTTCTGAACTTGAAGAAATTTAGAGAAGAGTAAAAAAACAGAAAGGAAGAAAAGTAATTTTTGTGTGTTTCCACACTGGTGCATATATAAAGGAATTAAGACCCATGCCTAAATGGTATAAATTGGCATATCTAGCAAGAAACAAGCTTTTCATGCCATGATTGTACAAAATGGGCCACAGCTAAGCCTGTGTATTAAAGTATTTGCTGAGTTTGGAGATTTTTTATTACTGCACTATAGGAAAAAGTATCACTTTCCTTAAGAGCAGTAACTTCCTGTTTCTGCAGACATAGACAGCAAGAAAAATGGAACGCAATAAGAATAAAAGGGTGGCATAGTGGTTACTAAATCAGCCTCTAGGTGAGAAGGTTCAAGGTTTGAGCTCAGTCAAAATGCTATCTTCATGTTCTCTATGCGCTTGCATGGGTTTTCTCAGGGTATTCTAGTTTCCTTCCATATTCCAAAGAAACGTCCAGTAGACTAATTAGTTGTTGAACCTTGGTGTGAGTACGAGTCTGAATTGTTATGTTAATGAGTTTTGATCCTGCTGTGGATTAATGAGCTGTTCAGGGCATACCCCACCTTCACCTATAGTTGGATGAAATAGGCCCCAGCCTCCCGGTCACCCGAACAGGATCAAATCAATTTAGCAAATGAATGAATGCTTGCATAACAATAAACCTATAACAGCCACACTTCAGTTTGAACCTTTTGCAATATTTTTACTCATGTTAGTGGTACAGTAGTACCTCGACTTATTAGATTAATCCGTTCCGAGGGCAAGCTTGTAAGTGGAAATGTTCATTAGATGAATCAAGAATTCCCATCGGAAACAAAAGAAACCAATTAGTCTGTTCCAATCCTCTCCCAAACTCATATAACCTGACACAAACATGTATTTTTGACGTTATATATTTAAGATAAACATGTAACAAACATTTCACAATAATAACACATGTACAGTAATATGACTAATACTGTAATTAACAATAAATAATAATAAAAAAAGAATAAACAAAAATTTAAACAATACAGCAAGTGCGTCTGAACTTAACAATTGCACTTAACATGATACTACTATTTTTTTTTTTTTTACTTTTTATTTTTATTTATTTATTTAGTTTTTTGGATTTTTTAAACTGTTTTCGTAGTATTTCACTTCACTAATTTTGATCACTTGTCTCCTGCTGTTTGGCCGCACTCACATCGCTGTTGATCTCTTTTGACTTTATCCACAATAGGAGAAGCCTCTCCATCTCATCATCGAGTCCTGATCTTTCCTTCAATAAAACACAAACTCCCTTTGCTGGTTTAACAATCTTCAACATGGTCTTCTGTTAAGAATTGTACAGCTGGTCAATGCATTCTTCCCATACTCCTTACACAGCTCGGCCACGCGGACTCCTTTTTCATGTTTATCTATGACTTCAAGCTTAATTTCAAGAGAAATCAATTTTCCCTTCTAGGATTCATCAACCACCTTCTTACAACCCATCTTAGAAACACTGGGATATGCACAAGAAAAAAAAAAGACTAAAAAAAGTCACAAAATCCAAACCACAGAAAAGAAAAACTTTTGTGCACGTGCATGGTACTAGTGCAGGCGCGGAAAGGACAGCGGAGGAATACATGCGGAAGAATACGAGGCTAACTGGCACGTATCACCCAGAGGAACATGCTTTTTTGACATACTGGTGGACCACCTTTATAACTGGAGATGTCTATAACACTAGATGGCAGTGATGTTCACTGTGTTTTCTATGGTTGAGGGAAAAAGCACTGAGCAAATGAGATGAAGTGAAATACACACTATTTATAGTTGCGTGCAGGGTGCTGGAGGTAAAAAAAATTTTTTTTTTTTTTTTTCCTTCTTATAGAGGGCATCACAGAATAGTTGAGAAGCACTGCTCAAGAATACAAGGTTAATCAACCCGGAAAAGCCATTTCCAAGCAGAGCTCGTAAGTCGAAAATTTCCTCGTTGGATGGGGCAGACTTTTGGTGGGATCAAAGCTTGGATCATGGAAATGTCATTATTGGGGCCACTCATAAGTCGAGGTATCACTGTATTAGTACATAACTGCACCATCAGGTGTGACACAGCTGTGTATGACACTCTCGTATCTCACTACTAAAGTGGAGCTCAATACACATAACAGCAGATGCATTTTAGCTTTGAGAGGGCGAGTAATTGGAAGGACATATCTTGTTCAACCTCCTAAATTGTTCTGGACTGTTCAGCCATTGTAGGTCCTTGAACACTCTTCCATTCTACCTGACAACAAAAGAGTCTCTAGGGTTGCCACAGTCTTCGTCTTTTTTTTTTTTTTGTATTTAATGGTCTTAATCATTGTCTGATAAGTCATTCTACATCATGGTCAGCTCCAGTGGAAGTTTCATCACTGTGAACTTTGCAGGAGTTGTTTTGGAAGTGTTTTGATGACTTTGTTAAAGGATAAATCCCACAGGGATATAGCCAGGACAGATATGCTAGGCATTTTTCTTTTTTTTTTGTGTGTGTGTGTGTGTGTGTGTGTGTGTGTGTGCGTGAAAGAAAATTTAAAGCTGAATTTTGTGCACAAAATCCTCAGAACATTTTTCAGGTAAGTTTCCATACACATCTCACAATGCAACCTACTCTTGACAAGAGTCAGCAATGATTCTTTTACATGCTTCTCACCACGGACAGTGAGAGACATGGCCAGCCTTTGATAACCCAGTTGGCTGCATGGGGCAAAGCAGTCACAACCCAGTAATACTGGGGCTTGAACCCCCAACTTTGAGATCTGCAATCCTACACTTTAACACCATACCACTCCTGACTGCCTTTCATACTGACATAATTGTACAGATTATCAAAAAAAAAAGTGAAACAATAAAAATTTATATTAAGAGATGATTGATTTATAAATTTTATTTATTGTTTTAAACCGCCTTATTCTATTAGTGTTGCACGGAGGGTGGAGCCCTACACACCTAGGGAACATTTGGAACCACTAATTACATCCCTAAAAAGAATATAGGATTGCTTGAGGAAACTAGTGCACCTTGAGGAAACCCACACAAAAATATGGAGAACATGCACACACTTCACAGAGCTGCCCTCACTCCTTGAGTCCAGGACTCACACTTGTTACTTTCTTGCTGTGAGGGTGATATGCTAACCTCCACGCAAATGGACAGCCAAATGCAATATTAAACAGACTAATATTGTTCACCCTGCAAGATAAAAAACAAAAGGGGGAAAATCCTTTAAGTACTGAAAGATGTTTAAATGCATCAAAGATACCAACTGGAATGGTATTAGGCTAAATATCAAGTGGTAGATTGAGATCAAGTGACTGTGAAAAGGACTAATTGGTGTGAGACTCCATGAAACAGTTCAAGCTGCACAAGATCATAGTTATTGGTGCCAGATCTTCAGTCAAAGGTGTATCCTGGTGTATCAGAGAGATACCTTTGCATAAAGAGGAGATCCATTCCACAACCTGGAGTGAATCTTAGCTGGCTTGGGGTGAGAGGCGAGGTACAGTGTGTAGTGCAGTGGGGTCGGTGGGAAAGTGTTTAGCATGCTGGACTCATGATCAGGAGGTTGTGGGTTTGAATCCCTGGGCAAGGTCTTAACCACAAGTGTGCACCTAGCCATTATACCAGTAGGTAACCCGGAGGAGTTGAACTCCTGGTTGTTTCATGCTATGGAAACCAGGAATTAACACGAGGTAAAAAGTTAAAGTCCGTTGGGCTTTTTACACCTGAGCTTGGTGGCACATCGGACCGGTGCTTATCCCTGGTTTCCATAGTGTTAAGTGACTAGGAATCTACAACTCCTCCTGGATGGGATGCGAATCCATTGCAGGCTACCTTCCCTGTATATTTTTATATACCCATTTATATTGCTGGGTGAACAGAGGCACGTTTGTGGTTGAGACCTTGCCCAGGGGTCTTAGCACAGTGGGGGTCTAACTGGGATTTGAACATGCAACCTCCCGATCATGAGTGCAGCACCCTAACCACTGGGCCACCAGCCCCAGTTAACACTAGGCTCAAGTGTAAAAGCCAACACTGTATTCACCACCAGTATAGACCTGAACAGGAGCCTCCATCCTCCTGAGTGTAAAGTGTAAATTTTTATTGACCTTTCTTCCTTGTTCTGCCAAACACACAAAGCACAACTGAAAATCTAATTAAGTTTCATATTTCTTCTGTCTGAAAATGCACTTGAGAAAGCTACTGTATATAAATTTAATTCTGCTTTGCAATTTCAAATGTCAAGGACTATGCATTATTATGTTGTTTAAATTGTCCGCTGAATCAATTTGGCAATGAATCAGCAGGCAAAATGGTTTCGGTTCAATACGGCCTTCTCCAAACTTTTACAAGACAATTACGATGGTAATGTCTCGTAGAGTCAGAGTACAGGCATTCTCAGCAGGAAGCAGTGAAGCAGCGGGACTGTTTATTCTCGGCTTTCTCAGTTCATGGTTAAACAGGGCTGGGTAATTAAGAGCCTAATACAGAGCGGTAATGTTCGATTAATCCCACTGTCTATGTCATGAGTTAAGTCAACATCACAGGAACAAACATGTGAAAACCTTAAACCAAAGAAAGGTCATGGGATCAATAATCCATTTAAGATGCTCCAGCGGATTCTGACAGCAGGCCGCTTACAATCAAGATAGTGGATTTATTTATCTATTCTCTTCCATTCAATACTCATTTCTGGAGGAGATGGAGTGGCCAATAAATCAGTGCTTCGGACTTAAATCAAGCTCCACATTGTGCACTGATGTCTAAGGTTCATTGGAATGAAAATGAAAACTCTCTCCTTCTGATGTCCCTTCTGTAGCCAATGAAGGTTCTGAACAGATACTTTAACACTGCTCCAATGAATAAATGAGCAAAAAAATGTTTATACTAATTTTACTCTTGATTCAGTGAATAGTTTTATCAGGATGCTAAAGATTTGTACCTACAACCCACAACTGTAATTATGTTTGGAAAACTTAAATAGAAATCTTCAAATCTCAAAGTAAAGGGGTCCCAACAGTATACTTATTCCACATTCAGGAATGATATACGCCTTATTACCGCTGCATCAGGGTCATGTTCTGGGTGCAGCTTGTCTGCCTTTAAATAAAACCAGGTGGAGGTTAGGTGCCATGCTTGCAGGCACTTCACACATGATGGTGAGGGAAGGAAGGTGCAGTTCACTTATCTGCACTTTTTCTGGTGGGTTAGGAACCAAACCTAATTCTTCTTCTTTTCCTTTCGGCTGTTCCCTTCAGGGATCGCCACAGCAAATCATCTGCCTCCATCTCACCCTATCATCTGCATCTTCTCTTACGCCAATGACCTTCATGACCTCCTTCACTGCATCCATGATCCTCCTTTTTGGTCTTCCTCGAGGCCTTCTGCCTGATAGTTCCAATGTCCAAAGGAATCAAACCTAATTAACAAAATAAATAAAAACCAAATTAATACAAATATTGGTTGGTTGGGATTTATTTAGAAACAATTTTAAGTAATTTTCATGGGACAATAAAGAGAAAAACTGGGACAACTATAAAAATAAATGTGTGAAAATTATGTTAAATGATGAAAACTTGACACTCATAAAAAAATAAAATCTATTTTTACTAACTGCACACCCGTTAAAAAGCTGTATATGAAGTTATAAGCTGCAATAATGTCTTTTTAGAAATAATTTATAATATGTTTACTGTTTTGCAAAAAAGATCTGCTGCTTCTTCTTCTTCTTTTACTTTCGGCTGCTCCCTTCAGGGGTCACCACAGCAAATCATCTGCCTCCACCTCACTCTGTCCTCCGCATCTTCTTTTCTGACTCCAACGACCTTCATGTCTTCCTTCACCACATCCATAAATCTCTTCTTTGGTCTTCCTCGAGGCCTTCTGCCTGGTAGTTCCAACCTCAGCACCCTACTGCCAATATACTCACTATCCCTCCTCTGTACATGTCCAAACCATCTCAATCTAGCCTCTCTGACTTTGTCTCCAAAACATCTTACGTGGGCTGTCCCTCTGATATACTCATTTCTGATCCTATCCATCCTCGTTACTCCCAGAGAGAACCTCAACATTTTCATCTCCGCTACCTCCAGCTCTGCCTCCTGCCTTTTCCTCAGCGCCACTGTTTCTAAGCCATACAACATCGCTGGCCTCACCACTGTCTTGTACACTTTTCCCTTCATTCTTGCTGACACTCTCCTATCGCACATCACACCGGACACTTTTCTCCAACCATTCCAGCCTGCCTGCACACGCTTCTTCACCTCTTTTCCACACTCTCCACTGCTCTGAATTGTTGAGCCTAAGTACTTAAAATCCTCCACCTTCATTACCTCTGCTCCCTGTAACATCACCGTTCCTCCTGGGTCCTTCTCATTCACACACATGTATTCTGATTTTCTGAGGCTAACCTTAATTCCTCTCCTTTCCAGGGCATACCTCCACCTCTCTAGATTTTCCTGCACTTGTTCTCTGCTCTCACTACAGATCACAATGTCATCTGCAAACATCATAGTCCATGGAGATTCTTGTCTCACCTCGTCTGTCAGCCTGTCCATCACCATAGCAAACAAGAAGAGCTGACCCTTGATGCAGTCCCACCTCCACCTTGAATTCGTCGGTCACACCGACAGCACACCTCACCACTGTCTTACATTTCTCATACATGTCCTGCACCACTCTAACATACTTCTCTGCCACTCCAGACTTCCTCATGCAATACCACAGTTCTTCTCTTGGCACCCTGTCATATGCTTTTTCCATCTAAATAAATTACAAGGGGCCATCTGAAGAAATATATTACAAGGATTCATTTAAATAAATAACTTACAAAGAGAAAATGGGTATATTTTGGATGCCTGCCTGGAGACTACAGCCTCACCAGTCTTCATGAAATATAAATATTTAAGTCTTAGTTTCTTGTCTCTTGCCTCAATTCTCAACAGGGTTGTGAGGTTAAAGGAGCTGGCGGTTTATATACATTCTTCATTTTCTCACGACAGATCTGGATACTGAATGGTGAAATTAAACATTTCTCTATGTTCCATAAATTCAATCTCATCTCATGCACTGCTCTTATCATTAATGCTCTGCACTATGGTGGTGATGAAATTAGGTCTATTATAAGACTTCATACTAACACCTTCTTTGTGAAGAATCACGATGAGCTGGAAAATAAATCCAAATAGTTTGATGCAGAAACTGTCCAAAGCTTCCAGGTTCAGGATTAATGCTAAAACCCTCCCTCTGTCGTCTAATCTCTCTCTCACGCTCTCGCCCGCACCATGTAATAACCCACTGTAGATAATTCTCTAATTGAGTGCTTCAGCTCCCTGAATGCCACTTGTGCTATCTGTTGGGATTTTTTACTTTTCTTTTCCAAATTGGATTTGAAATCCAATTATCAGGCCAGGTAATTCAAAACAGAGAATGTAAATGTATATGTATCGAAAATATGCTTACAGTCTTACTCATTAATACAGTATTAATGTCGTAAAATGTAGTCATGATTAAGAAAAACTTATTTTTTTACTGTGATACTTATTGTTAATAAAACATTATACAGCATATTATATATATATATATATATATATATATATATATATATATATATATATATATATATATATATATATATATATATATATTGAACATTTTGACCTACTAGCTTGCATACATATACATACATACATACATACATACATATACACATACAGGTATCCATTGCTACTTAGCGCTTCAATTCGTGCAACTTCAGTGCCATCGCACTTTTTAAAAAATATTCATCGAATTAAAAAAATAAGGAAATTAAGGAAGAACAACAACAACAAAAAAAAGTTAAGGAAAATTCTGCAAAACAAGGCCAATTATGCAAAAAACAAAACAAAAACAAACAAACAAAAACCTACCCAAAACACCCAACAAACCTACTCACATTTTTATATGAGATGCTCATCTGTGTGTGCACATGCGTCTGTATGTGTGTGCATTTATATTTTATTTACATCTTATGCATGATTTTTGAATGTTTAATTGTTATTATAAGCATTTATAGTGTTGAATATGTATCTATTGATATTACACACAAATACACATGTACGTGTACGTGTCAGTTAGGGGAGGTTGATCCTACTTTGTGGAATTCAGCGGTCTCGGTCTCAATTAACTGCGGAAAGTGAGGGATCCCTATATATTTTATATATATATATATATATATATATATATATATGTATATATATATATATATATATATATATATATATACATATCCACACACTAGTCCTTCTCAAAAAATTTGCATATTGTGATAAAGTTCATTATTTTCTGTCATGCACTGATATTAAACTTTCATATATTTTAGGTTCATTGCACCCCAACTGAAATATTTCAGGTCTTTTATTGTTTTAATACTGATGATTTTGGCAAACAGCTCATGAAAACCAAAAATCCCTATCTCAAAAAATTAACATATTTCATCCGACCAATAAAAAAAAAAAAGTGTTTTTCATACAAAAAAAAGTCAACCTTCAAATTATTATGTTCAGTTGTGCACTCAATACTTGGTCGGGAATCCTTTTGCAGAAATGACTGCTTCAATGCGGCGTGGCATGGAGGCAATCAGCCTGTGGCACTGCTGAGGTGTTATGGAGGCCCAGGATGCTGCGATAGCGGCCTTAAGCTCATCCACAGTGTTGGGTCTGGTGTCTCTCAACTTTCTCTTCACAGTATCCCACAGATTCTCTATGGGGTTTGGGTCAGGTGAGTTGGCAGGCCAATTGAGCACAGTAATACCATGGTCAGTAAACCATTTAGCAGTGGTTTTGGCACTGTGAGCAGGTGCCAGGTTGTGCTGAAAAATGAAAATCTTCATCTCCATAAAGCTTTTCAGCAGATGGAAGCATGAAGTGCTCCAAAATCTCCTGATAGCTAGCTGCATTGACCCTGCCCTTGATAAAACACAGTGGACCAACACCAGCAGCTGACATGGCACCCCAGACCATTACTGACTGTGGGTACTTGCAAAACAGTTCATGCAGCAGATACAGGTAGACAAATCCAAATTTGTCAAAATTGAAACTGAAACAGAAATCAAACAGGGTCAGTTGAATAGAAAACAATCCAGGTGAGGCATAATCCCAAAATGCAAAAATCTGGGAATGAAAAACAGAAAATGGAAAAAAAAACAAACAAACAAAAAAAACATATACAAAGCAAGGCTTTGTACACTGCAGTCATGAGTCACTGAGCACTTCACACAGAACAATAAGAAATAATAAGGAGGGGGAGGGGACAAGAAAAAAAATAATAAGGGGGTGGACAATTCATAAACGAAAACACATTTAGGTGTGAAACCAAACGTGGGCAAATATGGACACGTGCGTTCCCATACTGTGATCTTGGAATGTGCTGATAACGCAATGTGCTTGATGTGGAGGGAAATCCATGACAGAACCCGATCCCAAAGCTGCTATTCCTGGAGCACCCTTCAAGGCACCTAACTGGCAGGCCTGGAGCCTGATGTACGAGTATTGCCTATGTGGAAAAACATTGTGTGTGCCATCATTTATGCTCCTGGCTGGACATATTATGAGTGAAATGCACATCAGAATATGTATTCTTCACTGCCAAAGTCATGTCTGGTGAAAGTACGTTCCTCATCATTTCAGTCAGCTGGAAACACTTAAAGGTAATAAAGCAAAACTCCTACTATTAGGAAATGGTTTACGAGTCTGTCAGTGTGAAAATAAATAAAATCACACAAAAGCCTAAAAACATATGCCACCGCAGCTGATTCATCATACATCCAGCTGTGTATTTGATAGCATATGTATGTATAATGTATGTGTGAGGGTCTGGGTTTTTTTGTTTTGTTTTGTCTTGTTTTTTTATCTGTTATGCCATGAAAATCCAATTGCTTAAAGCCTACAAATGTAAATCTATTATTCATTCACTCAGTTTCTGAACCATTTAATCCTAATTAGGGTTATGGGCAAGCCTGCACCCATCTCAGCAAGTTATACCCCTATAGCCCCTCCCATAGGTGGTGGATCCGTGGGACGGCGGACCCCTGTCTCCTTTTCGGGCTGGGCCCGACCACCAGGCACTCGCCTTTGAGCCCCTCCCCGAGGCCGTGGCTCCAGGGGGCCCCTGCTAACCCACATCCAGGCAAGGGAGACTGTGTCCTTTATTTTTATTTTATTTTGTATAGAGGGCTTCTGAACCGCACTTCATCTGGACCTTCACCCAGGATCTGTCTGCCTTGGGTGACCCTACCAGGGGCATTATGCCTTCAACAATATAGCTCCTAGGATCATTAGGTCACTCAAACTCCTACACCACAATATGGTGGCGATTCAAGGAGGGATAATAATTTACTTTCGACAAGAGTAGGCTGCAAAGATGTCAGCATGTTTACGCCCTGCGATGGCCTGGCAAGCTGTTCATGGTGTACTCTGCCCTCGCCCGGAGTTGGCTGGGATGAGCACCAGCCTCCCCGCGACCATAATTAGGATTAAGCGGTTACAGAAGCAAACCTATCATGAACTAAAATGGCGACCAACAACACAGACAGAGATAATGCAAACAGTGAAAAGTCAGTAAGTTTAACTCAATTAAACATTTGTTTGTGATTCATGGAATGGGATTCAATTGCTCAAGCAGTAAATTAAATATTAACCAAAGATATGTTGATTGTCCTTCAGTCTTGTTATACTAAACAGACAGGCACAATACAGAACTGATACAAGATGTAAAACAGATGAATTAGAGATGCTAAGCTGGTGAGCTGGGGTTATTTGCCAGGAAACATATGATTTCATCTAACAATAACTGACATGGGAAATTAAAACACATTATATTGTGTTTGGCAGGATTTATTATTGTTGTGATTGAAGGAGGAAAAAGAAAAAAGCGTAGAGTGTGGTGATTGCATATGTGTAAGCAAAGTGATCACCAGTACATGTACTTACTTCCCGGTATATACAGCACCATCGACAGACAACATAAGCAACCAGGTATCTATAGCCAACACTAATATAGAGGCACACACACAAACCCTGGTCCACACCTATGGCATAATCAAGTGTAAATAGAGAGTATTTTCCTCCAGGTGAAAAGTCACAATTTTTCAAATATATGGTATGTGAAATTATCGTTGATAGTTTATTGTCCTATATATGATTACTTCAACATTAGTAGAATCTTCGTTTAAGAAAAATCATCTGCTGGGTGAAGAAGTAAAAAAAATGCTTCAAAAGGACAACTGCAGCACTGTGAATTTCCTAAATGCATTGGACTATATAGAACCATCCTTTAAACACAATGACACATTGCCAATGTGCAGGGCTCTGATATGGTATTAAGAATCACAGAATAACAAAATGAAATACATTATTATTATTATTATTATTATTATTATTATTATTATTATTATTATTATTATGACTCATGTTTGAAGTATCATCAAGGCTCCAGTGAAATAAAAAAAAAAAAATAGATCCTTTCAATATCGACTCAAACCATCACCTTTAAGAAATTAAAACACAAAGTTGCTCAGCCTGTAAATATGTTCAAAAGTACTTAACCTTCATTTATTTTTTTTTTCTTCGGATGTTATCATTTTAGAGAATACAAAAAGGCCTAAAATTTCAAATCGGAATTATTTAGAGAAAAATATAGCTGATGTTCAATATGCCAAATTTTAATGTCAGTCTGTCCTCTAACTATTATGTTGTGCTCTAAGCCAGGGGTCCCGAACCGCTACTGGTCCGCAGAAGAAATAATTCATTATTTCCGATTTATTTATTTATGATCTGAGTCTGAACGATCTTTATTTTCGAAAAATCTTTTATTTTGAAAAATGACCAGATTCTCTTGATTAAAGGTAGGTCATTTGAGCGCTAAAATGTAACCCACAGGGGGACTGCACATGACCAGAGGTGAGTTGGACATGTTTCAAACAACAGTGGGGATTTTGGGTGAGCCTGAGCCTTCATTCTCCCAGGTGGTGCACCATCACCTGTTTTTTTTTTTTTTTTTTTTTTTTAGAAAAGTTCAACTTCAACTTCCCAACCAACTTTATTTCAGCTGTTGAAAAATAACATTCATGGAGTGCTTATTATTATTATTATTATTATTATTATTATTATTATTCATAATAATAATAATAAGAAAGTATAATTACAATATAAACAATCTATGACACACACACACACACACACACACACCCAGTCCGCGGTAAAATTGTCAAGCGTTGACCTGTCCGTGGTGATAAAAAGGTTGGAGACCCATGTCCAAAGCAGTCCCAAGGTGCATATTAGCATTCGGTAATAGGTAGGTAAAGTCAGTCTGTTGGGTTTTTACACCCGAGCCTTGTGGCTCATCAGGCCGTGCTTATCCCTGGTTTCCATAGCGTGAAGCAACCAGGAGTTCAACTCCCCCTGGATGGGACGCTAGTCCATCGCAGCTTCCCTTCCCAGTATATTTTTACTGGTACCCATTTATACTGCTGGGTGAACAGAGGCACACTTGTGGTTGACACCTTGCCCAGGGGTCTTAGCTCAGTGAGATTCGAACTCACAACCTCCCGATCATTAGCGCACCCTAACCACTATTATATAGGTTATATAGGTGTATATTTTAGCAGAGTGATCTCAGGCTCTGCAATCCAGCCTAAGATAATTTTTTATTTATTTAATTCCAAAAATTATTATTGTTTCTATGTTAATGCATATTTTGCTATAAAATTAATACATATATTATCTATAATACCTCACATTAGGCATTACTAATTAATGGCGGTTCTGGATATGTTTGAGTGTTTGTCAGTTTGTTTATGAATAAAATCCTAACCACAGTGATAAGGTCATGGCTGTGATGCTCGGGGGCTTCTGAGTGGAGTTTACATGTTTCCCTCATATTAGGCTAACTGGCCCAGGTTTTGAATGAATTGGGGGGGGGGGGGGGGTCTGTGAAGGTCTGGTTTGATGTTCAGGTTGTATCCTGTCTTCGCCCAGGCTGAGCACCAGCCCCCGTGAGAGATTATTGTGAATAATTTGCCAATTGAATGATGATGGGAATGAGAACAATAACAAAAAGCATTCTGAAATCAGTGCATAATTTGTGTTTATACCTCATAGTTTGTTTGGAAATATTATTTCCATATTCTAATTAATAGCATAAAATATTTATTTCATATGATATAATTAAAAAAATCTCTCTCTCTCTCTCTCTCTATATATATATATATATATATATATATATATATATATATATATATACACACACACACACACACACACACACACACACAACATATCATCAGCTCAGTTTTTTTTCCCCTTTGCATTTCACAAGCATTAGCTGACAATTCAGAGATTAGTTATAATGAGCTGAACTTTGCAAACAGCATAAAATCAGAAAATTAGTTGTCGGTCGGATAAGAAAGGTAATTATGAAATACGATGTTGAATTACACATTTTTTCAACAGCTATTTAATTGGAAAGTTCAGAAATATGAACACAAAGTAACATCAGTTACAAGGTTTTCTTTTATATTTACTGAAAATCATGAAAAGCAAGGTTACGGGTTTTTTATCTAATGATTTTAGGGTTATAAAAACGAGGGAGACAGATGAAAAGCGTTGAGCAATGGTTTGATCAACTGTTATGTTTCTCAAGCTTTTTACTCTCAAACCTTCTCTGGCTCATCACAGCCGGAGTTTATTCTGGTTTCTGCAGTGTGAGGCAATTTAGACTTCACCTCCTCCTGGATGGGGTGCAAGCACATCACAGGTTACCTTGCTGGTATTTTTAATGGTACCATTTACACTGCTGGGTTGACAGAGGCACACTATGCCAACACCCCCATTTGACTTATTTTATGACTGCATTTTTTTTATTCCTTTCAAAACACTAAATTTAAAGTATGGCCAGGGCAGCATGTTGGTGGAATGGTTAGCGCATCCGCCTCACAGCAAGACGGTTTGGGTTCAATTCGAAGCTTGATTGTCTCTGTGTGGAGTTTGCATGCTCTCCCCGTGCTTGTGTGCGTTCCCTCCACATACTCCAGTTTCCTCCCACAGTCCAAAAACATGCACAGTAGGAGACCTGACTGTTCCAAATCACCCCTGGGTGTGAGTGTGAATACTTGTGTATGTTGGTCTTGGGATAGAATGGAAAGCTGTCTAGGGTGTATTCCGCCGGCTGAGTTGGGTGCCAAACTCAATATGATCATAATTAGGATTAAGTGGCTAAGAAAGTGAATGAATGAATGAATGAATGAAGTATAGCCTGGGGAAGTGATGAACTTTATCAGACATAGTGATACACACAAGAAACACAATAGTGTTGGTCCAGAGGTTTTTTTTTTTTTTTTTTTTTTTTTTTTTCTTCATGTTCTTTCTCAAATATACAGCACAAAAGCATTACAGGATCACAGACCATTACAATAAAAACACATTGTTTTATAGGCTGGATGGACATACAGACCCTGTTAAAGTCGTAGTTAAATCCTTTGCTTCCAAACCCAGCATGACAACATAACTTTTTTTGCAGCCCTAAATATTGATCTTTTTTTCAGCTTGAATATATATATATATATATATATATATATATATATATATATATATATATATATATATATATATATATATATATATAATTTTACTACTGTAGCACATGACTGAAAGACTAATGAGATATTGATTTGTAAAGGCGACGAGTGGGGGGTGTCAAAAAAAACAAACAAAAAAAAACAAACAAACAAAAAAACAATCACTTAGAAAAAATGCCCTTGGCAGTTACATTATGACCATTTATAGTCTGAGATTCAAGATTCTTGCTTTTGTTGGGATTGTGTTAGGAAAGTCCAGAAAAATGCTAAGCTAAAACATACTAGCCTTAATACTTTAACTTTCATAAAAATAATAAAAAATAAATAAATGAATAAATGGTTAGGCAGATTTTACAGTGTGATTTCAATATCTTTTTTCCTTTTTACTTTATGATTATATCAGATTCATATGATGAATTAAATAATTCAAGAAATGTGCTCCGATCTGCTTGCGTCACCGGTCAGCCCAATACAGAATTCTACAAATAAATTTGAGACAAACAAACATTCCTCCAAGTGTTTTTGTGGTAATACTGTATGGATATTTGTCACGGTCATTAACCTTTTTTGTTTTTCTAATGCCCAGCTTGAGCTTTTCCGGATTTCCACATAATCCTTTTACTCATACTGGTGGATATTTCATGCACAATGCAGCAACAATGACACACTGATGAAATTGTAACTAAAACATTTCTAATTTTCCATTTCTGACATATCCAGAAGCTTATCATTCTTTCTTTCATTTTTACACTGACCACCAAAGAACACTTTCATTTCAGTTTACAACCAAATGATTATCTTACAACGACTATCTAAGCTCAACAGTATGTAAATAATACTGATGTAAGCCTGAAATCCAGACAGCATTTGCATGTGCGATCCATGTAAATAGTCAGTAGGAATAATGAACACCATATAAGATTGTCCTATAGGAACCATTACATGTAGAGGGTATCTGGGTTTGTCAATCTTCTTTTCTTTTCAGCTTTTTTCCCCCCATTCTCGAGAGTCACCACAGCGAATCATCTGATTCGCACATTTGATTCGGCATGGGTTTTTACATCGGATGCCCTTCCCGTCACAACCCTTTTAGCAAGGGACCGAAACACGCTGACTTCTATGCAGCTCCTCTTGTTGAAAGTTAGCAATGGTTCTTTTACATGCCATTCACCATAGACAGTGAGAGACATGGCCCGCCTTTGATAACCCAGTTAGCTGCACTCGGGGGAGAGTAACAACCTTGTGGGGACTCGAACCCCCAACCTGAGGATCAGCGATCCTGCGCCCTATCCACTAGACCACCACTGCCCCATGGTACCAAAATAGCCTACCCAAGGGGGTCCCAGTTAAGATTCCCAAGCCCACTTAGTGTGGGAAGATAAAATGAGACCATTTTGGGTTTCACAGACAAACAAACCTCTATGAACCAAGTATTCAGCCCACTTACATCTTACAAAGGTTCCAGATACAATTATTGTCTGGGAAGTAATTTCAGAGCTACGTTTGGGATTTTTATAACCAATGGACAAGCATTACATGTGCAGGAGTCTGTTTGGGCAATGATGACTATTGTGGTTCTTATACAAATTATTATTCCAACAATTAGAAAAAGCATACAGAATAACTCATCAGCATGACTTGACATGCACATTGTTTTCTGAATCCTTCAATCAACGGCTTGCCAGTGCAGAACTTTCTGATGCAATTTAACTGACGGGAAGGGAAAATTATCTGAAATGGAGTTAACCAGTCAAAAGTATGACCTGTGTCGGCGTATCCCACATCAGCTCCCTGTGAATCATCATGATAGTAAAGCATGGCACAGACAATAGAGACTAACAGAACATATTTCAAACAATTTCTCACTTGTATGTTCAATGGATGGGATGAAATTCCCAAAATGAAAAAGAGATGACATGCAAGCCGCATCCATATCCCAAGGTTTTTTCCATGTCATGCTTTAACCTTCATCATCCTTTTCTGGCTTGCATAAGTGTATACAATCACTGAGTGCCCATTTGGACTGGATTACAGCCATCAGTACTGTGCGATAAGCAAGGTACATATACACACACTATTTAAACAACACGTAAACCAACTCTATAATCCGGTTATACTGTTCTGTTCGGATATTTTCTGCCTTGTTGTATAAGAGATGTAAAGTTCCATACGGTATAAAATGTCACCTGATGTTCTGTTATATATTGAAGGCCACTGCGAGAAACAGCAGAGGCAATGTTTTCAGTCACTTTAATTATGGAGGTGGAAATGAGGAAGAATTTAAAAATAGCTTTAGATTTATTGTGCAGTTTACGGAACACGCGTTTGGAGCTGAATATTGCATATAACCCCGCCATGATCTCATGCAAAAGGCATCGAGCGAATAACAAATAATTGTTATAAAAAATTAATTATTTTGTAAAGCTTCAACTGATTCCACTGCCCTTTTTGCCCTGTGGAGAGTTAAGCTTGATAAAACAGTAGGAAGAAAATATGTAAATTATAGATGCAAGTTAAAATCTATCACAAATACAGTAGTAATTGATATAATGAAAATAAGGGGGAGCTGTGGTCCAGTGGTAAGGTGCTGATCCAGAGGTCAAGATTCAAGTCCCAATGTCACCAAGATGTCAGTGTTGTCTCCCCGAGTGCAGCTAACTGGGTTATCAAAGGCCTGCCATGTCTCTCACGGTCTATAGTGAAAGGTTCATGTCAGAGAACAATCTCTGACTTTCAGCAAGAGCAGCTGCATACCCGTCAGTGTATTTCTCCCTGCAATGGCTTGGCAAACTGTCCATTGTGCACTTTGCCCTCATCCAGTGTCAGCTAAGATGGGCGCCAGCCTTCCCGTGACCCTAATTAGGATTAAGCGGTTCAGAAAATGAATGAATGAAAGAATGAATGAATAATAATTATAGAAGCAATGGTGGTCAGGGGATAGGGTGTTGGCTTTTTGATTCAAAGGCTGGGGGTTCAAGCCTTACTGTCACCAGGTTGTCACTGCTGTCCCCTCAGTACAGTTCACTGGGTTATCAAAGACGGGCCGTGTCCCTCACTGACTATGGTGATTATTGCTGTTGCTGATAAATTGTAGACTGCATTGCCTTCAGTGTGGTTTTGCCCTGCAATGGCCTGGCAAGCTGCTCAGGGTGTACTCAATACTCGCTCAGAGTGGGCTGAAATGAGTGCTAGCCTCCCCGCAACCCTAATTAGCATTAAGCCGTTCAGAAAATGATGAGGAAATGATGATAATAAAAAAACATCTGAGGCACAGTAATGCACTTTTACAATATATACAGGGATCCCTCGCTACTTCGTGCTTCAAGTCATGCTGCTCCAGTGCATCGCGTTTTTTTTTTTTTTTTTTAAATATTCATCGAATTAAAGAAAATAAGGAAATTAAGGAAGAAGAGGAGAAAAGTTAAGGAAAATGCCTAAAAACGAGGCCAAAATTCTGCAAACCCCCCCCCCCCCAAAAAAAACAAAACAAAAAAAAAACCCGAAAAACCCCAAACACAAAACAACCCAAAACCTCTCATCAAAACGAGTGACATTGTTCATTGTTGCGAAGTGCGCATCTGAGTGCGTGTGTGCACGTGTCTTTATGTGTGTGTATTTATATTTTATTTACATCTTAGGTTATTTTTTTAATGTTTAATTGTTATTATAAGCATTTATAGCATTGAATATGTATTTATTGATATTATATACACATATACATGTCCGTATACGTCAGTCGCAGGGGGGGGAGGGGAATCCTACGTCGTGAATTTTGGTGGTCATGGGGGGATCTCGGTCCCAATTAACAAAAAGTGAGGGATCCCTGTATTTATAAAGCACACTTCTTATTTACCTTAAAAGTACACTGTCTATGTTTTTTGGCCCACCTTTACCCCTCATCACAGGGTGTACAGTGCATAATCGCCAACGAATTGTTTCAATAAACTTGCACAACATCAGTAGCTGTATTCCCATCCAGCGTTTGGTTCATTTTTTACTACGATCCTAAACTGATAATTGAAAAAATTGAACCGTTCCATAAAGTCTTCTCCGGCACATCCGAAAAACTTTACACGGAGTCAAGATCAGGACTTTGTGTTTCGCTTAATGTGATCCACTCTTTCACTACTTGGGCCTTAAGTTTATATCCTGCCATTAGGGAAGAGAAACGTAAATGATGTAATATACTGCTCATTCACTATATTCATGTCAGCATATTAATGTTGCTGAGCCTCGACCAGACCAACAGAAGCAACAATACCATGAAGAGTATGTGGTGAATTCAAACGGGCCCAACAAAACACAAGAGTGTGGAATTTTTCTTTTCTTTGTTTTTTTTTTTTTTTTTTTTTGGTGAGGCAGTAAGGATAATAATAAAGAAACCATTAGGGGGGGAAACAGGAAATAATCTCTAAATGCCCATTTTCTGGGACATTTCAACTTCAGCTAACACAAGGACTCCCTTTAACACCATTATTGTCTTATGAAACTGCATGTACTGCGTTAAGCTTCAGTGATTTGGGAAGATAAAACTGTATACTAATGAGCTAATGAATTCGTAGTTTTCTGTATTCTCAGCAGTGTACATGCAAAGCAAAAGAAATATAAAATTCGTGTTCCTATTCAAGTGAAATTCATAATTTTTAAAGGTTTAATTAAAGCACAACTTTTCAACATCTGAGTTACAGTAAGGGTTTGTGTGAAAAAAAGAAAAAAATTCATGAGAAAATTATTCATAAATGTCTCTTATTGATGAATATCCAGGTCCACTTTTTTTCCCCCAATTTCTTTTATGAAATTTAAAAAATAAAAGCGATTGTCTGTACAGTGTCAATGACATTTAGATTTTGCCTTCTAACAGCCAAATGGACTAAAGAATAAAGTTACACAAGAGCAAATTATATACAGAGAGCATTAAGGATTCATATACAGTGCACAGAAAGCAGTGAGCTGTATTATCAGCATTGAAACAGGCTTGTTGTGTTAAAGCCTTGCAGCGGGCACCAATCCATTTGTAAAATTAGACTCACTCAACAGCACTCATGTGTGAAAGCTTACAGAAATGCAAATATAATGCTATGTAAAGAGTTTACGACATTACCACAAGTTTATGACTCATCCCGCACACCCGCGTCCTGAATGCTGATTTGATAGAAAGGACGCCTCTACCACAGTGCTATGAAAAATGATGGATGATGGAAATCATGCACTGTACATTGTGTTGATTTTTCTCCCTGTTATGTGATGGTAGGATTTACATGAGCTGAGCAGGACTGTTAAAACAGAAAAGATGTGTTACATGGTGCAATAAACAAGATACAATCTCAGTGCCCTTTCCTCCTAATAATAGGTTTGTTCGTGGACTAGAGGAAGGATTCAGATTTTGATAATCATGATTTTCATACTGACCTACCTACAAAGGCTCAGTCAAAGTTTTAGGCTGATTACAAAACATATCAATTGGATAATTAATAGGGAAATACTTTGCTCAAGCTTTTACAAGCTTTAATTACCTAATTGGTATGTTGGGAACTGGAGCAGAACAAAATCCTGGACTGGTGGAGATTGGGTGAAAAACTAGCACTCTATATTGATTTATTAAGGAAACAATGAAACCTTTGGAGGTTTAAAATGAAAGTATGGAAGAGGATGATCTAATCCAGGGATCACCAACGTGGTGCCCGTGGGCACCAGGTAGCCCGCAAGGACAATATAAGTTGCCCGCGGACCTGTTCACTGCTATTTTTAGGACAGGCCCATTTTTAGGACAGCGCCACTCTCCATTGAGCTGCATATAATTTTTTTGAATATATTTTTAAATCAAGTCAATATCTTCACATAGATGAATATCATTAATTATTAATAATAACATCTAATTAAATCTAATTAAATGTAAATTGAGCAAATTTGTAATTTCAGAGGTGTGTATCGACCTAGTAGCCCTTCGCATTAATTGGTACCCATGAAGTAGCTCTCAGTTTCAAAAAGGTTGGTGACCCCTGATCTAATCAATAATTTGATTCAATATTTAATGAATAATATGCAGTGAGATTACTTAAAAATTAATAAATAAATAATTTAAAGGGGGGGGGGGTGTAGTGTTGTGAAATAATTTCCAAACTATAATGATTCATAACATGTTTCAAATATAACATTCATAAGTTTTTCATGACCCCCTACAGTACAGATGGTGCACTGCACCCTAGAGTCATTATAACAAGACCCTTGATGTTGGCAGGATAGACAATAGACCAATGAAGATCATCTCAAGGTTTAATGTATTTAAATGAATAATGGTAAATGTGTAGGTTTTTTTCCCTTAAGTTTTACTTTTTCTCTTGTTTTGCTCTTTAAAAGTAAAACATGACCTCCAAACTCTAAAGTAGTTTCCACCAACGCTGATCCTCAAGGTCTACAGTATCTTCCTGCAAGTTTTACCATCAAGCAACATTTAACAGACCTCTTTTAGCTGATCAAGAACTCATTCACTCATTTGCTGCAGACTCACTTACCCCGAGTAGGACTGTGGGGAGGTCGGCACCTATCTCAATCAACACTAAGTGAAGGCGAGGTATACCCTGACCTACTCACTCGCTCACCCGAAGGCCAACACACTCACACCTAGGGGCAATATGGATTAGCTATTATTTTTATGTGGCGCCCCCTCTGGGAAGAAAAAAGCATTTCAAACCCACCCACCCCCAACCGACTTTAAATAGTATTATTTGTCTATAAAATTGTTCTTAGTACACCTCTGCATAACATTGTATCTTTATTAACATTAAAAACAAAACAAAAAAGAAATACAGTTCATTAAAGAAAAACTTCATTAACATTGTTTTTTAATCTGTATTGGGAAAGATTTGAAGTGCACTAAATGTGCCAGAAATAAAAAAAGAAAATGCATCCTTATTTAAACTCATTCAACTTACTTAGGTCTTAATATATCTGTCTCTCTCCACCTTTCTCTTTGTTTCTTTTAGAAATGCTCCGTGTTGTTTCTTGAGGGGTTGTTTCCTGCACTTCATATTATTTACTCGTGTCGAGGCAGTGGTGGTCTAGTGGTATAGGGTGCAGGATCGCTGATCCAAAGGTTGGGGGTTCGAGTCCCACTTTCCACAAGGTTGTCACTGTCCCCCCCAGTGCAGCTAACTGGGTTATCAAAGGCGGGCCATGTCTCTCACTGTCTATGGTGAGAGGCATGTAAAAGAACCATTGCTGACTTTCGTAAAGAGTAGCTGCAAAGTCGTCAGCGTGTTTCTGTCCCTTGCTAAAAGGGTTGTGACAGGAAGGGCATCCGACGTAAAAAAAAAAAAATCTCTGCCAAATCAAAATGTGCGAATCAAGATGATTCGCTGTGGCGACTCCCGAGTAAAAGGGAAAAAGCCAAAAGGAAGACAGACAGAATATTGTTTACTCGTGTGAAAAGCCACTACACCATAACTCGACAACGCCACTGCCAACTAGTGGAGTGGAGGTGCAATTACACTTAATCCTCGTACACTATTCCAGAAAAGCATGTTCCCCAGGGTCATGCGCACCTCCCCATGGCATACCCCCCCACGACATCATGGGGGGGGGCACCCTATTTGAAAAGCACTGGCTTAATGCCAATTAGCTTAATGCACATGTCTTTTGACTGTGGGGAAAGACACCATAGCCATGGTGAGAACATGTAAACTCCAAACAATAAAGAAGTTTACTAACCCCGGACTCGGACCCAGAACCTTCTTGCTGTGAAGTAGATGTTCTAACTAGTATGGCATTTTTCTGCTCATGATCATAAAAGTTTCAAGTCAATTATTAAAAGATCAGGTAGGTAGGATTAAAGTTCGAGCTAGATTAGGGTTGGGATTTGACCTCCAGGAAAAAGGTTGGTAACCACTAATCTAGGGCAACAAGGTTCTATATTCAGACAAATTTCCTGCTCAATGCAAAAATTATTCACTTAGGACAGTTTATTATTGCCACAGTGGTGATCTTGGCTATTTTTTTGTAGAGTAACAAAACTGACGGTATGAAGATGTTTTCTGTATCTCTTCCTGGATGTATTCCAAAGCCATGCCCAGTGTTCCAGGGATCTACGGGAAACCAGATGAACAGTAAGGTGCATCTCACTGAGTGTTGAATCTTTGGTGAAAGGAGCAACTACCAGTTTTGACCTTTTTTGATGACTTTGAACTAGTCACCAAGCATCTGTCAGTCAATAAAATACTAATTAGTGATTTGTTCACAAATTTCTGGCAACTTTTTGGCAATATTCTGGAGAGTAATTTATAAACAGTTGGTGTACAGGTGGAAAAATCCCTGGGGCCAGTCAGGGTCATTTTTGGAGAACGTTGTGACTGTATCAATTGTTCTGTGACTGTTTTCTGACCTTCGTGCAGCATCATAATCATGTGAAGCTGAAGTGAGATTTGACAGCTATATTCAGAGTTGCAAACTATTCACCAAAGAATCCCACATATTCCAATTCCAAGTATTCAGCTAGTCGGCACATTCATGTTTAATGTGAATGACCGAAGAAAAATTGCAGCTACAAAAAAAAAAAAAAAAAAAAATCGTGACTGACAAGCATTTATAGACTACTTGGTGAAAAGAAATGTTTGCCTCCTCAAAATTTTAAGCATATTGAAAAACCCTTGGTGAATGGAAGTGAAATTGACGAATGGATGGTCAGCATTGAGGTTACTGGGAAATTAGACCAGAATTAATGGCGACTGTCTATTCCCCACAGTCCCAACTGTTTGCAAGCCTGGTGAGACACATCTTTACCTGTCTTTGCTTTAACGCTCTGTTATTAGGTTTTACCTTAAAAAGCAAATCCTTCAGAAATGTCCAAAGAACCCTTTAGGAACCCTCAGAGTACTGAGTAGTGATATTAAGTTGCTTGTAAATGAAACCACTCTGTCCAGTTCCTCCTTAATGACTTTCCAAAAACAAAGCTTTGTCACTTCACTGATGAGACCATAAGAAAACAGATTCAATTTCAGTTCTTTACCAGGGTCGGTATTATATTAAAGAAATGAAACTGCCAAACTGCTCTGAACTCCAGTACTAGACTTGAGCACTGAAATTTTCATACCTCTCCCAAGTTAAAGAACATCAAAATAATCAGAAGTAGTAATTAACCTCTGAGAAAAAGGAAGCTTTGCTTCAAAGTGTTCCATAAATTGAAGACATTTTTTTTTCTCTAACAGTTGTAAATATGTCACAGAGTGAGTCTCTAAAGCTGATTTGCTTTGTAGTCCACACTAGCTAAGTCTTCTATGCAATACACGTATAATTGTGCACCCATCAATCCTGGCAGCTCCATCTTCTTTCCCAGTCTCCAGAGAGATGCACTGAAATGTCACACTCCCTTTTTCTATACATTGTGAACTTGAACAGCATTATTATCTACAATGTCATGATTGTAATGTCACCGAGAAAGGAGGGTCTCGGTGATGAACGAAATAAACACAAATGTTTAATCAATGCCTTATTGTCTCATGTCAGCTTTTAAAAGAAGAATTTTGGTGGATGCAGCTGGATCTGCTTTGACTGTTCCTGCAACTAACGTTCTATTGACACGGTATGTATGGACTTCGTTTTTCTGGAGCTATTTACGAACAGCGTAGCAATGTGAACATGATGACTGTGAGTGGTGTAGACTGGGAAGATTATGCGGAAAGATATTCAAGAGCAATTTTTCTGGTAATGTTTAGGAGTTGAGATACTAGGGGTTGTATATACTAATTGACTAGTACTGTAGATCTACGAGTTACCATTTCAGAGAGCTGTCTCTGAATTGGGATGGATTAAAAAAAATAATAATAAAAAAACAAACAAACCACCAAAAAAAAAATCTCAGCAGGACAAATGGAACATAAAATGTAAACGAAACTAATTCTAAGGTTTACAGTCCATTATCAGTAAAATATGCCTTTATTTATTCAATTATTTATTTCCATCACATTCAGACAAAGATTAAGATGGCCGCACTGTAGCCTAAATAATTCGGTTCATGCAGTGAGGGGGGGGTGTGGGGGGGGGGTGTCTGTGTGTGTGGTCAAAACAGAAAGATGTGCATCATCTCAGTCATGTGAGTTTCTGCATCAAACTACAAATAATTTCATTCATTTGCTGATCTTACTAGGGTTGCAGGAAAGCCAAGTCTGATCTCAGCTGATTCTGGGTGAAGACGGGGTATATTGTGAACAGCTCTGCAGTCCATTGCAGGCCCACAAATAAATGTACCCGGACACAAAAATTAAATCTAAAAGTACTGAAATCCTGAATTATTTTCCTGTTTGTAGGTAAGTATGAAAAAAAGCATGACTTCTCAGTCAGTTTTATTTAATTACTGATCAACTTGTAGTCCAACCCCGAGCATCTACCTCATTATGACATGTTTAATGTCAGTCTTTACACCGCCCGTGAGTAGAGCTGGCTGATAAAAAAAGAGACACCTCACAGTTAGCGTATTCTTATCTACAGTCCTTGCCTTATTAGAAATGTGGAATTGCTTGTATTGAAAGACCCAAAGGCAAACAGTGTATGTAATACATATACATATCATGTAGATGAGGCTGTAATCGTACTAAACAGTGCCTTCGTTCTTTTGCATCTGCACCTGGCATGCATCATGCATTGCGTATCCCCTCCTACCCCACAGTAAAATCGCTAGTTTCGAATAAACACCCAGAATGTTGAATTGACACCGTACAGTATTTATAAAGGTGTTCATTCAATGCAGGGGATTTTACCATGATCCTGCTTTGTTTTTGGCTCTTTTTTGTACAGTGCATCTGTACAGGTGCTTGTGTGTGTGTGTGTGTGTGTGTGTGTATGTGTGTGTGTGTGTGTGTGTGTGTGTATGTGTGTGTGTGTGCACGCGCATAATCAGTAGTAACATGAAGTGCTCTCAACCAAAAAGGGAAAAAAAGAAAAGAGGAAATATTGTTCAAACAAATTTTGCGTAGGTCTCATAATGGTACATCTCAGTAAGCAGACAGTTCACTTAAAACAGTGAGCAGGTGTACTGCAGTTCAGTCTGAAGGCTGCGGGGAGCAGATGGAATGTTTTCCCTCCTTCCAGGGCTCTTCAGCCGGCGATCCGGTTCAGTCAATGTAAACAACGTGACTATATACTAAGAATTATTAAAAGCCACAGAAAGGTGATTAGTGTATATGGTGCATATCATGTCACAGGTTTGTAAGAGGTTACTCGAGACCAGATCCGTGCCACATAACACAACACACCATCTTAGCATTTTTTTTTTTTTTTCGTCCTAAAGTAGCAAAAATATTTGCATTGTTCCAAATTTATGGCCGAAGCATCCTGTGCAATTCAGGTCATCTTCGATATCAGAGATCGGGTCGTCCATTTGTCCTTATTAGGGTCAGCAATGTCAACAATCACGAAGAAGGATGAAAATATATGATGGGCAAATGACATCTAGGAAAAATAATGATAATAATAATAATGATAATAATAATAATAATAATAATAATAATAATAATAATAATAATAATAATAATAATGTACAAATATTCTCAGAATGGCCAAGAGTTTTATATCTCAAAGATCCAGAAGGATTGGAATTCAACAGGATTGGCTGACAATGATTAAGTCTCTAAGTCTATTTTTTTTTTTTTTTTTTTTTTTTAGTTTCTTTTCTTTTCACTTTTTATAGTTTCCATCCACAAAGAAGCAAAAACTCATAGCTGAGGGGAAAAAGGGAAAAAAAATCCCTGTCAAATAATACACACTCACTTAGACAGGTCTACTGTACAAGAGAGCAAAAGTAGACAAGAGAAACAGGGTGTTGTCTTTCTGATGCTGCCAAAGGCATCATGGACATGAGATGTCAACAGCACTGCAGCGTCTCTTCATGTTCGGTTCCGTAGACCGCCTGTTCTTTTAGGACCTGCTTTCCACACATTGAATGTGTTTTGTCATTTTTCTCAGCAGGGTTTCATCCTCTTTCGGCCTTCTGTACACTTCCTGAGGCGTCTCGCACTAGAGTACTAAACTGAAGGTGCTTCTTGTCAGTTCAGGGTATATGACTTGGCTGTGTTTTCAACCATGACCACAAAGATTTCCCCCCCCCCCCCCCCCCCCGAAACTCTGTTGTACACGGTTCTTATGATAACATTACTTGGACAAAAAAGGGAGTAAGAAAAAGAAAGCTTGTGTGCTTGATCTGCTTCCTGACATCATTTGCAGGCGGAGTCACACATGAGTCTGCATGCGCTTTTGCAGGGGTCTTGTCAGGTCCGAGTTTTGCGAGGACGAGTGTGAGTGGTGTGACGAGGACGACGCTGAGGCCTTGCTGTCCTTGTCGAAGGGTGCGTAGCTGCTGGCACTGCTGTCGCACTGTGTGTCCATGAAGGAACCAGAGTCGCTCAGGGATGCACGCTGCTGCAGCTCACGCTCACACAACTCAATGGAGCTGCTGCCTGTGCCCAAGACAAAGCGGCCGCCATACTCGTACAAACGAGGGTTGGGTGCGCCGCCAATGGTTGAGTATATATTGGTGAAGGACATGCCAGTAGGTACTCGCTGCTTGCCCGTTGAGGTTTCACGCCGGAGTTCGGTGTTGTTGCTCGCCAGCGTGATGGTAGGGGTTCCATGGTGCTCCTTGAAGGTGTTCACACTATAGTAGCCATTGGTGGGATCCTAGATATGAATGAAGCATGGAGATGAAAACAGCACATTAATTTCCTGGAGATTTCATCCAAATACAGCACTGAAATTAAAATCAATATTTGAGTTCATATTCATTCCTCTGGAGGAATACTTTTTTGTTTTTATTAATTCTCTTTTATATTATTTGTTCGTCTAGACTATTTTAGCAGTCGAGAACTTCTTCAGGACATTATTACATGGTCAGGAAGGCATGATTAGAGTTGGAGCCAAAGTCTTCACAGAGGACTAACTCTATGTATCCTGCAATCATTATAGATCATTATTTCCCAGTCTTACTCTGAAATAAAGTTGTATTCTGTGTCCCATTATGAACATATTATGCATGCTCCAAGGATCCACCATGAACCGACCAACAGGGATGTTGACCAATGATCTAAACTAATCTATCTATCCATCTCTCACTGACTCATTTTCTTTTCTTTATATTTATATCTATCTTACTGATCAATAGTATAAACATTTTGGTGGAGTCTATTGCAGAACCTCTTGGCGTACATGCTGATTGCATGATTGTGATCCAACAGAGAATAACCCAATTATTCAGAAAACCATTCCTGTCCCTATATCGACTCAACAGGATTATATCGTGCGCATGCACAACAGTGTACTATATTCTTACCCCCCTCCCCTTTTTTTTATACAAGAGTGTACTTGCAATCTAAGGTTACCAATCCTCCTGCTGGCATACTTTTAGACAGGGTGGGGGGTGGGGGGGGGGGGCGAGGATAAAAAGCAAGGAGAGCATTAGAAACTCCATACAGACTCTGAGATGAACCTGTAAACCTGGAAGGGAAGGCAGGCATGTTACCCTCTGAATATATTAAAAGTTGTATGTGTGATTTTTAGCCTTTTGACAAATCCTGGGGTTTCATACCTGACAATGTTGTTGCTAAAACTTTAGCCTGTCTTACAGCACATAATCATCATTCCATTATTTCAACAAACTTACATACTTACATACTTACATACTTACAAACTTAAATAACATTTATTTCCATGAAGTGTTGGGTTCAATTCTCAGTAACGTCTTGAATCAATGAGGGAAAAACTGAACCCCTCCATAAAGTCTTCTCCAGCACATCCCGGAAACTTTCAATATGGTAAAGGTCAGAACTCTGGGGGGCCAATACATATGTGAAAACGATTCATCATGCTCCCTGAACCAGTCTTTCATTACTCAAGTCCCCATTTTATATCCGAGCAATCGGGGAAGAAAAAGTGCATTGGTGTGATATTCTGGTCATTCAGTCCATTCAGATCATCAGCTGCTTCAGTTATTGTACTTGCCACATTAACGTTTCTGAGTCTCGACCAGAACAACTGGAGCAACAGTGTCTTGGAGATTACTACTAATGCTGTGATCAAGGCTAATTGTGCTCAATGACAATATTACAGTGTGCATTTTTTTTTTTTTTTCGGTCTAGGCAGATTAGAAAGAAAAAAAGATCTGTAGTAGTTGATGCGGTAGTTAAAGTCTCCCTGGGGCCAACCTTGTAATAATAATGACCTGGCAAGGGAAATCCATGACTTCACAAAGTAGTGGGAGCACTAGATAACTGTCTGGATCAGTGTCAGGATCCTGTCTTCCACAATAAAAATTAAAACCATTTATCGAGATAGAAAGAAATTCTGTCCTTGCTAATTAACCTGCCCTCAATATTCACTTCTTGGCAACACAGCCAAGTGCAACAGTTTCTGTTACTCGATACACAACCAACTTTAATTAGTCTGAAAATTGTCTCTTTCCAAATACAGTGAAAAGGTGTAATCAGAGAACTGTAGAACTACTGCACCCAGTTGCTAAGTTGCCAAATGTGTGCACACACGTGTGTGTGTGTGTGTGTGTGTGTGTGTGTGTGTGTGTGTGTGTGTGTGTGTGTGTGAGAGAGAGAGAGAGAGAGAGTGTGAAAAGGAGCAAGACCCCATGGGAGGGAAAATAATCACTCCCAGATGACTCTGCTATGACAACCCAAGGAAGAATTTATTAGACAGAGAGGTGTGTGCGTGTGTGCGTTTGTGCATGTGTGTGTGTGTGTGTGTGTGTGTGTGTGTGTGTGTGTGTGTTTTGGCTCTGTGTCTCAGTCTGTCTTATAGTCTCTCTGCTACTTCAGTTATACCTCCACATACCTACAGAGGACCCATCCCAGAGGAAATGAATGAAAAGATGATATAGAAGCCATCAGAGTTTCTGACAATTTCTACAATATATAAAGAGAATAAATACAGGCGACTTCAGCCGAAGTGCTGTCTAGAATATCTAATGTCAAAGAAAACGACCCGATATTTTTTATGTATATTATAGCTGTTCGGCATTTATATGACTGATGCACGTTGTTTGATTTGCAGCATGTTTGTGTAGTGTGTTCACAGTCAGACTGATGAGATTTATAAGGATAGATTTAATACAGAAATAAGAGCAGCTCTTCATAGACCCCGCTCCTATGAAGAAGGCACTCGGCTCCAGTCATAGGCCATCTATCCTGATGTGGCTTTTACGGCACTCCATAAACCTCGGTGAAATAAAACTTTAACTGGTAATACGAAAAGTTCCATTTCAGAAGAAACAATATTCCTCGGGTGATTGTGTAGTAACTACATTCATCCTGCTTAGGCATTGTTCACTGGGCGCATCCAGATTGGCAAATATTTTTTTTTATTTTATCTCCTCCACTGGTTTACCTGTGCCTTCAGTGGGACTTAATGGACTTAATCCACCTCTTAATACCATCACTATCAAGTCACAATTATACACACCATCAATAATATACAAAGACACAATATGAAAAGGCGTGGCATTGCAGAGAGAGACATTTCGCACATTTCTGCTCATAACTTTGGCTTTCAACCAAATGTAAAAAAGGCTCCACTTCCTCAACCTCTACTTCAGTTCATTTTCTGTAATCGCTTAATCCTAATGAGGGTCGCGAGGAGGCTGGCGCCCATCCCAGCCAACTCCGGGCAAGGGCAGAGTACAGCCTGGACAGCTCATCAGGCCATTGCAGGGCGGAAACACACTGACAGCTTTGCAGCTACTCTTGTCGAAAGTCAACAATGGAACCTCTCACCATAGACAGTCAGAGACCTGACCGGCCTTTGATAACCCAGTTAGCTGCACTGGGGGGACAGTGACAACCTTGTGGAGAGTGGGACTCGAACCCCCAACCTTAGGATCAGCAATCCAGTGCTCTATACCACTAGGCCACTACTGCCCATCCTCTACCTACTACTGTATGTCTAAGTTTTCTGGAAAAGTTCAGGTTGAAAATGTGAAAATGGATATTTAAGAATGTCTGACACCAAGTCAAATTCTCCTCCTCCATCAGCCACTGTGGGTGCAAAAAAAAAAAAAAAAAAAAAAAGTAACTTAAATGAATCATGTGCAGAACACTATAGAATATTCAGCTAGTTTTGCTCTGACCGACCAATCAGATTATCGTAGCATTATCATAGGCCAGCTATCTGGCCCTGTGAGGCAAATCTGAAATCTGGTTGGTTAAAGAAACAGCCCCATCACAATATTGTTCAAGAGACATCAGCCATCACTGCTGATTCTGAGGGCTCAGAGCAGAGAAGATTGACATGGCAGCACCTAGCAGCCGAAATGTGATTGAACAAAAAAAAAATCTGAAAACCACGAACACACTGAAAGCAGTGCAACCAAGAAACACATTATATAGAATGTTGGGAATAAATTGATGCAGTTGAATGGAACAAATACTCGAATTTAAGTTGTAAATTTAGGTCAGTGGGCAGCGGTGGCGAGGTCATAAGGTACTGGATTACCGGTCCTAAGCTTGGGGGTTCAAGCCCCACTGTCAACAGTGCTCACTGCTGTTCCCCCAGTGCAGCGAATTGGGTTATCAAAAGCCAGCCATGTCTCTCATTGTCTATGGTGTGAGGTTCAGGTCAAAAAAAAAAAAAAAAGATTGCTGACTTTCATAAAGACCAGTGGTTCAGAAAACAAATGTGGATGAATGTAGTTTTAAAGTTCATGATAGTCTATTCCAAGGTTCATGAAAAGATGGGCAGGACGATGGCAATTGGTGATCACGTCCACTTCACAGCAAGAGGATCCTGGTTTCAAGTCCCGGGCTCGGGCATTTCTGTGTGGCATTAGCATGTTCTCCTCAGGCTTGCATAAATTTCCATCTGGTATTCAGGGTGTCCTCCTACAGTCCAAAACATGCACATTAGGCTAACTCCCTGTTCCAATTTTCCCCTGCATGTGTGTGCAAGTGTAAATACTGTACTTTTTTTTTTTATTTGTGTGTGTGTGTGTGTGTGTGTGTGTGTGTGTGTGTGTGTGTGTGTGTGTTGGTCCTGCGATGGTCTGGTGAGCTGTTCAGGGTGAAGTCTCCTTATCACCCAGGGTTTGATTAATCAAGACATTTGCTCTCACCAGGCTGAAGGCTACCTCGACTGATGCTGGGTAAAGACAGAGTGCATCCTGAACAGCTTGCCAGAGCAATGCAGTGCAACACACATAATCATTCACTCGTGCATCCACACCTCGGGGCAATTTGAAACAGCCAGGTAATGTAATGCTTAATGTACATGTTTTTAGAGTGTATGTGAAGAAACTATAATACCCAGAGGAAACCCATGCAAAAAAGAAACACAGAAACGTTACCGAGCCCAGGACTCAAACCCAAGACCTTCTTGCTGTGAGGCGGACTTGATAACCATTACATCACCGTTCTGCCCTCATCAAGAGATAGATTAATCAAGAGAGATTGGTGACAGTATAATTTGTTATACTTAATATAATACACTGAGAGATGAAAGGAACTAACTCGCTTAATTGAAATGAAATGTAATTAAAAGTATACAGTGTATCATAAATATAAAATCATCATAACTGGCATTAAAATGTTTAAAAGGGAATTGTAAATTTAAAAGTGTTTGCATAGTGATTATCACTGCACCTCACTGCAGTACCACTTAATCTTAATGAGGGTGTGTGTGTGTGTGTGTGGGGGGGGGGGGGGACCAGCCGACTGTGTGAGGGTACAGTACACCCAGGACAGCTCGACAGGCCATTGCAGAGCAGAAACAAGCTGAGAGTTACTCATTGGCCTTTTTTTTTTGAATGACAGCAATGGTTTTAGGGCAGTGATGGCCTAGTAGGGTGCTGGATTGCTGATCCTAAGGTTAGGGGTTCGAGTCCCACTCTCCACAAGGTTGTCACTGCCCTACCCCCCCAGTGCAGCTAACTGGAATATTAAAAGGCTGGCCATGTCTCTCATTGTATATGGTGAGAGGCTGTAAAAGAACCATTGCTGACCTTCGACAGGAGTAGGCTGCAAAGCCGTCAGAATGTTTCCACCCTGCGATGGCATGGCGAGATGTACAGGGTGTACTCTGCCCTCGCGTGGAGTTGGCTGGGATGGGTGCCAGCCTCCCCGCAACCCTAATTAGGATCAAATGGTTACAGAAAATGAACTGAACTGAACTGAGCAATGGTTCTTTTACAGCAGTGGTCCCCAAACTACGGCCCGCGGGCCGGATATGGCCCACCTCCACATATTTGGCCCGGCCCCCTGAACAATACCAGAGACGCATTAGGATTACTTTTTTTTTAGTCTGGCCACGGAATCAAGACTGAGACACACCTAGAACATTCTATTCCACCCTTCTGCCGTCTGTGCCCCTATCTGACCCCTACCCCAACCAGAAATAAAAATCCTAGACTCTCCCCTGTCAAATAGAATGGAATAATGGTGAAAAGGTTATGGAAGAGAAAAAATGATTCAGAGTGCAGGGTATTTCACCGGCAATGGACAAACGGTTATTGTTTTGTTCAATGCAACGAAAAGGTTGTTTGTATCATCTGTCAAGATGCAGTGGCAGTATTCAAAGAATACAATCTGCACCGACACGCTGAATCCCATCACAAAGACGAGTATGATCGCTTGCAAGGCCAAATGCAAGTAGACAAAATCTCAAAGCTAAAAAGTGTACCATTAGCTCAGGAGAATACATTTGTATGCCAGGCTCGACTGAACCAGTCGTCTGTTCAGGCAGCTTTTGGGTTGATCAAAAACTGATAGCAAGCAGTGGCTTTTTTTTAATTTTTATTATTATTTTTTTTTATTTACTGACTGTTTTTTTCTGTAAAGATCCCAGATAGGGTTACTAATATTTGGTTATGCGTGGCTTACTGGAAAACAATAAATGTTTATGTTTAGGCAGCCTTGCAATCGTCACACTTTTTATGTTACAAACTGACCTCGGCCCTCCATCAGAGAAGGGAACAGTTATGTGGCCCTCGCAGGAAAAAGTTCGGGGACCCCTGTTTTACAGCTTCTCATCATTGAAAGTGACAGGCATGGCTGGCCTTTGAGATAACCCAGTTAGCTGGACAGGGGCTAGCAGTGAAAACCTGGTGAACCCCCAACCTTCAGTTCAATAAGCCAACACCCTGTCACCAAGCCATGATTGCCCCTCATATTAGTGTTGATTGGTGCATATTGGTGCATACTGATGCATACAGGCGTATAATTCTCTACTAGGCAGGAATGGTGCAATCTGATCTGCACAAAATGGGCCATACTTGAATTGAAACTGATGGCAAAGACTCACAGTTTGTCAGGGACACTGATTCTGACTTTCCAAAGATGCAGTAATAGCACCTTAAAAATCTGAAGGAAGATATGCAGTTTTGCTCTTGAGTGTTTCAAAGTATATATATATATATATATATAAACCAACAGTATAACTTTGAATGTGATTAATTGCACAGGAGCACTGTGATGGAACAGGTGGTGTAATCACTTTAACGCTTCACTAAACCGCAAAAGGTCTACCTTTACCGTACTTCGTTTTCCTTAAATGAGTATAAAAACACTCCATTATCTAACACACTTGTGCTTTGCTTATGAAGCTCAAGATACCTGTGGTGCCTCTGGCACACCTTTGAACTCTGCTTCTAACCATCCTATGGTCGCTACCAATGTTGATCTGGTTCATGACTTCAGCGTTTTTAGATCTGAGGTTTGTCCGTAAGGATGTAATCGATTTGTTAAATGTATTATAGTTTGAACTGTTCCAGGTCCATCTCTTGTAGTTCGTTTCTGAAGAACATGTTCATGATCTTGTGAATTGTTCTATGTTCCAGCTGAGCTTCCTGTGGATCACAAAGCCTACCCTCTGAATTTCTTGCGGTTTCCCATGACATGTTTATTTCCAAATTCTATGGTCTTTTCACCTGGTTTTCAGATTTTACCGAGAATGATGGCGTCCCAGTTTATATATTGAATAGGCATTGCGATTTGAAGCTTTCTGATCTTATCCTTGTTGCAGCTGTGTGTTGTCTGGCGTGTTTAAAATAGCCTACATATAAACATAAACTACAAAACTTTTTCAATTTACAGTAGTTTGATTTGTACATTTTCCAAGTGGGACAGTGCTGTAGTGGTTAACACATCCAGCTCACAGCATGAAGGTCATGGGTTCGAATCCCAGGCTGGGGTATTTCTGTGAAGGGTTTCACATGTTGTCCCTTTGCTTACTTGGGTTTAATCCAGGTATTCCATTTCCCTCCCTTAATCAAAACACATATACCCCCCCAGTGCAGCCTACTGGGTGATCAAAGGCCGGCCATGTGTCTCACTGTCTATGGTGAGAGGTTCATGTAAAAGAACCATTGCTGACTTTCGTAAAGAGTAGCTGCATGGCCGTCAGCGTGTTTCTGCAGCTTGCTAAAGGTTGTGTCAGAAAGGGCATCCGACGTAAAAACCTATGCCAAATCAAACATGCGAATCATTTATACGACTTCCATCAAGACGGAGGCAAATGATTCACTGTGGTGACCCCTGAGAAAAAGGGAACAGCCGAAAGGAAAAGCAGAAGAGACAAAACACATACATTAATCTAATTGGCTTTTCCAAATTGCCCCTAGGTGTGAGAGTGAGTGTGAATAGTCGGGTGTCTATGTTGGCCCCGCGATGGACTGGCAAGCTGTCCAGGGTGTGCCCCGCCCTCACCCGGAGTCGGCTGAGATCGTCGCCAACCTCTTCGTAGCCCTAATTAGCTTTAAATGGTTCTGAAAATGAATGAATGAACGAGTTTGTGAAACACGGCACTTTGCATGCTGTTTATGTTGTGTATCTTCAGCACGAGGAGGAATTCCGTGTACAGAGGAAATCCTGATTCTGAATAAAATTTTTTCTTTGACTTGTATGCAAATTCAGAATCTTTTCCACCAAACCTAAATCAAATTCAACAATTAGCAACCCGAAAAGTCCAATTTGAGTTGAGGCTCGAATCCTGACTGCAATTCTATTAATAATTTGCGTTTTCATGATTTTTATTATTCTAAATGAAATTATGATTCATTCCGATGCCAATGAAGGAAACTGATTCAGATTATTCTCGTGATGAGAATACGAGATTCTCGTGATGGCGGCATGCTGGCGCAGTGGTGAGCATGCCTGCCCGGCAGCATAAAGAGTAACGGTTCGAGTCCTGGGGTCGCGTGTTTCTGTGTGGACTTTTCATGTTCTCCCAATGCTAGTGTGGGTTTCCAACTCCAATTTAAAAAAATAATAATAAAAATACATTAAACTAACTTGCTGTTCCAAATTGCCCCCAGTTGTACCCCCACCTTAGCCCAGCTTCAGCTGAGAAAGTCACCAGCCTATTCAAATAAGTGCGTAACAGTGAGCCTCACGATGGAATTGGATTCTAATTCTTATTCATTTATTTTTATATTAAGGTGAAGCAACCTTTTGTTCCAGACTGTACGACTTGCAATTTCTGCAGAAATTTCTGCACAAAACTGAGAGACAACCAAGTTTGCTCTGAGATCAGGGATCAGTGCGTAAACCTATACTCGAGCAACAAACTCAAAGCGGAACTCATCCCCCTCTGGATGCTCACCTTGATGTGCTGGTATTCTTTCTCCTCCTCCTGCAGGACCTCCAGCTGCTTGAGAACAGACTCTTGCTGGAATTCTCCTCGTTCAATCTGAGAGCACCAAGAAAAACACGCTGTAATAACACATCGGCCACTGTACACCCCCCCCCCCCTGCCTATTATATCCAGTGTACACTTCAATTAAAGGAATTTAATTAGATAAAAATTAAGCTGCGTCAATTCTTCATTCTTTTTTCATCTCATCAGCAAGAATTGTTAACGTGCTGCGGTCTTAGCCTTAGGCGTAATCACGTCTTGAGCTTGAAGCAGAATCTCGGTGTTGTTTGCAAGGCCTTAGGGAAGCACACAACACATAGTGGGATTTCAAAAGAGGGTGCGATCTTATGTTCTGACAGCATTTCTCCATGAAACGCTATAAAAATAAATAAATAAAAGCCCCAGGCCACTTGATCATTGGAATCTCTATGGCTGCATCACCGTCTTCCTGAGAGAGGCAGGCTGGAGGCTAAATATAGGGCTTCAGGCAATCAGGGCTTTCTCTTACACACACACACACACACACACACACACACACTCTCTCTCTCTCTCTCTCTCTCTCTCTTTCTCTCTCTCACACACACACACACACACACACACATTCACTACATTATTCATAGGCTCTGCATTAGCATTAGCTCTAGATGGGGGTTATTAGCGTAATGGTGCAGATGATTAGCATTTATTATGTGAGAACATGACAGAAGAAGGCATAATGAACGGATGCATTCGTTTGGTGCAAATCGGGGCGGTGGATGGGTAAAATTTGGTGAACTTTAACAAAGACTTACCATCAGCTGCTTCATGGCGGCATGGTCCTCATTTTCCCGTGCAGCGTTGTGATCTTTGTGCACAATCTCCACGCGGATATCGTTTTTAGTCGAGACGACACCTTTAAGGTCTGATCAAAAGATATTTATTTGTTAATACTTAATATCTGCTCCTTAACAAATCAAATTTATGTAATTTATGAAAAAAAAAGAGAATATCCAAAATTCATGCAATCTCACAATGTTGCATTTCGTCTGTGTCTGTTTCCTAAAGTGTGTGCAACACAACTCAAAAACACAGTGCAGATGCACATCAGTAAGATAAGATACAGATACAGCTTTATTAATCTCACAATGGAGAAATTCACTGTTACAGGCTCTTGAGGTACCATCAGTAGGGGGTGCAAAAATAGATACAAATACAAACATACACACGTACATATATATTATATAAGTAAATAAATAAGTAGATACATAAATAGTATAAATTAATAAACAATAAAAGAAAAGAATGGAGCAACTTTATAGACTGGCCTATATTAAAGTGTAGTACTGTAGCACTGGTTGTAGTGTTAATAGGTGGCAGTTCGGCAATGAAGGCTTACTTTCAGTCTTAATTTTGCTTGAAAGTTCTCTCTGCTGAGCACAGATCGAGGCAGGGAGGGAAGGCATAACCAGGTGAGCGTCTTCTGCAGTATACAACAACAACATACTGAAGGCCCGCAATGCCGCCCATGACACCTGCAAGCTACACCTTCACTTCCTGAACTTTTTTTTTTTTTTAGATCTACCTTAAAGGGAAAATCCACCCTGAATGATTTCAATATTAATCACTAACATGGAGATCTGATTCTCACTCGCAGCCACCTTTAATTTATGCATTGTTTTGTATGTTTAAATTAATTAGCTTAGTCGCTTGGCATTGAGCAGCATCTGTTCTTGTTTTTGTGTTTATTTGTTTGTTTGGGTGTTGGAAAAAAAAAAAAACCCACTACTGTACCAGTTTTCACCAAGCTTGGTATAATTTATTAATGTTTTTTTTTTTTTTTAATTCCTCAAACATTTATTATTATTATTATTATTATTATTATTATTATTATTATTATTATTATTTAGTGGATTATGCAGAAACTACTGATCTGATTTCCATCAACCTTGGTGGAGGGGTGTGGCCTGGGCCTCTGAAGAACCCATTACATTTTGGAGGTAATCAGTGCATGGGATCATGTTGGGAAAAAAAAATCCCTAATTCCTGAAGAATCATTAATATGGAGCAACATATTCATTAGAGGGAATTTATCTAGCCAGAGGGAGTTTTTTTTTTTTTAATACCTATGCCAAGTCATAATAATCCATCGTGCCTGGTGACGGTCGCTTGCATTCTAAGAGTGCCAGTGGGATTCCTGCCTAATAGAGTGATACAGCAGAACTTTAGTCCTTTTCCCGTTCTCTTGACTATTACTGTTAGCGTCATGGTATTGTTCATCTCATGGAGAATTCATCACAACTGTGTATAGGCCTGCACTGTATTTGCTCCACTGTCTCGACTGCTGCTACATTGGGTTCCAGATTAATATGATGGTCAACATCAGTGGAGAAAAAATAAGCATATTTAATTTTTTATTTAAGAATAAAACTGCTTTCCAATTATTGTATCTGAGACGAGTGAGGTGGGGTGAACCAAGAGAATTGAAATTTTGGAACATTTGGTACTGTTAGTAATTCCAGGGCTTGATTCCATCTATTTTATTTGCCAGATTCAATACATTGACAGATACTTTTTTTAATTTACAGATACTTTATTGCCAGAAACATAAGGGTTTTAGCCCGACGATGATTCATTATTATGGATGCTTGTATAGCGCATACTCCATACATGCTCAATGCGCTTGTCGCCACCATGCAGCGCCAGTTATTGCGTTGTTCTACCCTTTTGATGTTGAGCGCCAAGCAGGAAGCAACACACTCCCACATTTTAATGTCTTATGGTCTGATGTGGCCGGATTTGAACTCTGACCTCCTGGAGGATGAAGCGGACGCTCTACCAACTGAGCTAAATCCCTGGTTTCATGGCCAGGATAAGGTCAACTACTGCATGTAGAATTTTGTGTGGAGTTTATAAGGTTAATTAATATTAGCATTTTTCATAATTAGCTGTTTTAAATAGTCCGAAGGTGAAGGGATGTTTTTTTCTTGTTGTTGTTGTGTTTTTTTTTGTTTTGTTTTTTTGTATGTGTGTGTGTGTGTGTGTGTGTGTGTGTGTGTGTGTGTGTGTGTGTCCTGACTGTTAAACTATTAAGTGTGTATCCTGCCTTGCCCAAACTCGGCTGAAATGGGCTCTAGTCTCCTTGTGGCTCTGAAAAAATTGAGCATTGCAGCAATGGAATAAATGAATGCATTTTAATTAGCTGCCTACGAGCTTAGGTATATTATGAATAATGATATTAAAAATGTTAGCATTCACTCGTGGTGTTGATGATCTTTAGACTGGATAAAATAAATAAATAAAGAAAGAAAGAAATAATAGATTCTTGTTTCTCGCCAGCACAATCTTTTTTTTTTTTTTTTTTTTTTTTCTTAACACCATGCAGAAAACTTTGGAGAAACACCTCAGACAAGGTGAAAACCAAACGGAACATGATTCTGTGTTAAATTGAACAGGGTTTCAGAGTGTAGTACATAATAAATGTACACATCAAAGCTATCTTATTGTGTATTTTATGGCTTCTATCATTGTACCTACATTTAACTTTAAACTTTTTTGGGGGCTTCACCAGTCACTTAATCTCTTTATTAAAAAAAAAACACTGATGACACCCCCCACCCCCCCACCACCACCCCACCTGTGCTGCGAACTGGATTATCCAAGGTTGGTCGTGTCTCTCACTGTCTATGGTGTGAGGTTCATGTAAAGGAACCAGTGCTGTCTTTCTGAGTCGGCTGCGATAGGTGCCAGCCTCCCCGCGACCCGAATTAAGATTAAGCGGTTACTGAAAATGAATGAAAAAGTTTTGATAAGAAACCAGGATTTTTTTTTTTAACTCCAGGTTTAACTACGCTGTGCATCACTGAATCAGTGTCTTTAAAAGCTGCACTTCAGTCTTCATTTGATTTTCAGCAGTTAATCTGTAGGTCAGGATAGGAGTGGTGAGTGCCGTCTCCAGCAGGTCAGCGTGTTATCAACGTGAAAACTACAGGGTTATTTAGTTGTGTGGTAGTGAAGATACAAACAAAACAAACAAGTATACAAAAAAGTTGTTGCTTTATTTTCAACTTGAGAATTAAAGCCACGGGCTACACATATTTCTAAACCTTGAGATCCTCTTGACACGATGGAATAGCAGCGACTGTAACCCTGACATTTTAAAATGACCCTCAGATCAGTGGTCTCCAACCTTTTTTGCACCAGGGACCGCTTTGATGTATGAAAATGTTTCTGCGGACCGGTTAGAGTCTACTCTGTAGTCCTGTTTTGGTGGGTGTCACCGCAGAAAACCCCGCCTCACAAAGAAATGCGATTGGAAATGGAAGAAGGGCTATCGGTGCTTCTGTGGCAATGTCAAAAACAGTTGGTTTTCAAAATAAGATCTGGAAGCTCGAATAATAAATCTATAATTTGTACAACGAAAGATTTTGTTTGCAGACAGGTATCAAAAGTTCCACGGACCGGTATCGGTTCGTGGACCGGGGGTTGGGGACCCCTGCCTTATATTAAAACCTTAATTATCCTTTATGGTTTGAGAACACATTTCTACTCCTATTGCTGTATAGACAGCACGGGAACTGCACTTGTAATGTACCCTTGTGACATTAGTGCCGCAGACTATTGTTGTCTTCCATAAAATCAGCACATGAATCACTAAAGATCTCAGAAATCATCTTGTATCAACTTATCTCAGGGTGGAGTTTCCTTTAATAACTTGGATGGGCTGTTCAGGTTTGAAGAATGGCAGGATGGTTGAGACGTATGGAGGGATGGAGAGGAGGCGGATTTGAAGGACAGAAAGATCGATGTAAAAAGCATGGTGTGTGTGTGTGTGTGTGTGTGTGTGTGTGTGTGTGTATGTGTGTGTGTGTGTGTGTGTGTGTGTGTGTGTGTGTGTTTATGTGTGTGTGTGTGTGTGTGTGTGTGTGTGTGTGTGTTGTTTGTGAGTGTGTGTGTGTGTGTGTGAAATGACGTGAATCCTCACACATTGTTCTGTCTTACTAAATAAGGTAAACAAAGCTCAGTGCCATGGCACATACTTCTCTGAGAGCGTGTGCAGCAGAAGGCCCCGATGGTGCCGATGAGGACGATGAAGGCGACGAAGGCTCCTACTGCTACGCCGATGATCACAGCCACAGGCAGAGACTCTGCGGACAACAAATGATAGCCGCCTACAATAACACAGCATGAACAAGCCGTGTCAATTCAACAAAATAATCACTGGGGCACAGAGCCAGGCTTTTTTACTTTTAAACAAGAGAGCATCAACAGACCGAGCGCCGCTGTGTCATTTATAATGAATACATCAGACCAAGATTGGAGCCAAAAACGGTACGAAATCAAACTCTGTAAGGCTGATTAGGGGTGAGAAATGCTTTGAGTTGTTCTGAAGAGGTTTTTCTTCTGCAGCAGCTTCAGCCTAAACTGGTAAATCTGTTCTTTCCTTTTCATTTCTTTTAAAACTTGGAAATCTATATGTCCTTTCTTTTCATCTCGCTAGGACGGCATGGTGGCGTGGTGGTCAGCAAATAAACCTCATGGCAAGAAAGTCTGTATTCGATTCCCAAGCTCGGGTGTTTCAGTTTGGAGTGTGCATGTTCTCCCTGTGCTTGCATGTGTTTTCTACGGGTACTGTGGTTTCTTCCGATGGTCCAAAAACATGTACATTGGGCTGATAGGCAGTTCTAAATAACCTCAAAGTGTGAGTGTGAATGGCTTTGTGAGTGTGTGTGTGTGTGTGTGTGTGTGTGTGTGTGTGTGTGTGTGTGTGTGTGTGTGTGTGTGTGTGTGTGTGCTGACCTGCAATTGTCTCCAAGATGTTCAAGGTGTATCCCGCCTTCGCCCATATTTGACTGAGATAGTAGCCCCCCACCC
>CM045739.1:24540000-24570000 GCA_024760905.1 Plotosus lineatus
GTTTGTTTAGGGTTTTTTTTTTTTTTTTGCAGAATTGGCCTTGTTTTTGTGGCATTTTCCTTAACTTTCCCCTATTCTTCCTTAACTTTCTTATTTTTTTAATTCGATGAATATTGAAAAAAAAAAAGCGATCAGTGCATCGCAGTTTTTAAAATAAATAAATAAATAAATAGTCATCGAATTAAAAAAAAGGAAATTAAGGAAGAATTGGGGGGAAGTTAAGGAAGATGCCATAAAAACAAGGCCAATTATCGAGAAAAAAAAAACCCTAAACAAACACAAAACAAAAAACAACCCAAAATTTCCATTCAAAACTGGATACATTGTTGCATCTGTGTGTGCACATGTATGTGTGTTGTCCTCTTCTCATGCCATACCATCTGTATGTGTGTTTATTTACATTTTATTTACATCTTATGTTTTTTAAAAATGTTTTTATTATGCTGTTATTATAAGCATTTATAGCATTGAATATGTATTTATTGATATTATATACACATTTACATGTACGTATACATACGTCGGGGGTTTGGGGGTGATCCTACTTTGCGGATTTCGATAGTCACGTGGGGATCTCGGTCCCAATTAACCACGCAAGATGAAGGATCCCTGTATATCTTTCGTCTTTGGCTTGACCACCTGTACTCACGACCACGTCTAGCAGATACCTATTATGAGTTTACTGTATATGTCTGGCAGCTCAGTGCATAAGATAGTTGTGGCAGCGCAGCATCCCAGCATCTCACACGCGCAGCATTCTACCGCTACACTCAGGGACTAGATACCGTCGCAGTAACATCTCTTTCACAGTTCAATTTTACATTCGTTTACTGTACACCATTAGCATGGCCCCCAAGAGGAAGTCCGAGTCATCAGATGGAAATTCTACCAAGAAAGCAAGGCAGGCTCTGTGGTTGGAGATGAAGATGAAAGTGATAAAGCAGTATGAAGGAGGAAAAAAAGTAAATTCCCTCACGCAAGATCTCCATCACTCCCACTGCACGCTGTCTACAATCTTGAAGGACAAGGACTGCATTCAGGAAGCAGTGAAAGCAGCAGCCCCAATTAAGTTAACGATCATCACAAAACAACGTGAAGGACCGATTGCAGAGATGGAAAAGTTGCTGTTCACGTGGTTGGAACATAATTGGCAAACAAACGTGAACGTGATGTTGCGAGCAGTGCAATGTAAGGCTACAAATTTATGTGGCATGTTGAAAGAACGCGCAAGTGAAGAATACGCTTTGCATGAATTCATAGCGAGTGCTGGGTGGGTTCGGTTTCATTGTGTTAAATATCCGACTTACGACTGGTTGGTCAGAACCGATGTGGGTCATAACTCGGATAGTGACTGTATATGTAGAGAGGCGCGAGGTATCTAATTAAAATGCCTTAAATCATAGTGTCATAAAATTACTTCTAAAACAAAACACATTTTTCTACATTTGTACACTGCATGGTTTATGCATCAACATGTTAAACAGCCTTTATTCCTGTAAACATTATAACATTAATCATTCTGCATTTTCCAAACCTGGCTTATTTAAATTGGACCGTGCTTTGTGTGTAAGCTCTGACATCAACCAGGTCAAAGGTCGTATACCTGCCATTGAAACTGAACATTCAGACACGGAGTGCAAGCTGATGTCTTTGCACAATTACTTGTTTCTTCTTTTTAACCTGAGGCTTTTATCTGATTGCCACTCAAAGAAGCACGCTTGCCGTTCAGTACGGTAACCCTCGTCTCCCTGAGAGACACCAAATCTGCCATAAATCAGACCTTTTCAAGATTGGATAGGGAACCTGGGTGTACACAGCCACCTTTCTAAGCACATACACATAGCTGTCTGTCTTCCTTTCGGCTTTTTCCCTTTTACTCGGGAGTCGCCACAGCGAATCATCTGATTCGCACATTTTTTTTGATTTTGGCAGAGGTTTTTACGTCGGATGCCCTTCCTGTCACAACCCTTTTTTAGCAAGGGAGAGAAACACGCTGACGGCTTTGCAGCCTACTCTTTACGAAAGTCAGCAATGGTTCTTTTACATGCCACTCACCATAGACAGTGAGAGACATGGCCCGCCTTTGATAACCCAGTTAGCCGCACTGGGTGGGACAGTGGCCACCTTGTGGAGAGTGGGACTTGAACCCCCAACCTTTGGATCAGCGATCCAGCGCCCTATACCACATAGCTAGGGTAGTTAATATGACAGCATTCTTGCATGCAACCTAATCAAAACATAGACAGTATGAAATATTTGTCTGCGTTAAGGCACAAGGACTGAACTATTGACTAACATCTGAATCGACTGGTCTTAGTATTGATCCTTTTCCTCATTATGTTGGCTTATATTGAACTGCTTGACCATGCTAACAGGCCGACCTTGGTTACAGTTATATCATTATGTCTATGTTTTCATGCACACTAATTCATACACTCGAGACATGAATGCTCAAACTATTTACACAGCATATTTCTTTTTATTATGAGTAATGATTGGCGTTAATAATAAAGCATGAGGGCATTACAAATGCATTCAAAGTAGCCAAAGTAATAGTTATCACAAGGCCTGCGTTCATATGGCTACATGCCAGCTATTGAAGCTTTTGTCTCTCCTGACTAGGGATGTAACCGAATACAATTACATGTTTTGAAATGAAGATTGAGTTCTTTTCATGACTGTTTATGCAAAACAAGCATTTTAATTAAACAAAACAAGAGTCTGAGTAGCAACAAGAGAAAGGAACAAAATGTTTACCTCAACATAAAGTAATTGAACAAAACCAGTAACTTTAAGGAGCTGCAGGTGTGTGTGTGTGTGTGTGTGTGTGTGTGTGTGTGTGTGTGTGTGTGTGTGTGTGTGTGTGTGTGTGTGTGATTATGAATCCTGAGACTTGTGACTGGTGCATTCTGGGGGCAGTAGTCAGGAAGTATAGGCGTGACACTTTCTTCTTTCCAAGGTACAGCCCTAATACACCCACCCTTGGCTATGAGGGGATTCCTGACCATCGATAAGAATGCAGCATAGGGAAAAACAGGAAGTATGAAATGTCTTCTCCACACAGAATGACCTCCAAGCCTCGGTAAAAGTTTAAAGTAATGGCCACAGCAGAGCTCAAGGGGTGGAGGAATGTCCCACAGTAAAGCATAAGGAAAATCGATGATGATTGAATGGCAGAAGAGGGACCGGTACTTCCTTTGAGGCACGAGGAGAAGCGGCGATGTCGACAGAATAGTATAAGGGGGGCAGGCAATGCACCCAGCGAAGCAAGAAAAGGAGGTGACTCAGGGATGCAAAATGACATCGAAGAAAGTAGTATCATGCTGCGCAGGCAAACCAAGTGCCATCCAAACCCAGCAGGAAGTTGGTGTGATCGCTGAAATGAAGCAAAGAGGCGGAGTGACAGCCAAGTCGTAGTATGGAGGAGGACCGATGTCTGAAGTATTGCCAGGTGGTGTTGTGATGTGGCCAGTGAAGGGCGATGGAGCGCTGAAGCCGTGCACTGCAGGGCAGGGAAGATGAACTACCATGAGAATCTCTTCCTTCATCACCTCCCTTTTTCTCTTCATGGAGGTGGTTTTTCCTGGATTAGCACCAGATGGGGTGCATGATATCATCCCAGTCCGGTGTGATTCTTACACGGCTGATTTTCCATGCTAGCTTCTTTTCTCTTCAAAAAAAAAAAAAAAATGTCAATGTGGAGTCAAATACAAGTGCTGAAATCTTGTTGAATTCACAATTAGTCGGTTCTGTGATAGAGATATTATCCGGGCAGTGGTGGGCTGGTGGTAAAATGCTGGATTACTGATCCAAAGGTCGGGTGTTCAAGCCATACTATCATTGGATTGTCACTGCTGACCCCCCAGTGCCGCTAACTGGGTTATCAAAGGGCGGCCATGTCTCTGACTGTCTGTGGTCAGATGCTGTAAAAGAACCATTGCTGACTTTCAAAAAGAGCAGGCTGCATAGCCGTCAGTGTGTTTCTGCCCTGAGATGACCTGAAGAACTGTCCAGGGTGTACTCTGCCCTCACCCAGCCTCCCCGAGACCCTAGGATTAAGCATTTTATAGTCTGAATGAAGAACTATTAGCAATTAATTCCATTTTTTGAGTATGTACAGAATTGCTGTTTTACTATTACTGTATACTGATAAATTATTTTATTTTTAAAGGAAAGATGTATACTTTTTAAAATATATAATTACATTCAACATCACTAAATACATCAAGTTATTTCCTGTTGCAAATTAAATTTTACAGCAGCAGATACAAAAAGTCCTTTGCTTCTCTTGATAGTAAAAGAAAAAAAAAAAAAAAGAAGAATATGCCACCCACCCTAAATCCTGCATCCTGCCAGTCACATTCTATAACATACCACTGCTGATTTGTAATAGCAGTTTATTACGCGCCTCAGATTAGAATAAATTAGCATTTTGATGCCAGGCTGACAGATGGAGTGTGGAGGGAATGTAAAGGAAAACTGCTAGGAGCCGGATGCTGCTCACCACCGCGATCGTTCTAGTTGCCAATGTATGCAGACAATATGCACAAGTGAAAGCATACGCTAAGAGAAGAACCCGACGGACAGTACTGTGTATGCAGCATTTAAATGTGATTGTCCCGGTGTTCGTGTGTGTCGGTGTCTGTGTGCGAGCTTGTGGCTTGAGGGCGTTAAAAACACATCCAGATTATTGCATGCTGGCGGAGGACACTTTTAGACGCTCATGAGAATCAGTCCTAATGATCAGGCTGCAAATGACTACTATAATTAGGTGACTTTATCATAACCATGGAGAGCTAGGGGCGGACGAGAAAAAGTGTGTGTGTGTGTGTGGGGGGGGGGGTGGAAGTAAAGGGTGACAGAGAGCCACACAACTTAAACTCTTCAGATAGAATTACATTTATAGAATACAGTATATATATAAGGGGACATGTTGGCACAGTGGTTAGCATATTTGCCTCACTGGGAGAAGGCCCTAGGTTTAATTCCCAGGCCCGGGACATGTCTCTGTGGGGTTTGCATGTTCTCCCCATGCTTGTGTGGGTCTCCTCCAGGGACTCCGGTTTTTTCCCACAGTCCAAAACCATGTACAAGAGGCTGATAGTTCGAAACTGCACCTAGGCTTGAGAGTGAGTGTGAATGGTTATATGTGTGCTGGCCCTGTCATGATATTCAGGGTGTACCCTGCCTTGGCCCAAGCTGGCTGAGATGGATTAAGCATCTTAGAGAATGAATGAACCTGCCTCACGCTACAATTCATTCATTTATCACGTTCAATAACCTGACAAATACAGCAAAACACGATAAGCACATAAACACTGGGGAATTTATACACATGCTTCAGACAAATTAATTCTGACAAGTAAAATGTTAAAAATAACCCAACAGGAAAAACATATTAAGCTTAAGTACCTGCTGATGGGCTGTCAAAACCAAAATACTAATGGACACAATGCATTTATGACCTTGTGGGGACATTTATTTGGTCCTAATGGGAGGAAATGCATTTATTTTATCCAAAAACTGAGGGGCAACACTGTGGTGTAGTGATTAGCACACCTGGCTTACAGCAAGAACATTCTAGGCTTGAGTCCCAGGGTGGTCTGTTGTTCCTGTGTTTGCTTGCGTGGGGTGACTCCGGGTACTCTGGATTTGTCCCACAGTCCAAAGACATCCACATTAGGCTAATTGGCTGTAAATATGAGTGTGAATGGTTGTGTGTGTGTGTGTGTGTGTGTGTGTGTGTGTGTGTGTGTGTGTGTGTGTGTGTGTGTGTGTGTGTGTGTGTGTGTGTGTGTGTGTGTGTGATGGACTGGTAAGGTGTTCAGGGCCGCCCAGAGTCGGCTAAGGCCAACTTCGCAAAGCAGTTCGGATATAAATAAATGAATAAATGAATGATTGAGGGACATGTGAGTATATAGTCCAGATTTGGCATAACAATCATTCATTTTTCAACTTTTTTTTTTCTTTGAATTTGGTGTTTATATTATTTTGGAATAATCTCTTCATGAATAATCCAAATTAAACAAGTCAATAACAGATTTGTATTAGCAATAGCGAAAGAGACACCAGGTATCTGTTTTTGAAAAGTAAAGGATGTTCCTACTGATATATATTTAATCCCATGCAAGGAAATATTCCTCCTCCATGAGTTTTCTACAAGAAAGCAATAAAAGCCTAAAATGAAAAGCTTTCAATTATTTCACTGTTTAGCTCTGGTGGAAGGTGATTCACGTTCATTAAAAAAAAAAAAAAAAAAAAAAAAAGTGCCAGGAAGGTAGAGATAAATGTAACTGCAGGATTAGGTCAAATTCCTGTGGCCAGGATGTCTGTGACGTCGAGAGGATTTAGGATTTAAAAAAAACCCACAGCTCGACATAATCTGCAGGACCAACTACAAATAAAATGAGTTATATATGACAGAAAGAAATGAACATTTTTCATAAAACCCTTTTCATAAATCTGTACACATACTCTCCGGAAAAATAAGGACAGTAACACACACACACACACACACACACACACACACACACACACACACACACACACACACACACACAATTACGACATATGTTTCTTGCACTAAATAGAAAACTGTACCATATGTCCATCAAACTGTATTTGACAGAAATATGCTTCAGTGTTTCATTTAAGTGCAAACTTAATGTATGCAACATATACCACCCACCTACACACACACACACACACACACACACACACACACACACACACACACAAACACACAATTGTTTTTCTATCTTTGTGGGGATACTCATTGATGCTGTGTATTTATTATCACTTTATCCTAACCTGTGTGGCCGGTACCATCATGGTTAGGGTGCTGGGCTCATGATCCAGAGGTTATGTGTTCAAAACCCCATTAGATTCTCCATCCCATACCACCCTCGTCAAGGTCTTAACCTCAGGTATGCCTCTATCCACCCAGCAGTATAATAGGTACCAGTAGGCAGACTTGGAAGGTAACCTGTGATGGACTAGAGTCCCATCCAGGAGGAGTTGAACTCCTAATCACTTAATGCTACAGAAATCAGGATCAGCTACAGATCTGATCAGACAATAGGCTTGGCTGGAAAAGAATGATCATCATTCATCTTCTGAACCATTTAATTGGAATTCGGGTCATGGGGAGCCTGCTGCCCATCTCAGCCGTCTCTGGGCAAGATCGGAGTACACCCTGGAGAGCTCAAAAGGCCAACGCTCCAGCAGACTTTAGCTTTAACTATTTATATATTCGAACCTAACCATCACAACTAAACACGTGATCGTAACCGATACTCTAAACCTGACCTTAACCTGAATGTAACCTCAGCACCAAGACCAAGTCTTAACCATCAAATAGCCTTCAAATCCTTAAAAATATCCTCACTCTGTTGGGTAAAACTGTATTCTAGTGCTCAATATGGAGGACACACACACACACACACACACACACACACACACACACACACACACACACACACACACACACACAATAAACCATCTGTGCTTTTGCAGACTGCACACAACTACATTTTGTTTCTGCTCGAATGAGGTAATGTATTCTCCCCACTCACACAGGTATAACCCAGGATTTAATGCCTGCATGCTGAACATCTGATCTGAAGCATAATAATGAACCCTCAAGGCAAAACAAACAAAAACACATAAACCACATTGCACCTACACCAGACAATTCCAGTTCCTGAAAAAAAAAACAAAAAACAAACAAAAAAAAAAACAAACAAAAAAACCCCAGAAAATCAGCCTCCGCAAACAAGTGCTCGACATGAACAGGGACCAGGGGACAACTGTAATATGTATCCATTTGCACGGTGTCTGCTAACCGCCTCCCCTGCTAGTGCTGGTCTATAATTAAATTACAGCAGGCTCTGGGGAGCACTCACAATCTCTCAGCTGTTTTGCCAGGCTGCCATGGGAGCGTTTCACACTAGTGACGTGTGACCGAGAAAGCAGCGATATTGACAATTAATGAAAATGTGTGTTTTTAATTGTTAGCATAAAACAACTTGTTTACATGCAACACTGCAGAATGTGCGAAAGAACAGAAAGAACTCATGGGATGTTTGTGTTCCTTCCTTGAGCTCAGATCACCACGTCTACACCCTTTATCGCTTTCAGCACATCTCCATGACATAAAACACCAGGGATAAGCAGATGGACTTGGGGAAGTTTTCTTTTTTCTTTTTCCTCTGTATCTTATTAAAAAGTAATCGAACAGAAAAGACTATTCCAGATTAACTGCAGTAAGTCTTGGATCATCAATCACAGAAGGCTAGCACTTCTTCCAGGGATCTGGACTGTTTGTGGTGGTGTTGATGTAAAAAAAAGCTTGATGTGCTAATATAGGAACATAATGAATGGCCAAGAGATGTGCAGCACTGATAGCATCCGGAAGGTGAATTTATTTTGAATGGTTTGAAAGAGATTTCAGTGTCAGTGACCTTCACCCCATTCCCGTCACCACTGTTTAATTGTTAATAATGATTCTATTTTTCCCTTTATTTCACTAACATGATAAGTTACAGCTGCTTGTGATATACATTTAGTATATATATATATATATATATATATATATATATATATATATATATATATATATACACATACATATATACATATATATATATATACACACACACACACACACACACATACACTCACCATTCGAGTTACGACGAATGCGAGTTACAACCACCCATACTTAACACCACGTCTAGCAAATGCCCATTATGAGTTTACTGTGTGGCAGTGCAGTACATAAGATAGTTGTGGCAGTGCAGCATCCCAGCATCTAACACTCACAGCATTCAGGCACTACACTCAGTGACTAGATACCGTCGCAGTAACATCTCTTTTACAGTACAATTTTACTTTCATTTACTGTACATCATTAGCATGGCCCCCAAGAGGAAGTCCGAGTCATCAGATGGCAATTCTACCAAGAAAGCAAGACAGGCTCAGTGGTTGGAGACAAAGATGAAAGTGATAAAGCAGTATGAAGGAGGAAAAAAAAGTAAATTCCATCGCGCAAGATCTCCATCACCCCCACTGCATGGTGTCTACAATGTTGAAGGACAAGGACTACATTCAGGAAGCAGTGAAAGCAGCAGCCCCAATTAAGTCAACGATCATCATAAAACAGTGTGAAGGACCAATTGCAGAGATGGAAAAGTTACTGTTCACGTGGTTGGAACATAATAGGCAAAGAAACGTGAAAGTGATGTTGTGAGTAGTGCAAAGTACCGCTACAAATTTATTTTGATAGAACGTGCAGGTGAAAAATGTGTGTCACAGGAATTCATAGCGAGTGCTGGGTGGTTTCGGTTTCGTTGTCTTAAATATCTGACTTACGACCAATCTGACTTATGACTGGTTGGACGGAACCGATCTCAGTCATAACTCAAAAAAAAAAAAAAAAAAAAAAAAATTATATATATATATATATATACATACACACACACACACACACACACACACACACACACACACACACATATATATATGTGTGTGTGTGTGTGTGTGTGTGTGTGTGTGTGTGTGTATATATATATATATATATATATATATATATATATATATATATATATATATATATATATATATATATATATATATACATAGGGAATGATTCCAGCTGTTCTAGCATAAGTGTCCTTAGGATTTTACAGGTGGTACTTGAAATTGTTGTGGTCAAAACATGCCAAATTTGCTGAAGATTTGAAATAATAATAATAAGAAGAACTGTACTGCATGTTGTAATGATGCATGTTGTAGCATAGTGGTGCCGCCTCACAGCAAGAAGTCCCAGGTTCAATTCTCAGCTTGACCGTTCCTGTGTGAAGATGGAATGATCTCCCTGTGCTTGGTTGGGCTTCCTCCTTCCTCCGATTTTCCTCCCACGGTCCAAAAACATGCACCGTTGGCTAATTGACTACTCAAAATCGTACCTCACTGTGAGTGTGAATGGTTGTGTGAGTGTAGTTTTGTGATGGCTTGATGAGCTGTCGAGGATTAACCCTGCCCTCGCCTGAGAGTCAGCCGAGATAAGCGTCAGCTTCCCTTCGACCCTAATTAGGATTAAGTGGCTTAGAAAATTAAAGAATGAATGAATATAGTAATGTTTTTAAACAACCACTGCAATGAAATTGTGGAATTATGTGAAAACTACAAAAATAGTTCTGCAAAGGTCTGTATCTTGTTATCCTGAAAAACATTAAACAAGGATATGGCGTATGGTGATGTACACACAACATTTGTGTGGGGCACTACTCTGATTAATGAGACTAGTTTTATTGTAAAATGATTTGCTGCACTGGGAGAAGGACTGCAGTGGTTGCCAGGTTGAGCATAATGCTGACAATTGCTTGGATTACATTCATTGTTGTAGTGGAAAAATTGCAAATTCCTGAAGGGATTGAAGAAAGAATGTTCATAAAATATCCACAAGTCATAGTGTCCAACAATAAATGAATAAAAGACTGCAATGTGAAGGGCTTTAGGGTGCTGATATACTCTAAATTCTTTCAGAGCTCTTAAAGCAGATCAACATTAAAAACAGGCAATAGTCATTCAATCAGCATTCAGGGGGTCAAGGTACCTCCGCCATGCACAAATAGATTATTAGAATTTGGCATAGTTATAATGAAACGGCAGTGAGTCTCAGATGAACATTATGCCCCATGTTATAGATAGAAATCTTTATTCAGGATCTCACTTGATTAATATATTTTTTATTTTTTTTAGCATGAGCTCATGCACAGTTTATGTCCAGAGCTGGGGGGAGGGGATCACACCAGTTTTTCTGTATAATTCTGCTAACAGCTCAAAATCCCTTCATAAATGCTTGTTAAAAAGCTTTTTTCAAAAGATTAATAACCTTATCTGCTCCTAAATGTTCGGGGTTGTTTCCAGGTCCATGCCCCATTCCTCCACCAAGTTTGTTCAAAAATATTTTGTGTATTCTTGCGAAATGCAAACTTAGAAAATGAGAACCGAAGAGATGCTGATTGATAAATGACCAAACACAGAGGCAGTGGAAGGAAAATATTAAAATCAAGATTAGTCATGAATTAGTCATTAATAAAGAAGGAGTTATGTAGTGTTATATCGTAATTGTACTTGCAGAGAAATACAGATGGGCAAAGTTAATACAGTACTTTGAAACAAGAGTGTATGTTCAGAATCCTTGAAACCAGTGACCTCTGATGAATGACACAAGAAACAGGCGTGTGGGGTTAAAATCTGGTGACAATGTATAGTACTATAGGTTGCTCGGTTCTGTAATCCATGGCAGTCACTGTATGGTGTGTAGTGCAACTGGGAAATACAACCTGGAAATTTCGTGAAGCATTTTTCTTTGCTAGAATTTCAAAAGCATAGCATTGTTATTTACTAAATAAATATAAGTATTTAAAAGAAAGTAAAGTGGGGCAGTGGTGGTCTAGTGGTATCGGGTGTTGGATCGCTGATCCTAGGGTTGAAGGTTCGAGTCCGACTCTCCACAAGGTTGCCACTGTCTCCCCCTCAGTGCAGCTACCTAGGTTATCAAAGGGCGGCCATGTCTCACAGTCTATGGTGAGAGGTTCATGTAAAAGAACCATTTCTGACTTTCATAAAGAGTAGCTGCAAAGCCATCAGCGTGTTTCGGTCCCTTGCAAAAGAGTTGTGTCAGGAAGGGCATCCGACGCAAAAACCTATGCCAAATCAAACGTGTGAATCATTCGCCGTGGCGACCCCTGATAAGCAGAAAAAGCCGAAAGGAACTCATTTAAAATAAAGTAAAATGCAGGGGTATAAGAGGAATAAATTGCTTTGTGAATATTGTAAAAGTCTCTAAAGATCCGAAATTCGCTAGAATGTGTTATATATTTGATTTGTTCTGGTACAGCGTTTAGGTAGGTTTTGGGACTGCAGGTATTCTGGGAGTTACAGTCTGCAGCTTCAATGTTATGCATGTTAGGAAAAGTCGAACACAGTAGGCCCTCGATATTCACGGGGGTTCGGTTCCGGCCCCTCCCGCGAATGAAGATAATCCACGAGTTCTGTACCCGGAAGTAAAACCCCATGTATCATATTACATGAGGTAAAATACTGTGTATCTATTCCATACGCTAAAATATGCACCTTAAACACATTCTATAAACAGTCTTACTCATACAGTTAATACTAATAATACAGTATTAATGTAGTAAAATGGAGTAATGATTAAGAAAAACTTTTCAATTCTTACTGTTACATTTATTGATGATAAAATATAAACATTACACAGCATATACTGTTGTAAAGAACTCGTTTTCAAGTCTTTTTCAATTATTATTCCAGTACAGTATCTAAGTTAATATTTAGAATGTTTGTGTGTGAGATTTTATGTTCTGTAGCATGTTTATCAAATGATACCAAAAAGATTAACTTTATTACGCTTCATGTCCTTTTACATTGAACTTGGAGTGACGTCTCCAAGATGGCGCAGCCTAGAGGGCGACGTCGCGGAGTTCTCAGAGTCAAATTGTTTCGTTGTTCGTTTTAATTTGTTTTATTTGTTCATGTTTTGCACTATGCTTGTCTGTGACCGGTCGACCCTATTACAGCTATGAGATCGGAGTCTTGGGGCAACTCAGCACGCAAAGCACAAGCTAAGCATGCTATCCTGAGATAATATGCTATGGTAGCTCAATGCTAGCCACACCCCGGCTAACAAGAAGCCCAGGCGGAGTTCTCAGAGTCATGTTGTTTCTTTTGATTTGTTTTATTTGTTGTTTTGTTTGCTCATGTTTTGCACGATGCTCATCTATGACCGGTCGGCCCTACTACAACTATGAGATCAGAGTCTTCAACTCCTATCCTGAGCTAACTTGCTATGGTAGCTCAATGCTAGCCACACCTCGGCTAACAATAAGCTCAGGCGGGAAGGGGCCGAACGATGACTCCGGTGCTTGGGATCTCAGGGGATGAAGGCCATGTAGCCGGCTGGTGCAATCGTCTCGTCGGGTGTACTCTCCTCGAGCCATGTTTCACAGAAACACAGCATTGAGCAGTCCTGTAGATCCCTCTGCACTGCAATCTAAGCATGAAGCTCATCCATCTTGTTTCGCAGGGACTGAACATTTTCAGGCAGTATGACCGGAAGTGCTAACCAAGCACCTGAGACTCTGAGAATTCCGCCTGGGCTTCTTGTTAGCCGGGGTGCAGCTAGTATTGAGCTACCATAGCATATTAGCTCACGATAGGAGTTGTTGCGTGCTTAGTTGCCCGAAGTTGAAGCTGCTCATAGCTGTAGTAGGGGTCACCGGTCATAGACAAGCATAGTGCAAAACATGAACAAACAAAACAAATTAAAATGAACAAAGAAACAATTTGACTTTGAGAACTCCGTGAAGTCGCCCTCTAGGAAGCGCCATCTTGGAGACGTCACTCCAATTTCAATGTAAAAGGACATGAAGAGTAATAAAGTTTATCCTTTTGGTATCATTTGTTAAACATGCTACAGAACATAAAATCTCACGCTCAAACATTCTAAGAATTAACTCAGGTACTGTACTGGAATAATAATTGAAAAAGACTTTAATACAACAGCTCAGATGAAACTGTCGTTTCTTCAGGAGAAAGTCTTATTTCTCAGAAGAGACATCGAGCATTTTCTATCGCTTAGACAGAGAAGACGCACAGCGTGTGAGTGACATCATAGAGCTTAACTGGTAAATAAAACACACACACACACACACACACACACACACACACACACACACACACACACACACACACAAAAAGAGGCTCATTGACAACTTGTGCGCGAATGAGGGCCGTTACATTCTCTAAACCAATTAGCAGGAAGGAGGACAGCCATTGGCTGAATTTGAGTGACGTGTCAGTTGCTCGGCGGTCTGCGAAGACTCAAACCGTGAGTGTAAAACCGTGACTAGTCGAGGGCCGACTGTAATGCAGTTTTTATCATTGGACATCACTCTTTACAGAAGCGCGATTTATGTCAGCTGCCTCCATCTTTTCAAAAAGTTTATTTAAGTTCAGATCAGCTTGGATAGTTGTCCTCGCTGCATGCGCATTGAATTCACAGATAATCTGAAACAGAAAGTTCAAACGCACAGTGTGACATGTTTACAAATGAAATGAAATGTCGATTTTATTCAGGAGAATTTGATTAGCTTGAAAAGAGTACGACTCAAATTCTAACCAACAGTCAGTTCAGAACGAGTGCTTACCTCCCTACTGCTCATTAGACAGGAAAAGATGGAGAGAAAGTTACTCTCAGTGGGGCGGCCATAATTTTTTAAACCCCTACGTGTTGCAAAAGACAAATTATTGGGGATTTTTTTCAAAGTGTGTAAAATCAAAGACAAGGGAAAAAAGTTGCACTTGACTGAAAGAATATCTTTACAATAACGAGTTCAGATGAACAGAGTTCAGTTGAGCTTCAGTCAGTTTAAAATTATATTTTTATAGTGACATCCATAGTACACTCCATGGAAAATGCTTATTATATTTCACTTTTAGATTTTAAATGATGTGACAGAAGACATAAAAAAAAAAGTTCAAAATGTGCTGCATCGTCTGTCTCACAACAAGAAGGTCCTGGGTCCGATTCCCAGCTCGAGTGTTTCTGTGTGGAGTTTGCATGTTTCCCGTGTTTGTATGAATTTCCTCCGGTTTTCTTTCACAGTCCAAAAACATGCAGAGAAGGTTAACTGGCTGTTCTAAATCACCCCCAGGTGTGAATGTGGCCATGAATGGTTGTGTGAGTGTTGGCCCTGAGATGGCCTGGCAAGCTGTCCAGAGTGTACCCTGACCTTGCCCGGAGTCATATGAGATGGGCGTCTCCATGACCCTAATTAGGATGACGCGGTTCAGAAAATGAACAAATGAATGAATGGATGGATGAATGTGCTGCAGGAGGAAATTATTTGATTGAGATATTTTGGCGTAAATATTCATCTTTCGAATGTGTCAGGACTTGTAGCAGGGAACAATACACTTGTGTGCGTCACACATCCCTCACATGAAAATTTGAAAAAAAAAAAAAAAGTCTGCCTCCTAAGCTGAAGATATTCACTGCATTCAAAATGAGTCGTGTCCAAAACATTTCCCTGAATGGCCTGTTGAAAAAGAGTGGGACTGAATTATTGACGAGATTCAAACGGATGCTGTTTTTCCAGCATGTCAAAGATAGATTCATCCTCAGCAGCTAAAACGAAAAAGTCATGTCGTGAAAATGGTTAAATTGAGAATTTTTATGCTTCTCTTTATTTATCATAGCAGAAAGCAATACCATGTTCGACAGTTATTCCACAAACTATGATCAGATATGTGCTCATAGCCTGCAAGGCTTTGCCAAGCAGCCTGTCTATCGTATCTGATCAGAGAAAGTGGAGTAACTTTTATTTTATCCTTCAGATTATAATATAGCATTTTATTTAAAGTCTTATCTAAAATCATTTTATTAAATTCTTCAAAATTAATATTATATAAATACATATTATATATATATATATATATACTGGTCCTTCTCAAAAAATTTGCATATTGTGATAATGTTCAATATTTTCTGTAATGTACTGATAAAAATTTAACTTTCATATATTTTAGATTGATTGCATACCAACTGAAATATTTCAGGTCTTTAATTGTTTTAATCCTGATGATTTTGGCATACAGCTCATGAAAACCCAAAATTCCTGTCTGAAAAAATTAGCATATCATGTTCAGGTAGTCTAAACGAGCTATTAATCTAATCATCTGAATCAACCAATTAACTCTAAACACCTGCAAAAGATTCCTGAGGCTTTTAAAAACTCCCAGCCTGGTTCATTACTCAAAACCGCAATCATGGGTAAGACTGCCGACCTGACTGCTGTCCAGAAGGCCATCATTGACACCCTCAAGCAAGAGGGTAAGACACAGAAAGAAATCTGAGCGAATCGGCTGTTCCCAGAGTGCTGTATCAAGCCACATCAGTGAGACGTCTGTGGGAAGGAAAAAGTGAAAGAAGGGCCGATTCCAGACCTTGGGGGACCTGTGGAAGCAGTGGACTGAGTCTGGAGTAGAAACATCCAGAGCCACCGTGCACAGGCATGTGCAGGAAATGGGCTACAGGTGCCGCATTCCCCAGGTCAAGCCACTTTTGAAGCAGAAACAGCGGCAGAAGCGACTGACCTGGGCTACAGAGAAGCAGCACTGGACTGTTGCTCAGTGGTCCAAAGTACTTTTTTCGGATGAAAGCAAATTTTGCATGTCATTCGGAAATCAAGATGCCAGAGTCTGGAGGAAGACTGGGGAGAAGGAAATGCCAAAATGCCTGAAGTCCAGTGTCAAGTAGCCACAGTCAGTGATGGTCTGGGGTGCCATGTCAGCTGCTGGTGTTGGTCCACTGTGTTTTGTCAAGGGCAGGGTCAATGCAGCGAGCTATCAGGAGATTTTGGAGCACTTCATGCTTAAGGCTGCTATCGAAGCATCCTGGGCATCCATAACACCTCAGCAGTGCCACAGGCTGATTGCCTCCATGCCACGCCGCACTGAAGCAGTCATTTCTGCAAAAGGATTCCCGACCAAGTATTGAGTGCAGAACTGAACATAATTATTTGAAGGTTGACTTTTTTGTATTAAAAACACTTATTTTATTGGTCGGATGAAATATGCGAATTTTTTGAGATAGGGATTTTTGTTTTTTCTTTACTTTTTTTGCCAAAATTATCAATATTAAAACAATAAAAGTCTTGAACTACTTCGGGTGTGTTTAATGAATCTAAAATATATGAAAGTGTAATGTTTATCAGTACATTGCAGAAAATAATGAACTTTATACTTTATCACAACATGCAAATTTTTTGAGAAGGATATATATATATATATATATATATATATGAGAGAGAGTCGGCCCTCTACAGTCTCTGCATACGAAAAATCCAGGTTATGAAAAACATTTTCCTAAATTTTCGTCCTCTTTTTACGTAAACAACCTCTTTCTACAAAAAGCACCAAACGTGCCATTCATAAATTCAAACAATGCGCGAGTTGCTCTCTCATTGGCTGTTTCCCAACATCCCGCCCCGCTGGCCTCCCATTGGCCAGGAGGGAGCTGAAATGTACCCATACTTCCTGTACCCATACTTCCTGAGAGTGATCATTGCAGCGTTATATTTCATTATCCATCCCCAAGAAAGTGATTCCCGGTGACACAGAAAAGAAGAAGTAGACTCCTTTATCAATCAAGTGAAGCAGGAGATAATAAAAAATATGAAAGTGGGATGCGGTTGAGCGAAATCGCAAAGGAGTATGGCCGAAACCCCTCTACAATCGGGACAATATTAAAGCAGAAGGAGACCTTAAAAGCGGAAATACAGTGATGGAGGCGATTATTTCGGAACAATATTGAAGCAGAAGGAGGCATTAAAAGCGGAGATACAGAGAAAAGCAGAGTGCTCCATAGGACAAGACCTCCGATCTCGCAAGGAAGCATGTTAATATTGAATCTGGACGTCTGATCTTTCAAACAGGTACTGTAATTCCACTTTAAGTACAACACACCGTCTCAAAAGCTCCGTCGGCTGCGCGCTGTGTGTGGGCGAAGCCCGCATTCGGCAAAACACACCACTCTACAAAGCACACCAGAGAGAGAGAGAGAGTTTTGTGTGTGTGTGTGTGTGTGTGTGTGTGTTAATAAAAAATGTTTAATAATGGTTTAATTAATAAATATATTAATAAAATTGTTTTATATGTTAATAAAATGTGTAAATGGTTTAATAAATATATTTTTTTTACTTTTAACACATTTTTCAGACATAATTGGTGTACTTTTATAATTTTTAAAGGGTTTAAGGGATAGTCTTGGGAGCCTTGGAACGAAGCACGCATTTTACACGTAAAATGCGCTTCTACTTACGAAAACTCCAGGTTACGAAAAAGGCTCTAGAACGGATTAATTTCGTAAGTCGAGGGCTGAGCGTACATGGTAGATGGGTTTGGCCATATTCCTTTGTGATATCACTCGAGCCAGTTTCTCCTTTTCATTCGCACCGCAAATCACACGCGGGTGTGCGTGTGCGTATGCGTGTGTGTGTGTGTGTGTGTGTGTGTGTGTGTGTGTGTGTGTGTGTGTGCGCGCACGTTGACAATGTCTTCTTAGCAGAGTTATAATATTACAAATGTTTATGGAAGGTTAAAAGCCTGAGTCAAGAAATTAAGCATAAAACATCAAACAACAGTAACTCTGTCCTTTACATCATGGTGGATTCAGCTCTATAATAGGCAATGGGAGGTAGCTGCATCATTCCTCCTAGGCAATGGGATTCCTGTCCAAGATGGCATCAGGTGGATCTGTCCAAGATGGCGCTTGAGTGAAGGCGACATGAATGACAGCTCAGTTGTTAGCCAATGGGAGGCCAGCGGGGCGGGATGTTTGAACGTCATTGATGGGAGAGCAGCTCGTGCATTGTTTGAATGTTTTAATGGCGCGTTTGAATTTTTAAGATGCCGTTTTTGTAACGTGAACTTGTTTTGGATCTTGAGACAAAAATTTTAGGAAAATGCTTTTCGTAACCTGAATTTTTCGTTTGGTGAGACTTTCGTAAGGTGAGGTACCACTGCATATATGTATGTGGATTTTTTATATATGGCAATGGCCTGGTGAGCTGTCCAGGTGTACTCTGCTGATGGGCACCAGCCTTCCTGCAACTATAATTAGGATTGAGCAGTTTAGAAAATGATAGACAGATAGATAGATAGATAGATAGATAGATAGATAGATAGATAGATAGATAGATAGATAGATAGATAGATAGATAGATAGATAGATGAAGACTGAAGAAACCACTGTTAGCTGCAATTGCAGGTTGCTAACAAAACTAAAATGTAGTCTTTTGCAGATATCAAAATCAAATTTATCGGCTTTGATACAAACAATTTTCAGTCCTCAGTCTTGTCTCATTGCCTATATAGATAAAAAAGTAACAAATAAATAAATAAAACATTTCGCTTAGTATAATTTATTACCACCATTTTTATTGTTTCGTGCAGTGAAATTTCAGGTCATCACAGCATATCAGCCAATGTCCTAGAAGAGGATTAGCCAATCAGAATGTACAACTGCTAATATCTAATGACCTGAAGTAGGATAATATTCATGTAATGAATGTGCTTGCTCAAAGGTAATACCCTGTAAGGAAAATAAACTCAAAACTACTAACTTGCGACGTCTTTAATAACAACCTCATACTGGTGGAATGTGAAGCGGTATTGCTCGGTTTGCTGTAATTTGGTACCCTGTGTTTATTTATTCTTTTAAATACCATTACTGGCGATAACATCAATTATTTACTTTGATCAAACCATATTAGCAGTGGATTTTTTTTTCCTTTTGTAGTGAAAACAAACAGATTGGCTGAAATTCTGTGTTATAATCAGCTTAACCAACAGTCCGGGCAATGGCAGGGGGCTACAGAGTGTTTGGGACCGACAAAGCTCTCTTCTAGTGAAAGTGGTTAATGTTTGCCGCTTGAATATCAAGCAGGCGTAATGAAGTCATTTATCGGCGAGAAGCTGGGTCTCCCACTATCCTGCAGCCTTCATTAGTCTGCCTCTGCCCGCGCACCATCGCCTCCTGCCAACCATGAAGAATTTAATCTGCTTTAATGCACCTTTTTATTGTTTCATTTTTTGGGGGGTGGGCTTTTTTTGGGTTGGGGGTATTTATTGATTTATATATTGTTACTGGTGAGTTAACTTTTTAATATCGTAAAGAAATAAATATAATCACAAAGCATAAAACATAAAAGTGCTTTCTCCAGGACAAACTGGGAAAAGTAGTCAGAAAGTTTACTACTTGTTGAACTCAGAGCAGTGAGGTAAATATATCTATCTATCTATATATGTGTTAGGAGCAATGCAGTGTGTACGACAACACGTTCATGTGAAAGATGTTTCAACAGCAAACAATTACATAAATTATCTTTCATACTGTGCCTTTAGTTCAATTTTCCTGGAAAGTTTTCTTTTTAATTTCTTTTTTATAAGGTCGGATAGCAGTATAACAATAAACAAGCAGCATAAACAATATTGGTTATATAATAACACAAATTCAAAAGTTTTGATCATTTAATCCTCATTAGGGACACAGGGAACCCGGCACTCATCTCTGCTGAGCTGACTATGGGTCAGGATGGGGTGCACCCTGAACAGCTCGCCAGGCTTCTGCAGTGTCTGTATATATATATATATATATATATATATATATATATATATATATATATATATATATATATATATATATATATACACAGGGATCCCTCGCTACTTGGCGCTTCAATTCATGCGGCTTCAGTGCATCGTGTGTTTTTTTTTTCTTAATATTCATCAAATTAAAAAATAAGGAAATCAAGGAAGAATAGGGGGAAAAGTTAAGGAAAATGCCGCAAAACAAGGCCAATTATGAACCCCCCCCCCAAAAAAAAAAAAAAAACTCTAAAGAAACACAAAACATGCCAAAAAACCCAACCCAAAACCTCCCATTAAAACTAGTTACATTTTTCATGATAGGTACGCATCTGAGTGTGTGCACGCACATCTGCGTGCGCGCGTGCGCATCTGTATGTGTGTCTTCTTCTCATGCAATACCATATGTATGTGTGTGTGTATTTATATTTTATTTATACCTTATGCATTACTTTTGAATGTTTAATTGTTATTATCAGCATTTAAAGGGTTGAATATGAATTTATTGAGATTATATACACATATATGTCAATGTGTGTGGGAGGGTGTTGATCCTTCTTTGCAGAATTCGGTGGTTGCGGGGGATCTCGGTTCAATTAACTGATAATTGATAACATCCATCCATCCATCTATAAATCCATCCATCTATAAATCCATCCATCCATCTATAAATCCATCCATCTATAAATCCATCCATCTATAAATCCATCCATCCATCCATCCATCCATCTATAAATCCATCCATCCATCCATCCATCCATCCATCCATCCATCCATCCATCCATCCATCTCTCTCTCTCTCTCTCTCTCTCTCTCTCTCTCTCTCTCTGTGTGCATGTGATTACGTACTCATATATCGAAGGTTGTGGGTTCATATCCTGGTTAGACCCCACCATGCTAAAACCCTTTGGCAGTGTCTCAATCAAAAGTGTGCGTCTGTCCAGCTACCATTAAAAATAGCAACCAAGCATCCCATCCAGGAGTTGTCGAACTCATAAGTCGCATCACGGACTAAGCACAGAAACCAGGAGAAGCTCCGGCCCTGTTGACCCACTAGACTCAGTGGTAAGGCCCAGCAGACCTTACTTTTTTTTTCCCATCTCATACTGATTATAGTTGTTTATTATTACGTTCATGTTTCAGGATCAGCGATAACAGCTGAAATCAGTTTATTAGTTTATACAGGGGGAAATAGACCTCCATAACTGTGCTTCAGGTCCAAAAGAATTGTTTTCTCGCTCTTTGCCAGCGTGACTAATCCAGCTTTAACATCTAATCATTAGCCGATTTACGGCATGAGAATGGGGCAATAATCAAGGTCAGTGGGGGTGATTTTCTGTAATTATGATCTCATGCGTGAAAGTACTGCTTATTAGAAGAAAAAAAGATCAAATTGCTTTAATCTTTGCCCTCATGTATGTTACGGATCAAATTAATAAATAAATAAATTACCGTTCACTGTAAGCGCAACCTCCTTCTCTCCAACCCCGACTCGTGGCACCACAGCACGACATACATATTTCCCAGCATCCTCTTGCCTCACTGATTTTAAAGTCAGGATGTTCTCGTTGCTCAGCACCTGAGGTTAAAAAGTCAAAAATAATCACTTCAGTTAAAACGGGTATAGATACAATAAATCAAATAGCACTGTTGTGTGGTTTAGTTTAAAACAGCTGTCCTTCTGAATTATTAAAATCTAATTTGGGGAAGAAGCTGTGAACTGTTGAAGGTAGGGTGACAAGCACCAAAACTTCGTCGAAATCCTCTCGGGATGACAGAACAGGGACAGCAAGATGTGTGAAAGCTGGAATAATAGAACTGAAATGGCCAGGCTGCTGAAAAAGCTCCCATGGTACACTGATCTGAGAATAAACATCAGAGAGGAAACTTGCATATTCCACTAAGACTATACCTCGTTTGGATTAAAGTTGATCTCTGGAGCGCCGTATTCACACACATATCGTAAAGCAATAAGCTTGATTTTGTTGTCACATGCCCACACAAGCAACCCAATAAATGAAGATTTCGAATGATGGAATGAATACATTTACAGCATTTGGCGGGCAGTGGTGGCCTAGTGGTATAGGGTGCTGGATCGCCGATTCTAAGTTTGAAGGTTCAAGTCCCACTCTCCACAAGGTTATCACTGTTCCCCCAGTGCAGCTAACTGGGTTATCAAAGGCCGGCCATGTCTCTCACTGTCTGTGGTGTGAGGGTCATGTAAAAGAACCATTGCTGACTTTCGACAAGAGTAGCTGCAAAGCCGTCAGCATGTTTCCGTTCTGCCATGGCCCTGCGAGCAGTGCAGGGTGTAGTCTTCCCTCACCCAGAGTTGGCTGAGATGGGTGTCAACCTCCTCGAGACTCTAATCTGGATTAAGCGGAAACAGAAAATGAACTGAACAGCATTTGGCAGATGCTCTTACCCATAGCGACCTACAATTATTATTATTTTTTTTTATACAACTGAGCAATTGAGGGTTAAGAGCTTTGCTCAAGGGCCGAACAGCGGCGATAGTGGGGACTGAACCGCTGACCTTCAGATCATTAACACATCACATTAACCACTCAACCACTACTGCACATATATACAGTAACGCATATGTGTGTCCCACTGCCGTCAGCGCTGAGTGCACTTCATGGCTTATTGTCTTACTTTACATATTCGTGTTGATGTAACCCTACACAATGCAAACGTTGTCGGGCACGCTACTTGCTGAAATATTTATTTTGTGGGATGTACCTGTCTTCACATCATGTTTTTTAGTGAAGAAATGTAAAGCAATTTTACCAGATTATATTATAGATATTGAAACACAGTGTTGGTGAAAGTTTTCTCAGGAAAATATGAGGTCATTATAGTGTTAATTCAATAAGATTAATTAGATGCTCCTGTATATTGAATAAATCAAAGTCATAAAATAGATAAAAGAATTGTCTGTTCTCTGAGAACATGTCACGTCATATATATATATATATATATATATATATATATATATATATATATATATATATATATATATATATATATATATATATATATATAATAAAAGGACAGGACAAAGACTTTCTATTGAAACTCCATTTATCACTACAGATCTGTTTCGAGGGGTGGTGAAACCATCCTCTCTCTTCAGGTGATTATAGAAGAATGATTAATTAATTAATTCATTCATTCATTCATCAATCATTCTTCTATAATCACCTGAAGAGAGAGGATGGTTTCACCACCCTTCGAAACAGAGCTGTAGTGATAAATGGAGTTTCAATAGAAAATCTTTGTCCTGTCCTTTTATTTTTATTGTTATTTGCACTACAAAAAAATATTGAGCACTCTCCTGCGGAAGGATCTACTCAGAAAATCTTCTCTCTCTCTCTCTCTCTCTCTCTCTCTCTCTCTATATATATATATATATATATATATATATATATATATATATATATATATATATAAAAGAAAAACTCGTACGATCACTTGTCATGCTTGTATTTTGCAGTATTACAGTTAAGTGAAACAGAAGCATGACAAGTGATCGTACGAGCGGCTCCAAGAACTGTGGATGGTCCCAGGCAATGCACTGAATCAGAATCAGGCTTCTTACAATAGCATATACACAGTGCAGCTGGTAGAAAGATGCCCTCGTATAAGGACGGGAGGGTCTCAAGAGGCCATATAATCATTGGGAAACAATTAGCAGAAGCTATTTTTTAAGAATTAAACACTGAAAATGAAGGTAACAGCTCATTACATTCAATTTCTCTTTCATCTGAGCGTTGCAGTCACAGCACACTGAAGTGCAAACACTGACTTTGAATCAGGGCTGTGGTTGTAATTAGTCGAAGTGAGATAGGGCTAAAAGCATAACTTTCCAAAAGGTGTCGCTCAGTATATACATGAGCACCAAATATATACAATATATACACTATACAGTGGAGCCTCGGTACTTGAACTTAATTGGTTCCAGACGGCTATTCGGATTCTGATTTGTTCGGATTCCCAATCCGCTATTCCCATTACAAATAATGTAAATGGTCTTAATCAGTTCCATCATCTTTTGAACAGAAGTTAACGGTACCACAACTCATACCATAGGTCTGCAAATTAAGTGAAAAAATTATTGAATACAGTACACTATGTTATGGCCTGTGTTGTGAGAGACTGTTTAACTGCACTGTGGTTTTAATTTAATGTGTTATGGTCTCTCTCTCTCTCAAAAGAGTTGCACTGTGGAGAGGGGCGTGGCTCTCACATGCTGGTGGAGTGCTATACACACACACACACACACACACCTAACTCCACCAGCATGTGAGAGCCGCACCCCTCTCTTTTGAGAGTTGCACGGTGAAATGCGCGTTGGAAAGGCATGGCTCTCACATGCTGGTAGAGTGCTATACACACACACACCGAACTCCATTTAATCATGGGCTATAAAGACTAGCAGCGCTCTTCTCGGTGCTAGAAGATTGTACCATTTCCCCATGATCTCTCTGGCTCTCAGCTCTGGTGCTCCACCCGATCCCGCTTTAGTTTGATTCCCATGTTTCTAGTGCTCTAGTGCCTTCTCTGTGAACAATAAAGCTCACCCGTTTTTCATCGATAAAATGGGGAAATTGTACACACTGTAATAGAGATGTGGAGAAACATGGAAATCAAACCAAAGTGTGAACTGGTGGAGCACAGAGCTGAGAGCCAGATGTTCCTCTCTGGCTCTCAGCTCTGTGCTTCACCAGATATCACTTTAGTTTGATTTCCGTGTTTCTAGTGCCCATGCTCTAGTGCCTTCCCTGTGAATAATAAAGCCCATGGTTTTATAGATGAAATGGGGAAATCGTAGTCACTGTAATAGAGATGCGGAGAAACACGGAAATCAAACTAATTTGGGAACTGGTGGAGCACAAAGAGCTGAGACCCAGATGTTCCTATCTGACTCTCAGTTCTGTGCTCCACCAGATACCACTTTAGTTTGATTTCCGTGTTTCTAGTGCCCATGCTCCAGTGACTTCCCTGTGAATAATAAAGTGCATGTTTTCATAGATGAAACGGGGAAATCATAGTCATTGTAATAGAGATGAGGAGAAACACGGAAATCAAACCAAAGTGGGATCTGGTGGAGCACAGAAATGAAAGCCAGAGAGATCATGAGGAAATAGGACACTTCCGGACTTCCCCAGGACAGCTTTATTATGGTGATACATAAAGCACTGGCCTGATGAGCCACTAAGCTTGGGTGTAAAAGCCCAAACAGACCTTACATAGTATCAACAACTTCCGCAAGTTGCACACTTTTCTTTCCTCTCTGTCTCATTTTTCTCGAGTTTGACTTCCGGTTTTTGTTCGGTTTTCCAGACAGAAGAACTCACGGATTTTTGGTTCAGATTCCAATTTGTTCGGACTCTAGAATGTTTGGATTCCAAGGCTCCATTGTGTGTGTGTGTGTGTGTGTGTGTGTGTGTGTGTGTGTGTGTGTGTGTGTGTGTGTGTGTGTGTGTGTGTGTGTGTGTGTGTGTGTGTGTGTGTGTGTGTGTGTGTGTGTGTGTGTGTGTGTGTGTGTGTGTGTGTGTGTGTGCGCGTGCGTGCGTGCGTGGACAGTGGTGGCCTAGTGGTATAGGGTGCTGGATCGCTGATCCTAAGGTTCGGGGTTCGAGTCCCACTCTCCACAAAGTTGTCACCGCCCCCAGTGCAGCTAACTGAGTTATCAAAGGTCGGCCATGTCTCTCACTGTCTATGGTGTGAGCTTGTAAAAGAATCATTGCTGACTTTTGACAAGAGTAGCTGCAAAGCCGTCAGCGTGTTTCCGATACTATACACAGTATACACAGACACACACACACACACACACACCTATGAAGCATGTTTTGGGACTGTCATGAGCCGCACCTTCCCTTCCTCCACATTCATGGCTGAAATGCTCTTGAGAAAGGCACCTAACCCTTAACTGCTCTCCGAGTGCCCCAATGTGTATGGCAGCCTACTGCTCTGAGTGTGTGTGTGTGTGTGTGTGTTTTCACTTTGGATGGGTTAAAGCATTTGCCAATACACACATGTATTGTATGATACTTTACACTCTGTGTTCATAACACAATACTGTATATCACTCTGGCAGAGAGTTCATAACTGAGCGCCCCCTGTAGGTGGTACGATATTCTTTTGGGTGTTTACACAGAAAGACCAGAAACAGCTATAAGCAGTGTGTCTGTGTGAAAAATATTCACTCACTCACTCATTCACTTATTTGTCAAACCACTTAATCTTTCTATTCGGGACAGGTGGAGGCCGGTGTGTATCTTAGCCAACACTGGGTGAAAATGGGGTACAAATTGAACAACTTGCAAGATGATTGCTGGGCAATACATAAAGCCCTTCACACCCACACTCACATCTAGGGGTAATTTGGGACAGCCTTCTTGCCTCGAAGCAGACATGCTAATTACTATGCCACCATGCTGCCCGAATAATATTCAGTGAAGGTTTGTTATGTGACGTGTATATCAAAGTGAGATGGCAATGAATAAAGCAGCTGAAAAGTTCAAAGTGGAACATAAAGGGAATAAAAAAGCCAACTGTCTGACTCCTCAGTGTGCTGAGTGTGAGGTTTTTTTTTCTGTTATTGCATTTTATGAGAGTTTTATACGTAGTTGAAGATTGGAGGCAGACATTACCAGGCTTAGCAGCATGATCTCCTCCTAAACCAGAAAATAATCTAGACGCAGCATACAGTGCACTAGAGGTAGGCTCAGGTTCTTTTATAATAGTTATACACCGTCTGGCCCCCAAAAATAAATAAATAATAATAATAAAAAAAACAAAGTTGCACACAAATATTTTGTTGTTGCACCTTTAGCCTGTCACTTTTTCAACAAATATAAGTAACATAACATTCATTTCCATCCTGTGTTGGGTTTATTTCTCACTGATGTCTTGAATCGATGAGGGAAAAACTAAACCACTCCATGAAGTCTTCTCCTGCACATTTCGAAAACTTTCGATTTTAAGGTCAGGACTCTGGGGTGTCAATACATATGTGAAAATGAGTCCTCATGCTTCCTGAACCACTCTTTCCTTATTTGAGTCTCCATTTTATTTCTGAGCCATGAGGAAGAAATGGTGCATTGATGTGAGAACCTGCTCATTCAGTACATTTAGATCATCAGCTGCTTCATTTTATTGCCCCATTAATGTTGCTGAGCCTCAATCGGACCAATTGGAGCAACAATGCCATGGAGATTACATGCTGTGATCAAGGATAAATGCACTTCATATTTTATGTGTGGTTAGTGTAATTAACAATTATGGTCTAAATGCATGGTGGATGTTCATTCATTCATTCATTTATTCATTTTTTGAACTGCTTACTCCTAATTAGGGTCACAGAGAGGCTGGCACCCATATCAGTCAACTCTGGGCAAGGGCAGAGTACACCCTACAAACACGCTGACGGCTATGCTGCCTACTCTTGATGAAAGTCAGCAATGGTTCTTTTACAACCTCTCACCATAGCCAGTCTGAGACATTTCAGCCTTTAATAACCCAGATAGCTGCATGGGGGTGAGTTGGACGTTGTATTTTTGTTTAAAAACAAGACATTTATAATGTTTATTATAGCCAGGATCACAGATCAATCATATTACATCATTCAGTGTATCATATAACTACACCACATTATATGCCATGTATACAATTTATGCGGTTAATTATAGTATTTACTTTCATAAATATTCATAATGTGCAAACGCCTTATAATGTTATACTAATGAATATAATAGTAAGTGAAAGCTAACATGTGTGGGAAACATGGAGATGTAGTGGTTAGCACGTCTGCCTCACAGCAAGAAGGTCATGGGTTGGGCTCGGATGTTTCTGTGTGTATTGCGTGTTCTCCCCGTGCTTGTGTGGGTTCCCTCCGGGTACTCTGGTTTCCTCCCACAGTCCAAAAACATGCAGAGTAGCTTAATTGACTGTTTCAAGGCACCTCTAGGTGTGAGTGTGAGTATGAATGGTTGTGCGTGTGTGTTGGCCCTGCGACGGCCTGGCGAGCTGGCCAGGGTGTACCCTGCCCTCACCCAGAGTCGGCTGAGATGGGTGCTAGCCTTCCTGTGACTATAATTAGGATTAAGCGGTTCATAAAATGAATGAATGAAGCTGGCATGTGATAAAAAAAACCCAGAATAACAAACTTACCACTCCAGACCCTCTTTTCATCCACACGATGGTAAGCGATGGGTTTCCTGTCCATGCACAATTAAACACAGCATCTGATCCCAGGTCCACCTGGAGGGACTGTGGCTCGGCAGCCATGCGCGGACCAACTGCAGAAAATAAATATTCTGTCAGCGGGGATTAATATGACATGGGTCCAGAATATGCAATTTCATTTTGTTTGGCTGTGGCAAATGAAGGCCAAGTTAATTATTTTCAGCAAGCGGGCTTTATAACCGTATTTAATGATTTATTTTTGAAACCGATAAAACATGCTTACATTCAACTGCAGTGAATAAATGGAAAGACAGTAAATGAAAATAGATTTTTTTTTTTTTTTTTATTAGAAGGGAAGAGGAAACTCACAATAGACGTCCACGTTTCGGCTGATGTTCGTACTCCCCAGAGGGTTGGTCACCTCACAGGAAACGGCGTCTGTGAAGAAGGAATAGTCTACGACCACTTCATAAGTGTCTCCAGTCACTTCTTTGATCACATGACCTCCCTTTGCCCACCTGGTGAAAGTGATTAGTAGACATAACGGGGATTGATTTATTATCAAATCATTAAATCTTATTACTTTATGACAGCAAACAGTGCTAATGATGAAACTGAAGACAGGATAAAATAAAATCAGGAAAAAGACAGGATAAAATAAATAAAATAAATAAATAAACAAACAAACAAACAAACAAACAAACACAAGAACAGGTCCAAGGGCTTTACTCGACCTCGCTTTTCAATGGAATTCAATGAGAACTCATCGTGAGCGATCCACCCTACCAAGAAAATCACACCATTCTGCATGACACTACGGCGGTCTATGCGGAAGGTGAAGCGTCATCCTGATCCAGATCCCTACACACACACACACACACACACACACACACACACACACACACACACACACACTCTTTCTCTTTCAGAAATAAAGAAAAACAAAGCAAGCAGGAAATCTGGCTCGCTTTATAAGCTAGCGGATTTCGAGTCTCTGACATAATGTGTGGTCTGGGAATCATTGATTTGACTGATCCCCGTTGGCCTCGGCATGTTGTCAGTAACTTGGTAGCAAGATGACAGCACACCCTCCCATTACACCTTTGTGAAAAACAAATCTCAAAGTGACAAATACACAGACCCCTGCTAGCATTAGTAAATGACACCAACCATCCCCAGCACAAAGGAGGCAGGCATTATTGAATCGATGCATCTCTACATGAAAAAAAAAAAAAAAAAAAAAAAAAAAAAAAAGTGCTTCATTTGTGTTGGGATGCAGCATCCTGTCGCATCATGCCTCATCTCCCTTTCTGCTTTTGCAACAATCCCTAGAAAATCACCAGGACTGTTGGCATCTGTGGTGAGATCCATTTGTACAAAGCAAAGGTAATAAAAAATTGAGTGTCTCCACATGGAGCTTAAATACATCTCAGAAAATAAGTACATTCTGTTCTGGCTACCAAAGAAGAGATGGCTCAGGGTTCTATTTTGAGAATGAATAAATATTAAAATAGACAAATTCAGTTTCTCAAAAAAATATAATAAAACAAATATTAAAATAAAGAAAAA